>AWNI01000012.1:618569-640425 GCA_000517465.1 Moesziomyces aphidis | reverse complement strand
CCTCAGGACTGCCCGACATGCGAGCGGACGAAGTGGGCGAGAGAGACCCGTTGAAGCCGGCAGCCTCGGAACCCGCCCGGACGGCGATAGACATCGGCACGGCACGAGGTGGAGGGTGTGCGTCGATCATAGGCAAGCCAGTGTTGACCATGTTGTGCACTGAGTCATCGCTAGAGCGCCTCTCGCTCGCGGCTGGTGGCGGAAGAGCCGATGAGAGCGAGACCGACGAAACATTGCCAGCAGTGCTGACGGCGAATGGTGCGGCTTCGGAGGGATCAACGGCGTGAAGACCAGCGGTTGCTGGAGCGGTTGCTGCGGCTGCAGGAGCACCTCGTTCTGCTGCACTCGCAGACAAGGACGGGACCGGAGGTGCCGAGAGGTTGTTTGAGGTTGCCGATGCACCGTTGGTCTGTGGCGGATACGAGTCGAGCGAGAAGGGGAGGGCCGCATCGGAAACGTTTTGCGATGGGCGATCCTGATCCGACTGATAGAACCATGCCGGTACATGCGAGGGGGCTGTGGCATCGAAAGAAAGCTGCTGCTCGTATGGCGCCCTGGTCGAGGTGTAGTTGTAGCCGGCGGCAAAGTCGGGGCCCGAATGTGAAAAGATTTGTTGCTGGTGAGGATGGTGTGGGTGAGATTCAGAGGCAAAAGGTTGGCCAGCAGCCAGGTAGCGAGGATCGCTGCCGGCGCCTGCGACAAAGTCTTGCGGGAACGCCGAAGGTGGCCGGCGATCCAAAGAGAGTGGAGCCGCCATGTTGGTGGCAGGCTGGTGCATCATACTGCAGAAAAGAATCGACGGGGCACCAGCAGCGCTCTCAAAGATGGTGGAGGCGAAGTGTGCTCCGAGTCTGCTGATTTGGCAAGCCGGGATGAGTGGAGTCAAGCTGGTCCGGGCCGCGCTGTGCACGATGTGTTTCGATGTTGAGAATCGCAGATGAACCACGACAGGGTCGAGACGGAAAGGACTGAGGTGAGGATGCGGATGCGCTGTTCTGAGAGGTGGCGTTCAGGATGCGCAGATGTGGCCAAGAACACGCCAGTGCAGATAGCGGGAGCGGTGTCCAGAAGCGGGTGCAGGTGGCGTAGTGAATCCGGGCAAGCTAGGCGAATGGAACGAGAAGCGACGATCTCAAGTGGTGGAGATGGAAGCAGTAAAGGCTCGAGGAACTGGGGATTCGGGGCCAGGCGGCAGGAAAGGCTGGGTAGGTGAGGATGCTGAGGGGCGGCTGTATGGGTGGAAGGGAAAAGGACAATGGCAGCGGCAGGCGGTCGAGCGGAAGTGGGGCGGGCTTGGAGCGAGCGGAACGGAGGCTGTTGCAGTCAAAGCTGACCAGCAGGGTCGAATATCGGAGACAAGGCGGGATGCCAGTGAGCAAGGAAACCGGGGTTAGGGTGCATCTAAAGGTTTGGTGCATAGAAGTCAAGGCGGCGCGTGGTGGCGCTGCTGCGATCTTGTCCAAAGTCGGATGCCACACTAAGCAAAAGGGCTTTCCTCTGTTTGCACACGGTCTCTGGTAATTGGCGTTGTTCTGGCGTTGTTCTGGCGATGTCCTGGCGATGTCCTGGCGGCGGCGCAGGCTGTAGCTGCTACTCGAGTCCGAAGAGGTTTGGGATCAGATAGCCCAATGCAAGGTGAGGCGGCGTGGAGCGGCTTGCATTCTGCAGTCGAGCCAGGCAGAGACTGAGGATGCAGCTGCCGTGAGCCGAAGCTAGCGAGCGAGTGAGCGTCGAAACTGAGCTTGGGCGGGCAAACAGGAGCGCGCGGGAGAGGCGAAGCGCGAGCCAGACCTGGCCAAAAAGCATCCGAGCCACTGGAGGGGCCGAGAGCCGAGCCGAGCCGAGCCGTCGAAGCTCATCATCCCAGAGCGCCAAACGCGATTGGGATTCGGTTCTCGACCAGCCGTGCTTTTTTTGGTGGGCCAGGCGACTCGCAGCAGCAAGGCGCGGCTGGCAACAGCCCGGAATGCGTTGCTGCTCTCCCGCTCCCCTGCTCGCCGCTGGGCGGATGGGTGGGTTTCGGCTTCGACCCGCTGATCCGCGAGTCCAGCACGCTCCACGTCTGCTTGGTCGTGAGCGGCGGGTCTAGACTGGAGCGGAGTGTCGGGGCCGCATGAGTTGCGGTGCCATATGGCTATGTGCTCGAGCCGGGTGCCGGACCAACGCGCAGCACGAAAGCCGCGGCACGAAAGCAGAGGGACATCGAACCGGCTGCTTCCTGCGACATTGGCCACGCCCTGCCGCCATGCCAGGTGCGCAGTTACGCTGCACTGCAAGTGGGCGCTGCAGCAGCCAAGCGAGCGAGCGAGCGACCGTCGAACGGTAATTTCGGGCGTAAAGTAAACCCCTTTTTCTTTTTTCTTTTTTTATGTCTTCTCTTGTCTGCTGGTTTGTTTGCACGTCGCTGTGGCTCTGCTGGTTTCATCTGGCGGCCTTGATTTCCTAAGGAAATGTCGAGTTGGGTTTGCGTAGGCGACTTGGCCTTGTGGCTGCGCTTGATCCTGACACGCTAAGCGCCCGGGCGTGTGCTCCAAGTCAGGCTAACTTACAGAACAGGAACACGCAAACAGGATTTGCTTGGCGGCTGGCTTCCGCTGCGTTGGGCGGGCATTGGCGCTCATTGGCCGTCAAGCCTGAACAGTTCTGACAATTGGAACTAGCGTCGATTTCGCACCGAGCTAGTGAAAATCGAATCGTCCTGCGAGAACCAGCGAAATCCGTGGCAAAGCCTTCAACCTTGCTCCCAGCTCTTTCGAGATTGCACGGATTCCAAGTTGGGATTGCCACCGGCCTTCGGCTCAGAACGCTCAGTCGGGTCGTTGGCGATAGGCCGCGAATGAATGTGAGTCGGTACGGTAACTTGTCTCTTCCAATGCAAAGCGGCCGGAAAATGCGGGCGAGTGAGCACACGGGTTGATCTGCTGGTGGGTCCCCTTCTTCGATTTGGTGGAGTTGCGCGACGCGTGTCAACACCATTGCAGCTTGCGACTCGCGGGCATACAGTATCTTGGCATCTGCCTCGCACGCGAGGAAAACGAAGGCTGCGCGAGCACTCCAAGGACAAGCCGCCAGACGAGCCCGAATCGAAGACGTCGGACAAGTCTGAGGTCAAGTGCAAGGCAAAGGGCAAGTCCAAGTACAAGTAAAAGTACAAGTGCAAGTACAAGTCCGGTGGGGCATCGTCTCGCAGGGCTCAAGAGTCTGCGTCCCTCGCAGGACCTTTGGGTACTTCAGCTGCTGACTTGGCCGATGTTGTGATGCAGCCGCCCGACACCAATGATGCCGGAGTGCCTGAGCGTGGCTCGATCTCCGAAGTTGCTATAGCAGATGCTGTAACGAGCGATGATCCAGTCTCTTCCGTCCGGCGCGGCGCCGAAGGTGACGCCTCAGAGGCACAGCCCGTGACTCGTCAGGAAAAGGCGTGAGACGCCACTCCCCCGCAAGAGTCAGGTTTGAGCAGCCAATAGAGCCCAGAGAAGAAAGACAAGCGCAACAAGAACAAGGACAAGCATAAGGCGCATTCTTCCAACTCGGGCCAGCAGCCTGCTGCTGCTTTGACGGCCAGCGGTGCGCGCCCATTCCTTTGTGACGGCGAAGCGGGACCTGCCACGCTGGCCTCACCCGCGCGATCGGTGGCTCACGGTCGGCCGACTGCCACCACGCCAACCACAGCAAGTACCTTCCACAAGATGGTTTCCAGCACAGGCCCATGTCCCGGGGTCAGTGTCAACATTGCTGATGCACGAGGCCAACGTGGATCCGACTGCGCGCGCTTCCAGCGGAAGTGCACGAGACGTCAAGAAAGCCAAGCAGCTCATCACAGCGTAAGTGCAATGGTTGTCAGAGAGACTTTGTAAGCTGGCAACGACAGAGCGCCTCTGCATCCAAAGAGACTCGAAGACATGTTTGTATGTGTGATGTGCTCCAAGGCGACGCTGACATCCCTCTTGCTTTTGGGCTCTTCTTTGCAGTGGTCTCCAGCAGATCGATGACTTTAAAGAAACTGCCGAGCCGGGCCAGCATAATTGGGCGTTCCTGGGCAAGCATTGGCCTTACGGCTATGTCGAGCGGGCCGTCGACAATAACCTCTAGCGTGGACTCGCGCTCAAGGCTGGCAAGGCCGATCGAAGATGTACTGTCACCGACACCATCGCTTGTCTTGGCTTCGAGATGGACGGCGTGGAGCAAGTGCACAGGATCTTCAACATCGCCTTCCATGCACTGCTCGCACGCCAAATCGGTCTCACTGGCCACAAGACCATTCCGAGGGACTTCAAGTTCCACCGTCCTGGATGGGTTGCCGATGTCAAGACAATTTCAGGTACGGATGCAAGGCACGCAAGGGACCTTCACAGCGGCATCAATGTCGGAAACGGCAGTGCCGAAGTTGGTCAACTTTACCAGCGAGAGGTGACGAATCACACCACGACACGAGACGATGTGCATGAGCAGAGTCGCAATTGTCGCGCAGAATTGGAGAAGCTGGTCTCGAAGCTGGCAGTCCAGGCTCTTCCGAGGCGAACGGATGCAGTGGATGCTCGCCTGCGCCAACCATGCGCGAGTCACTTATGGCGACGTTCATCGTCAACATCGCCGGTCTCGCTCGACAGTCGCGCAAGGACTTGGAGAAGGTCACGGAGGCTCAAACGAGCTTCCACAGAAGCTTCAAGGCGACGTACCTCTTTCCCTTCGCAGATCGGGCGACTGGGCCGTTCATCCTCAAACGCGACCGACCCAGCGAGGACACGCTCCCGACGTGTCACGACATCCACGTTCAATCTTTTCGGCGGAGATCGGGTTGATCCGGCAGATCGCCTTCATCGTTGTGCGCAGATTCCCAATGTGCCTGTTCTTTTCATCTCTCTCGCCTCGTAAGTGACTCGACGCTGCCCTTGCATGTCTACGGATGAGCCGCTTGTTGTTGTATTGGGGGCCCTCGGGAGTGCAGCCGAGATTTGGACTCAAATGCGGAATTCGCATGCGCAGGGCCGCATGAATGAATCCCGGGTGATCTTGGCTCTGCACGCGAATCTTCCCGCCAGGGTCCAAGCTCCACCGACACTTTGGTGCTACGTTACTGTAGAATTAGTTCGCCTCAATTCGCCATGCCCGGTTAAAGTTCTTCCTCTCGTTCGTGCGAGCACATCAGACACCGAGATGCCGGGAGCGCTCCCTCCTTCATCGACTTTTACTGCGTGCCAATGACCATCACCTCTCGGGCTTTTTCAACTCGGCTTTGTGTGTGTTGATAATTTTTGGCATTGTTTTCTGGCTTCAGATTCTTTGTCCTTTATTTTCCATTTCGCTGAATTTATTCTCAAAGTTAATGTCAGCAAGACTCATATGGTTGGCTAGCGGCGAAACGTCGGAAGACGGACAAAGTTGCAGGCGGAGGGAAGACTATTGGCAGCGGTGCTTAGTAAGGCTGACAAGTGGCCAAGGGCCTGTCTACGGAACGACGTTCCCCGGCAAAGCATCGTGAACGTCAGGGCAATACCGGCTCGTTCTAGACCAGTCACGGCAGGACGACGGCACCATAGCGAAGCGCCAGCAAAGCGCTGTTGGCAAGCCGAGAAAGACGCGCATTGGGCACAGCACCGCTTCCTGGCTCACTGCACCTTCTCCCACTCGTCGCCCGACGAGCCGCTGCTGGGCACTGTGGTCTTTTTGAGTGTGATGACAGGGTCGTCATCCTTGGACGGCGCGGGAGGTCGTGCGTCTTGCGTGTCGAGAATCGGCTGTGAGTCTTGGTCGTCATCGGTGGAGGCCTGCGCTGCATGTTCGCGAACCACAAATTCGTCTCCGGCGAGCGAGCTCCAAGGAGGCAGGTCTCCTTTGCGCGCGCTGCGCCAGACCTGGCGCGCCGTCTTCTCGCAGAGCCCGACGTACTCGCGCGCCATGCGCAGCACACGTCCCGAATCCGACGGATCGCCCTGGATGGTACGCGGATCGACGCCCGCCAGCGCCAGCCGCGCTCCCACACCGGGACCGGCACCGCCGAGCTGCGAGCGATAGTACTCGATGGTCTCGACGCCGACGTACTCGCGGCCCCAGAAATCCGAGCGGCTTCCGTAGCGCTTCTTCGGGTCCAGGTCCGGTGCCAGACACGCGTGGCTGACCGAGACGGCTCCTTTGAACGGATCGATCGGGTGATGCGGCGAGCCTACCCAGCGTGCAATGTAGAAGCTCGCCACGACGAATACCGTCACCCAGGAGGCCACAAACTGCGACATCATCGTCGAAGCGACCACGCCCGGATGAGCAAGGAAGCTGCGTGGCTCGGGCTGGCCGGGGAGAGCCCGGGAAGGTGGCGGCAGGCCGAGGAAGCCGTGCGGTGCGGTGCCACTCGCCGACGACGCAGTTCGTCGCATGCTCGAGTCTGCCGGCGAGGCGGCGCTGTCAAAGGGTGACATGCCGAGCGCCGAGGCTCGCTCTTCCATCGGAGTGCCTGGCTGCGTACGCATGCGACGCGTCTCCAGCGCATCGTCGAGCCCAAGCGCGGCGAGCTCGCACTGGTACTTGGTCGATTCGTAGGGGAGAGGCGACTTGGCTGCATCGATGCACTGGTAGTCCGAGGCGTCGTAGTACTTGGAGAAGGCCTCGACGGAGCTGGTCCAGATGATGCGCGAAGGCACCGAGTAGGGAGTGGCACGCAGCGAGGGTAGCAAGGCGCGCACCAGGATCCAGTGGGCGCCCACGTTGCACTGCCATACCCAACCGAAGCCGTCGTCGCTCTTGTCGCCCGCACGCTGCATCTTGTAGGCAGGCCAGGTGACGGCGTAGCGGAACTGCGTCATGATCATCCAGACGGCGTAGAACCAGTTCATTCCGGTCCATGCGGACGAGCCGGCATTGAGGACGACGTGGGTGACGTGGGTGTACCTCTCGCGCACCATTCGGGCACACTCGAGCGCACTGCCCATGCTACCCAGGTCGAGCGGGACAAACTCGATGCGGGTGCCCTGGCAGAAGCGACGGCGGTAGCGTGCGTTGGCACGCTTGTTGCGCTGCTCGAGGCTCGCATTGAGGTCCGGAGAGCTGGGCGAGTCGTCGTTGGCTGCAGCGCCTGCCGATGTCGCATCGTCGGTACGAGTCTGGTCGCCGTTCAAATCCTCGTCATCGTCGAGATCAGCTTCGTCGTCGTTGGCGAGCGCCTTGCGCAACTTTCTCCTGCGTCTGACGTTGTTCTCCTGGGCATGTGCTACGAGCGCGGGATCGGCGTCCTCATGCGGCGTGTCACGAATGTCATCCTCGGTCTCGGGATCCGTGAGCTTGTCGTCCTTGGTGGTGGTGTCAAAGGCGAAGGCCCAGCTCTCTGGAGGGCCGGTGGGCGTATCCTCGTGCTCGGGAAGATTCTCGATCCAGTCGAGCAGCTGTTTGAGCTGCTGACGGGCCTTGTGAGCCTTGATGGGATTGCGGCAGGCGAGGACGATGGTGCATCCGTCTGGCGCTGCAAAGGGCGAGGGGCTCGGCTCCACGGACGGGTCTGGGCGGCACTGCGGATGTGATGGCAGCGTATCGCTTGGATTGGGCGACGAGAGCTGTACGATGAGCCTCTGACAAATACCGAAACCCACACCAGCATTCGCTCCAGTGACAAGAATGACCGGGCGGAGCTCCTTTGGACGAGAGGTTGAAGAGTCGGCTGCCGACATGGTGTCTTGTGTGCAGTCGACGAGCTCGACTTGGCTGTCAACAGCGGAGGAGGCGTTCGGGGAGGAGGTGGTGAAATGAAGGCGGAGAGGATTGACCCTTGGGCACCACTGATGTGGAGAAGTCTCTCGCACTCGACACTCACGCACGCATGATCACACGCGCTCTGGGTGTGAAACGGCAGGACGAGCGTGTGTTGTTCAGTCGAGGCTCTTGTGCAAGCTCATGACCTGATTCGCGCACTTCTCCACTCAAGACCCAATAATGTGAATCCAGGGTCTTGACTTTGACCCCTTTCTGAGCTGAAAGTCGGTTGAGATCCAAGGTGTGAGATCGGGACCAACTATCGGGTCAAAGGCTCGAGCACACTCACGGCCTCGTGGAGAAGGCGATTCTTCTTTTTCGCTGAGAGCGCAAGCGCCGCATTCCACACAACTTGGCTTTCTTTCCTCCAACAAGATCTTGTTCTTGCACAGTGTACCCCAAGCCATCATGTCCGGACAGCGAGCACGACAGCTCATTACGGCTGCCTATGCGCAGTACGCCAACGATGCTGTAAGTGTAGCTTGCCCCAAGCAGCCGGCTCCCCGCGAGCCTGTAGCTTCGCACCTCTTCTTGCGCCCAGCTTGCTCAAATGACTGATCTCACAGAAACACCTCGCTCTCGCCTCTCGCTCACTATGCCGACTCGGCGCTGCTCACCTCGCACAATTTGCACCGACGCCTGCCCAATCCTTCTGTGCTGAAACATTCTCGACATCACCTTCGACATCGCAGAGCGCAATCCAGCAGCTCCAGGGCGACAGCGCGCTGCCTCTCACCGACCTTGCCGACAAGCTCGCCGGCCTGACCGGCAAGTCGACACACATCTTCGGTGCCGACGACAAGGCCAAGGCCGCCACCAACGAGTGGCTTCAGAAGCTCGACAAGGCGGACGAGCACCAGTTTGTCTCGGCCGAGGGCCTCAAGGCGCTCGATGCCCAGCTCAGCAACGTCACCTTCCTCGCATCCAACGAGCCTACTGTGGCGGATCTTGCCCTTTTTGCTTCCATCTACCCCACGGTGTCCAAGCTGCAGCCCACCGAGCAGCACGCCGCCCCTTCGGTCGCACGCTACGTCTCGCACCTGTCCAACCTGAGCCAGGTTGCCAAGGCGGCCAACGCAGCCCAGCTTGGATTCTCCTCCTTCGAGCCTGCATACGAGAGCATGCCCAAGATCGAGCGTGCCAAGCCCGAGGACCTGAAGAAGGCCAAGAAGGCCAGCAAGGAGGCGGCGGCGGCTTCGGCGGCGGCAGCGACCGACGGAGAGAAGAAGGAGCCTTCCAAGCCGCAGCAGCAGGACCAGCAGCCCAAGAAGGAGAAGAAGGAAAAGAAGGAGAAGGCACCCAAGGAGGCCAAGGCCGGCGGTGGCGGAGGCAAGAAGGGCGGCGCTGCGGCGGCCGCTGCCGACACCACGGGTCCCATCCCTTCGCAGGTCGACCTGCGCGTGGGCAAGATTGTGTCCATCGAGAAGCACCCGGATGCCGATGCGCTCTACCTGGAGAAGGTCGACTTTGGAGAGGCCGATGGTCCGCGAACGATCCTCAGTGGACTGGTCCACTTTGTGCCCATCGAGAAGATGCAGAACCGCATGGTGATTGGCGTGTGCAACCTCAAGCCTGTTGCGATGCGTGGCATCAAGTCATACGGCATGCTCCTCTGTGCCACTCACAAGGACGGCAAGGACGGCGGTGTGGAGCCCGTGTACCCGCCCGCTGGCAGCCAGCCAGGCGACAAGGTCTGGGTCGAGGGCTTCGAGGGCCGTGAGCCCGAGGCTGTGCTCAACCCCAAGAAGAAGGTGCGTCTTTCCAAGATTACCGGTGGTGTCTTGTTCGTTCTGCGCGATGCTGACTCGCTCGCTGCATCGCTTCTGCTCGCACGCTTGTATAGATCTTTGAGACGATCCAGCCCGGATACACGACCACTGAGAACAAGGAGTGCGCCTGGGTGGGTGCGCTCCCGGATGCTGCGGATCCCGAGGCCGATCAGAAGCCGCGTCTGCTGCGAACCGAAAAGGGCGTTCTCTACTCGGAGAACTTTGTTGGCGCCTCGCTCTCCTAAGCAGCTGCCACGTAGACTACACCTTCCCAAACTGCAGCCCGGCCTGCTCTCAAAACGACCCCGACAGTGTGTTCTTCGACTGTGCGCGAATTCGCACGGATCAGTGAGCCAAGCATGTACGATCAGCCGACCGGTTCCCTTGGGAAAGTATGAAGCAATGGACATTCGATGGATGTCATGGCGAGAGAGAATCTGTACAGGCTGGAGGGTAGGACCGGATCTACGCGTCCGACTCGACGTCTTCCTTCTTTTGCTATACGGGTTTGTGCAATTGCGCAAAGGCGGTCAAAGGGCAAAGGTCAGCGTCCAATCGAATGAAGATATGCACTGATGAAAGCTACTGTTGCTGTCAGGCATCAAAGTATCGGAGAGCTTGAGAGCACGTACCTTGAAGAAGCTTTGACGGCGGGCCTCGCGCGCCTCCTTCCAGCTGAGCTCGTGCGTGCCATGCGATGCGTCGTGGTCGGAGTGTGTGAAGTCATTTGGCGAGGGGCGTGCGTAGACACCGGAGAGCGACTTGCCCGCCGCGTCAAAGGTGCCGATCAATGCGGCCAGACTGGCGCAACCTCCGAACATCATGGGGACCGAGCGAGCGGCAGCACCGAGGACCAGACCGGCGGCGCAACCACCGACGGCTCCGTTGATCGCGTCGTCCTTCTGGCGGAAGTTGGCGACGGTCGCATCGGTGTACGAGAAGATGCCTCCCATCGCAGCTGCGCGCAGGAGTAGAGTCGCGATGCGAAGCAAGACGCAGACAAGACAGTTGGTCAGCATCGCCAATGCTGGAAGCCGCCATTGCAGCTCGTAGGCTTCATGTGGGAGTGAACTTACTGAAAAGGGCGATGGTGCTTCCTGTGCGGGTGAAGACACCGAGCGCACCCCTGTTGTGGGTTTGCACACTGTTCTGGATGGCACTGACCAGCAGACCGGCACCGGCGCTTGCAGCACCGGCGGTCATTCCATCAGCAATCGGGGAACGTTCCGAGTAGGTCTCGGTGACGACCTGCTCGTTGGTCTTGTCGGCCATGGCGGGCACAGAAGCGCGATGCGGACGTGGGCTGTGTGTGTGTGCAAGTGTCGAGAGCGATGCGAGAGGTCGGGGCGCGTGCTGATGTGCTATCCGACGTCGGTGCGGAAAGTAGAAGATGCGATCCGCAGTTGCAAGCAAGGTGATGAGCAGGGTTCGAGATGGTGGTTGACCAAAGTCACATTCGACGACGTGCGAGCACCATCACGCTCCAAAGCGCTGTTTCTGGCAGTCGATCCGCCGTCGCTCCCGGCACGAGTCGAAATCCAATCTTCCGTTTGCGATTTCAACTCTTCTCGTCCGAGTCGAAAAATCCGCTCCGGCCCCAGATCAGGGTGGCCCGGCGCACGCGTCGTGATCGACTCCTTTTTTTGCAGTTGCAGCTGGCTCTCTGCCTTTTCCACGTCAGTTAGCGGGAGCAGTCTACTGGGCAGGAAGGATGAGGCGGGGGGCCCATGCGCTGCTCTCCCCCTTACACGCGGCCGCCGCCCTCCACTTGATGCAGCGGAAAGTGACGTGGGCTGCGCAGCTCAACGCCTTGGTTGGCAAGGCCGCCTCTCTCACCTTCCTATCCACCACAATCATTCCGCCATCTACTAATCGAGGCTTCGAAGCATCACAGCATGGACGAGAGCATTCAGCAATTCGCCGCCATCACAGGCGCATCGGCCGACCGCGCTCGCTTCTTCCTCGAGGCGGCAGGAGGTGATCTGCAGACCGCCATGTCCAGCTTCTACGAATCCGAACAAGGCGGCGCTGACGACGAGGGCCAGGCGCCTTCCTCGGCTGCGGACACCTACACAGGACCACGTACGCTTTCTGGTCAGCCAGCTCCGTCTGCCTTTGGATCGAGTGCAGCAGCGAGCCAGCCGTCGCAACCTGCGGCCAGCAGCAGCAGTCGTGGCGGTGGTCGCGGTGGTATCTCCACCTTGCGTGACCTTCAATCGTCCAACGATGCTCCTTCCAGTCGAAGGGGTGACGACGACAGCGAGGGCGAGGGCGATGACGACGACGACGAGATGAACTACTTTGCCGGTGGCGAGAAGAGTGCGCTCAGCGTCGAGAACCCCGAAGCGCGTCGTCGCAGGGGCCAGCCGGGCGGAGACCTGGTGCAAGAGATCCTCCGTCGTGCGGCAGAGGAGTCCAGACGCAACCCCGACGAGCTCGCCGCTGGAAGCTCTGGCCAATCCGCTGCTTCCAGCTCGCTCGCCTTCGCCGGACGCGGCAGAACCATCAACGACTCGGGCGAGGCCGCCGGATCGTCGTCGTCAGCCACTCCTTCGATGCCCGGTGGTCTCTCGAACCAGGCGCAAGACAACGACGAGGACGAGGGTGAAGTGGTGATCCGCCACCTGACGTTCTGGGAAGACGGCTTCTCGATCGAGGATGGCGAGCTGATGCGGTACGACGATCCTGCGCATGCAGAGACGCTGGCCGCGATCAATGCAGGCCATGCGCCGCTGAGTCTGCTCAACGTTCGCTTCGGTCAGCGGGTCAACGTGCACGTGCAGCGACGCACGGATGAAAAGTACAAGCCGCCACCCATGAAGCCTTTCGCGGGCTCGGGCAACCGGCTTGGGTCGCCCGCTCCGGCGTCGTTCGGCGCGAGCCAGTCGCGAACGCAGCCCGCCGCGTCTTCGTCGACATCGTCCTCGGCAGGCGCTGGCGACTTCAAGGTGGACGCGGACAAGCCGACGACGCAGCTGCAGATCCGTCTGGGTGACGGACAGAGGATGACGGCGCGCTTCAACACCCACCACACCGTCGCCGACGTTCGAGGCTACATCAATGCGTAAGTTTCCCCCCTCGCCTTGACTCGTTCGCAAGAGCGGAGTTTGACTGACCGATAGTATTTTACTTTCCTGGCGAACGTTGTGCAGAGCGAACCCGGGCATGTCGACGCGCAACTACGTGCTCAGCTCTTCGTTCCCGCCCAAAACGCTGACGGACGAGTCGCAGACACTCGAGACTGCAGGTCTGCTGAATGCGGTCGTCATTCAGAAGTTCCAGTAGATGTCCCCGCCCAGGTGGGTGTTGAATGGCACTTCCCACCTTTTCTCAGCTGCATGCAGATCTGTCACACGTTTAGAGGGAGGCCAAGGATTGGCATTGA
The DNA here is from genome assembly GCA_000517465.1 of Moesziomyces aphidis. NCBI lineage: Eukaryota > Fungi > Basidiomycota > Ustilaginomycetes > Ustilaginales > Ustilaginaceae > Moesziomyces > Moesziomyces aphidis. Next base: position 627,534 of record AWNI01000012.1, on the reverse strand, counting down.
TGCTGAACGCTGCCATGCGGGCGTTGGTCAGTAGACGGGCAGGATGCGCAGAACGTCGGCGCAAGCATGGCGGACGAACTCGGGCAGGCACTGTTCCTGGATGCGGTCGAGCCACTCGAGTTCGTGATGCATGGCGGCCTGTGCGGCTGCCTTGTTGGCGCCTTCCAAGGGCCCCGAGGCCGACGCATAGCCGTCCTCGGTGGCACCGGCCAGCAGCTGTTCGCGGTCGATGGCGGCGATGAGTTTGGTGATGGTGTTGATGTCCGGTGTCTGGTTTCGCCGACTTCGCGGTTTCTGCTCGACCCAGTCTGCAATGCTCGCCTCGACCGCCTGGATGACGCGCTCGATGTTCTTCCACCCGGGCACTTGGGCATACAGCTTGGGCGGCGTGGGTCCCACCGCCGCCTGTCGATCCGCATCTCGACCTGGCGTGCCTGCGGCATCTCTCGACGACGACGGGTCGAGAAGCATGACGGTCTTGCGCAGCGTCTGAGAGCACCGGACGAGCTCGTAGACAAAGTGGTTGATCTCGTTCGTCGACGGCAGGAAATGGTCGGAACGCAGCAGGATCGAATTTAGCGTGGCGATGAGCGCCCTGATGAGCTCGGGCAGGTCGCGGCTCGAGCGAAGCTCGGTGTAGCGAGCGGCGAGGAAGGAGGCGAGGGCGAGCGTGGCACTCCAGCAATCGTGCCAGTCGTACTCGAGCTGCACGCGCTCGTCGGAACACAGCACGACGGCGCGCTGAACGAGTCTGAGGCTGATGAGGTAAGAGGCCGTGTCGATGCGCTTGCTGAGGTTGTAGCGAAGCGAGCAGGTGGCCACGTCAAGCACGGCGGTGATGAGGCGGGTGCGTTTCGTCCTTGGCAACGCCAGTGCCGGTTCGCGCTGGCGGCAGAGGCGGATGCGCTCGAGCGTGCGAGCGGCGTGTTGCGAGTCGACGAGCATGTTGCGGCTCCCGCGCGGATCGTAGAGGAAGACGAGGAGGCAGAGCAAGCTGATGCGGGCGTACGAGGCGGACCGCGCCGAGACCGAGGCGTGCGTGGCGAGGTAGGAGGCAAGCGAGGCCAAATGGCAAAATGAATCGTCACTGGCTCTTGCGCGTGTGTCGCCGTTGCTCTCGTCTTGATCTGCTGTGTCTAGAATGAGCGAGGTGAACGCCTGATTTGATCTGGACAGCAGAAAGAGGGGCAGGAGGATGACGCAGGTGGGCGAAGGTAGATGAGAGAAGTCCGCGCCGACTGCCGAGGCTGCTGATGCTGCTTTTCGTTTGGGATCGGAGGCGAGTGGTGGAGCGGCAGGGCCGAGGAGTTCGGAGAATCCCGAGACCCAGCGCATGGTGGCGAGTCCAGCGATGCTGCCTGCCAACGAGGGAGGCGAATCGTCGACGACTTGTCGATATGACTGCACGTCGCGGTCCATGGCGGACGCGGCTGCGACGAGGATCTTGGCCATGCATTGTTCGTCGACCCAATCGCGGAAGCGTCGAGCGTACGGATTGGAGGTGCTGACATTGAGCGAGATGCCTCCTGCTGAGCCTTGACCGATGGTGGCCAAGAGGCCAAGGAAGACGGCGCCTTCGTAAGCGTAGCGAGCGCCGCCGGGGGAGGAGGCGAAGGCGGAAGCGGTGACAAAGAGGTCGCGGCGGAGAAAGTAGGCGGCGAGGGAGGTTTGAGCGACGCACGAGAGCCAGAGGAGGCCGAGCTGGAGGGCGCGATGCTGCACCTCTGCGTCGATCCAGGCCCTTGCTTCAGCAGCATGAGCGTCCGCGTCGTCGGTGTCGTCACGGACGGAGGAAGGGATGCGGACACGCGCCAGATCGCCGCCGCGAAGGGTGTCGTGGATGGAGTCTACGAGCAGGGTGAAGACGTCGTCGGCCTCGTCCATGCCACCTGCGAAGATGGTGATGAGATCGAACGAGTAGTTGGAGAAGCGCTTGGTGAGGATGGGGTAGGAGAGGGCGACAAGCGTGTCGACGGCGTTCCTCCTGCGCACCTCATCCTCGTCGCTCTCACGCCATACGCGGATGGCCTCCCTCCAGAGGGCGCCGACGTTGTCGGCGATGCGGGCGCCTTGGCTGTGCGGGCTGTCGTCGAGGAGCTTTTCCGGCGGGATGGCAGCGAGCAGATCGGCGACCAAGCGCGTCTCGACGGGCAGGCAGAGCAGGTCGGCAAAGTAGCGCGAGCGAGGCCCCGAGTTGGATTTGCCCGCCGACTTGGAGCGCGCCACCGCCGGGCGCGACTGGAAGGATGAAGAGGAGGAGTTATGGTCATCGACCGAGGCATCGTCCAAGGCCCACGGCTGTCTGCCCTGGAGCAGAGCCGTGTAGGATTCGCTGAACTTGGACTGGAGCGGCGGTCGGCTCGTTCCGATGGCAGCGCCGTTGGAAGCCATCTTGGTGGGGGATGTGATCACAGCAGAGAAGCAAGAAGCGAAGATGGCGGGATCGAGCCGACAAATCTCCAAGCCGAGCAGAAGCAGCCACAAGGTGGGCGGAGTGCAATCTTCCCACGGCTGGCGGGTGCGCCAAGAAGGCTTGGAGTGGGTCGCAACTTCCGAACGCACGGGGTTGAGTGTGCTTTCGCTCGGGGCCTTTCAAGAAGGGTTCGGCAGCTCGAAATGCACACCTCGACGCGCCGCCGCCTTGCCGAAAAGAGGGCCGCAACCAACACGCAACAGGGTCGGAAAAAGAGGCAGAGCACGCGCGTCAGGGTGCATTTCTGGCTGATGCCAGAGCCTGCCGAGGCAGAGCGGCAGCTAAGCGCCTTCAACGCGGTCCCACACGTCTCGCATCCAAAAGCACATTGGGCTGCGTGCGGTGGGCGTTGCAAAAGGCGGTGGGGAGGTGTCGAGAGCAACACCCCCGCCGCCAGACTTTGAGCCTCCTTTTGTTCGTCGTCGACCTTCTTCCGCTGTCATCCCGCCTGCCCCCTGGGCCATCCACCAACGTCACCATCAGCACCATCGCCCACCCACCACCAACGCACTTCCGCAACCATGGGCTGGTGAGACTGAACACAGTCTCCTCCTTCTCGTATCGACTCGACCTGGCACTGCTCTACTCGTCTTCCGCACACGCCTGCCAACAACTTGGGCAAACATGTCGTCTTCGCTGGTCGAAGACTGGTCCGAGGGCGATTTCGATCTGGATCACACCGCTCTGCGTACGGAGCACCTCTCCCTGCACGACGACCACGATGACAATCCCACCGCCGCGCATGCCGACGACTTCTCCGATTGGGATCACGACGAAGATCAAGATGCATCGGACGAGCAGACGGACACTATCAAACTGTCCAACATCGCTGGTTCCGCGCTGAAGCAGATGCTCGAGGCCAGCAAGGCTTCCGCCTCCTCCTTGCCCAGCGCAGATCTGCATGCCCTCGACCAACATCAACTTGTGCACCACGATGCAGATCTAGCTCGGCTCGATATCATGCGCTTCGCCAACAGCCACGACGACCTCAACACCTGCTCCACTGCCAGCCTCAGCACCTCTGCCAGCACCAGCTATCGCAGCATGATGGGCCTCTCCACCGACCTCACCGATCCAGACAGCCCGCACAGCAAGCACGGCACACGCAACAACACCACCACCACCACCACCACCTCGTGCTCCAGCTCGAACCGCGCCCGCTCCGATCTTGGCTTCCACTCTTCGGAGCCTGACGATGCCATCGACGAACTCGACTTTGAGCTTGCTCCCAACATGGACAATCTCAGCCTCTGCTCCTCCCTCTCCCGCGCCCGCTCCAACACCTCTCTCAGCCACGTCAGCCGAGATCTGTGGGACGAGGAGCCGGCGCTTGGCGCTTCTGCCACCTCCCACCAGCCCGCCACCTCTTCCAAGAGCATATCGGGCGAGAGCGATGCAGATGACGAACACGAAGACCTTCTCGACGGCCTCGACCTCCAAGGCAGCATCTTTGAACCTCAACCCAATCCCGCTGTGCAGCCAGCCCCCTTGCTCAAAGCAAAGCTCGAGGCCATGCTCGATCTCAAGCGCTCTGGTCGTCACCCCGATCCATACCAAACTTCAGCCCACGTCACAGACTCGGATTCGGGCATCGCTGCAGGCCTCGTCATCACCGACGACGTCGACTTGTCGCCCAGTCGCATCACGTCGCGCGGCCTCTCCAACACCCGCCCAAATCCTTCCTATGCACAGATCGCAAACTCCAGGCTCAGCGCGCAAACTGTGACCTCAGGCGGTCATGATGAGCGCCAACACGACTCGCACGCCTCGTCGTCGCATCAGCACCGACACCAGCACAACCGCGCGCCCTCAGGCGAAGCGGCCTCACAGCAATCCAAGGGCTTCCGCACGGAACCGCGTGGTCCCCGTCGCTCCCTGCGCTTCAAGCGATCCACGAGCGATCTGCAGACACACATGTCTGCATCTTCCGCCAATCCTGGCCCGTCCGCATCCAACCGCTCGCAAAATCGCGGGTCCCAGCTGACGCGCAAGAGGTCTCTCCCGTCCATGAGAACATCTCCGCCAGCACCAAGCAGCGTCAACGTTGCTGCGGTACAGCTGGGCGCACACACCATCGCAGTGCGCCAACGACACAATAGCGGTGCCAGCGCCTCGTCGTCCGTGTCTCGCATCCGGTCCCACGGCTCTTCCAGACTCACCGACTCGACCGCCGCATCGCGCGCACGCGCAGCAGAAACCGCAGCCGACCAGCTCGCCAGACTGCACAGAGACGCCAAGGCACCAGCCCGTCCCAGCACTCCCGTCTCCATTCCGACAAGATCGTCGCACAATCCGCCGCCTCGCATCTCGGTGAGCACAAGATCCAAGACCAGGGCGGAGCGCCAGGGCTTGTCGGGCGAAAGCCAGCCCGCCGCTCGGCTTTTGAAGCGTTCGGCGCCCTATGCAAGCGGCGCCGAGCTGGACGGCATCGACGACCTCACCACTTCCACCAGTCCCTCCGTCAAGCCCATCCCTCTGCCTCCCTCCTCTACGCCGGCCAATGCGGGTCGGGGCGCCACCAAGACGGACCAAGGCGCATCGCAGTCTCAGCGCGGCGGCAAGTCCAAGCGCGGCGGCAGACGCCATCCCAAAAGCAAGCCAGGCTTGATCCGCTCGCTCGGTGTGGGTGGCTCACCAACGCAAAAGACTGTCAAAGGCATGCGTTGGAACGCGCAGGCGCTGCGGTGGGAGGGCAACGAAGCGGTGCTGCGGGACTTTGACCAGGTCATCCAAAGCAGCACTCGGCCTGCGCTCATCTCGCAGATCACAGGCAGCTCCACCAGCTCGCGGCTCACGCACGCTGCGGGCTACACGTCGCCCATCTCGCCCGAGAGCAGCACGCTGATGAACTCGATCGCCTCGGGCGCGCGTGTAGTAGGCGACATGCTGTTCGATCCCGTACAGATGCGGTGGGTGCACAAGTCGGGCAACGAGGAGGATGACGTCTTTGCTCAATTCGACGAGGCGCTGGACGAAGGCGATGCGTCCCACGACGCGGCGGGCCTGGGTGTGGATGCGGAGGGAGACAACACACTACGGGCTCGCAGGGCGCGGTCGATCGAAGCTTTCAGCCAGTCTTCGAACCCTTGGACGCGTCTGAGTGCAAGGGAGCCAGCAGCGACTGCATCGGACGACGAAGCGTACGAACGCAGCCTCAACCGCAAGCACGACCAGGCGATCCGCAGGGCGCTGTCGCGCGGTGCATTCGCGGCGAGCGTGGGCATCGAGCGCGACATCTGGGATGCGTGCGTGGAGGCCGACAAGCGACACGCGCTCGAGGTGGGCGGGTGGTTGACGCCCAGCGCGCCGTATCGCTCTCGCATGCGCACGCGTTCGCACACCTCGGACCGCGCCATGACCTTGGATGAGATTGACCGGCCGCGTCCGCATCTCTACTACCTCGAGAAGATCGCGAAAAGCATCGCGAGGTCCGACGCAAGCTGATCCGTCACGCGATCCCGCAGCATTTCACTTGGGCATATTCTTTCTTTTTGTCACCTGTTTCCGTCCATGCTCGCCTGGCGATCGCATGTGAAATCTATACCCCTTCAATCGTGCGCTTACGGAACTGGTATTGGTATTGCTCTTGGACAGATCGGTAAGTACAGGCAAAGACTACAGGCAAACGCGGATTCCGTGGACGGGCAAGGGGGAGTGTGGGAGCGATTGGGGTATGAGTCTACTCCTTCTTGGCGCCTCGCTTTGGTTGTGTCCTGGTTCCCTTTGCCGGGGGCTTGGCCTGGGTCTTTGAGGTCTTCTTCTTTGGCTGGGCGGCCTCTTTGGGCTTGTCCTCGTCGGCCTTTCTCTTGGCACCGGAAGTCTTCGAGTCGTCCTTGTTGTCGGTGCTGGCCTTCTTGGTCTTGGGAGTGCCGACGGGCGCGGAGGGGTCCTTGCGCTCGCCTTTCTCGACGGCCTCCTTCTTGGGCTTGGGAGCGCCGGTCTTGGCCTCGTTGGCGTTGTCACCCGTGTCCTCGTATCCGCCACCCTTGGCTTCGTATTTCTTGGCCATCTCTGCTGCCTATGCCACGGGAAATTTGTCCGAGTCAGAAGGTTGCTGTTGTGAGAAGGACACGGTTTGGGCAAGACTTACCTTGTATGCAGACCAATTGCCTTTGCCTCCGCCCTTTTCCATGTTGAGCACCTCTGAGGTCAGTCAAGCATCAGTAGAGGTCGAATTAGTGTCTGGGATGCGACCGTGCCAACATGGGGTAAGGGGGGGTCAAAGCATACCTTTGCGCGCCTCCTCGCGCTTCTTGGGATCGGTGGGCTTTCCCTTGGAAGAAGGCATGTCGACTAAGCCACAAGTGGGGGATAATCAATCAGGTGAATTGGTGTAAAGACGACGAGAGCGATCAGTCCTCAAGCGATGGAGACAGAGATGGTGGTGGTCGATGGCAGAGAGAGGGGTCCAATGCAAGATGGACAGCTCGATTATGCATGCACATGCAGCAGACTTGTGGAGGAAAGGCGGGCGAGGCTGCATCGAGTGGCAACCACGATCGAGAGCCGGTCGTACATCCACCAGTCGTACGCCACACTAGCCGGGGGTGTGAGAACATGGACGGACGACGGTGTTGTCTCGCTTCCGGCACCCTGGGTCTGGCAGCGACGCCGGATGCCGATGCGCCAGAGGATCCGCCGCTCTGCCTTTCCTCGGTGCCAAGTGGACACCTGGATGACACAAGCGGCCGTGGCGAGACGAGTGTCAACATCTATTTTCACCGACCTCTCTCATGTGGAGTTGCGGAGCGCGCTCACGTGGCGGCAATGTATGACGGCTTTCTCCGTCGTAATGCCTCTTCCTTGCTCAGCCCGGGCGTGTCAGCCGTGTCTTGGACCACACAGAAGCGCGTTGACTGCACAGAGCGCAACGAGCTGGACTGCAAAGCAAGCGAACCCTCGAAAGACTCAATCCAACGCCAGCAACGCCAGATACAAAGCCCACCAACCTATAAGCAGAGCAAGAGAGACGCTTGCGGGGGAAAGGGAGGGATCGGATCGGGCCAAGTCAGAGTGCGAGCGAAGGACGATCTCGATTGCCAATCTCGCCGAAGTTGGCGCGATGGCAGAGACGTCGTTGGAGCGAGAGGGAGAAAGGGATATTTGAGGAGTGTCCTACAGCTCGGCAGGGCGGATGGATCTAAATTCTGCAACATGCTGCCGCCAACGTGCTGACGAAGCTTAGAGCCAGAGCCCGAGCTAGACCGGGCAACTCAGCAATGACTTAGACGAGGTCGGATGGATGGAGGCGGCAGAGTAGCTAGAGGATGTTGCCGATCGACAATGCATTTCAGAGCCAAGTTAACTAACTTACCGACTCACCGCAGCCCATCTGGAACACACCCGAAAATGGGGACCGCAGTTCTGTCTCGGGAAAAACGAGGAGGGCATCTTGAGCACGATGCGAAGGTCGCCCTCGCTCTTAATCGGCGGTGGTGGTGATTTCATTTGAACCTCAGAAACGACCCGCCGGACGTGCGATATGGCGGGTGGGATGCGCCCCCAAAGTCTTGCGGACGGGAATGCACGGCGACGTCCGTTTGGCCTGGTAGCGACTGGAAGCGCAGCATGCATGAACGGGATCGGCACTCGTCCGTCACGCCGTGCAGCAACGTGCAGACCTCGAGCCAGGCGGCAGTTGCGAAGCGGCAGTTGCGAAGCGGCACTCGCTCGCTTGCTCGCTCAACCAGGCCCAGCCACAGTGTGCCTGAACAGTGAAATCCGAACAATAAATGTACGAGCGAGCCAAAAAAGATAGCGGATTTCCAGATCGCTGCACCAAGTGAGTCTGCAGCTGAGTGGTTGTGCGATTGGCGTCCGGCAGCAGCGCTAAGCTACTGTGAATTGATTCTAATATTTTTTCTGTACTGGCATGCCTGCTTTGGCCTTCGTCATCCCAGCGCATCGCAGCGCACCGCGCCCCCATTCCAGAACCAAGAAAGAAAATCAATCCAACATGCAGCACCTGCCGACATGCAGCATATAGACGCACGCCAACAGCACCGTGCAGGCGCAGCACACAGAGACTCTCTCGCTCGGTGCACCGAGGTCAACTCGCTTGACTGCTCGCCTGCCCGCCTGCTCGCCTGCTCGCCGGGCGCATCCATCTCGCAACGCCAAAAAATGAGGAGCCCATAGTAGTCACCGCGATCCCTCATCTCGTCGCTACACTTTGCATCTGCCACAACTTTCACCCGCTGCCGCCTGATATCACAGCTCCCCTGCCTTTCGCCGTCCAGCGTCTTCGCGTGCGCCACCCTCCTTTTCGTCCCTCACCGCCGTCACCTCCGCCGTCACCTCCGCCGTCACCAGCCACACTCACGGATCTGGATCTCTCACCATCACAAAATCTGCCTAGCCTTGATCGCCTTTGTTTTCGATATCCAAGCGCCAATCACTTTCCCGTTGCACCCACAGAACAGCAACTCGCATCGCCTCTCCACTGCTGCAAGCTCTCGATCCTTTCCACACACACACACACACACACACACA
>AWNI01000012.1:607921-618469 GCA_000517465.1 Moesziomyces aphidis | reverse complement strand
CACACACACACACACACACACACACATCCCAGCCGTGCCCTCTTCCAACTTGGACTCACTCACCGCTTCGACATGCGCGAGCCCTAAGCCTCTACTCGACAACTCTCCTTCCATCCATCGTGCTCTCGTGGTCCAGCGCAGCTTCGATCCGGCCTGCGCGTGTTCGGCCCCCGCTCGACTCATTCATAGCTCGATAGGCAGTCGCCGTCGAGCCGAGAGCGTCCGCCTTTGCCCACGAGCCTGGCCAGCAGTCCGCAACGTCCGATCACGTCGACGAAGCGCATCTACATCGCCATCGGTACCTCCGGCGTAGTTTCCCACCCCATCGTCCCAGCTCTGCTCTGCTCGACTGCTGAAATCCTGCACCAGCTATGCCCGCACCCCTCGCCAAGGCCACTTCGCGTGGCAACGCCTCCATCCAAAGCCACCCGGCCGGCACTGCCGAAAAGGTGTCGCTTCCCACCACTGCATCCACCTCGCAGCTCCAGCCCGTGCCTTCCTGGCCTCGTTCCAGCGCTTCGCCTCAGGATGAACACGCTTCCACCAAAGCCGGTCTCAAGGCGTGGTGGGCCTCCTTCACAAAGGGCCGCGCCAACAAAGAAAAGAAACCGGCAGACAACCGCGTCTTTGGCGTTCCGCTCCGCCAGTCTCTCAAATACGCCAGCGTCGCCATCTCGATCGCCGGCGAAGACGGTCAGCAGTACGTGTGGGGATACGTGCCTGTCGTCGTCGCCAAAGTGGGCCTCTACCTCAAGGAGAATGCCACCGAGGTCGAGGGCGTCTTCCGCATCGCCGGTTCCCAAAAACGCATGAAGGAGCTGCAGGAGACCTTTGACTCGCCGCCGCGCTACGGAAAGTCGGTCGACTGGACCAAGTACAGCGTGCACGATGCCGCCAGCGTGCTGCGCAGATACTTCAACCACATGCCCGAGCCCATCGTCCCGCACGACCTCTACACCGAGTTCCGCAATATCCGCGCCAAGGACAACTTCGACGAGGACGGCGCCATCCGCACCTACCGGTTGCTCATCTCCAGCATGCCGCCTGCCAGCCAGTACCTGCTGCTCTACGTGCTCGACCTGTTGGCCGTCTTTGCGCGCAAGTCGGATAAGAACCTCATGCCATCCAGCAACCTCGCCGTCATCTTCCAGCCGGGCATGTTCTCGCATCCGTCGCATGAACTCTCGCCGGGCGAGCACAAGCTGGCCGTCCAGGTGCTCGAGTTCCTCATCGACCACCAAGACCACTTCGTGCTGGGCATGCAGCCTCAGCCTGCTTCGCAGCTGCCTGCCGGCGAGCTCACGGCTGTCTCCAAGCCCGTCACAGACACAGACGTGCTGGTGCCCTCGGACAGCGACGAGGAGCAGGGTGAGTTGCACGTCCACGAAGGCGGGGGCGCACGCCTGATGCGCAGCAAGACCACCAAGCCCAAGTCCAAACGCTACGGCCTTGGCTTCTCGCGCCGCACCAACGCCAACGACGTCACGAGCGATGGCGAGGAGCTGCCACCGCAGGCTTCGGGTGCTTCTGGCAAGAGTCCGGACAGCGAGGATCCGACGTCTCTGGCCAGCCTTGCTGCGCCAACGAAACCTGCCACGGGGCTTCGCCGCAGCCGCACGGCGCCTTCGCGCAAGCCTGTCGAGGGAGTATCGCCGGCGCGCAAGGGGCGTCGTCCGCGAGCGTCTGCGGGCGACAAGCGTGCAGCCGAGGAGGAGCATCGCAGAATCGTTGCAGCGCTCATCCCGCAGCCACCCGAGCCGCGCTCCCAGGCGATGCAGAAGGCAGCCTCGAGTGCGGGCCATGCGCAGTCGAGCGCTGCCAGTGCCGCCGCGCGATCGTCGACCGAGACAGGTCTTGCGCCGCCAGCCTCGGCACCGATGCGCAAGGCCTTGTCGGCCGCGGATGCATCGAGCTCGCCCGAGCCGTCGGTCAAGGTGGCTGCTCCTGCCTCGGCGGGCCACGACACGTCGGGGCTTCCGACTCCGCCGCCGTCCAAGATCATGGCATCCGACGCACCTGCGTCTGCGCCTGCGTCTGCAACCAAGCAGAGCGGATGAGGCGCGATGCCCACGCCTCTTGTCGCGGTCCACGCCACCTCAACGTGGTGATGCGACCAACGAACAATTTCTTTCATTCCTTCTTCCTTCATCCTGCCGCCTTGCCAGTTGGATTCTCTGCATATACCTGTTTCGGCTGCACACCTGCCTCACTGTGCATTCTCCCTGGATGCGCCATGCGCACACGGAATCGCTCCCCCACCTCATGCTCGCTTGCGCCTTCATTCACTGTAACGGCTTCTGTCATTCGGTTCTTGTAATTTCTTCATCTGATGGATTCGCTGTCCAGCCATGCAAAGTCTGCGAGTTCGAGCATGGCGTCCGTTAAGGTCAAGGACCGCCTGTGCTGATGCCGAAGGGTGATGTCTATTTTACTCGAGTGGTTCTGCGGATGCGTCCATCTCTTGGCCTTCGAGCGGGGCGGCGGCTTCTGCGCCAGTCCACCAGGAGACCAAGCCGAGGCCGCTGCCTGCGATGCTAGCGGTGATGCTGTAATGTGGCTTAGTCTCCTTGGCGGTATGTTGGTTGTGGTGTAAAGCTGACGACTGTGCCGAGTCTGTGGTGGGATTTGCAATGGGGCCTGGTTCGGCGTCCCAGAACTCGTCGGACTCTATGGTGAAGCGCACCTGTTCTGCCGTGTCGAGGTACATTCGTTCGTCTGGATGGCTGAGCAGAGGGTCTGCGGCGATTTCGTCGGTGCGTGCTTCGTAGAGCCAGAACCAAGCGCGTTCCTGGTGGTCAAAGGCACAAGGCTTGGGGATCAAATGAGCCGGGACGTAAATGTCGTCAAAGAAGCCCATTGTAATGCGGATCCCGGCTTCGTCTGAAGACTTGATCTTTCCCGTTAGGACCTCCTGCGTGAAAGGACGGAAGACGACCAGTCTGAATGTAACGTGATGGTATAGACAGCCATCGCCAAATCGAACCTTGCCCTCTGAACAGCTGAGGATGTCGAACAACGACACGCAGAGACCGACGTCGGGAAGGATCTTGTTGGCGTACTTGATGTTGATCTGGTCCGAGATACTCGTGAGCGAAGGCTGCCCAAATGCGGAAGGATGCACGCTGATCGTGTCCTCGATGTCCGCCAGCACGAACATGGTCGACCAAAGCACACCGCGCGCGTGCGCCGCCCGCGGTTCCGACGAGAGGTGGTGGGCGAAGAATCGACGGTGTTGGGTTTCAGGCCGACATTGCGGCTGTCGCGGAGCCTCGGGTGCGATCGGCGCAGCGTAGATAAGAGGCTGCCGAAGAATCCGCCTCGTGCGCGCAGTGACAGTACCGCGCAGTGATGGTGATCGCTCTGGCACAGGTTGGTATGGTCGAAGGCTTCGTTGGGTGTCCTCGACCATGAAATCTTCGCTCCACTTGATTCTTCTCCCGACATCCGCATCCTCGCTCAAGCTTCTCAAAAATTTCGCCGACTTTTGCCGTGTTAGATCCTTGTACCCTCGCTGCTCCACTTTCGCCGCTCGGTCCGCAAAAGTCTCAAACAGCGCTCAGTCCTGGAGCTTCGGAAGGCTTCCGACCCGCTTGGCGTGTTTCCATCCTCTCCTCGTCAACCAGCCGCGACACTATGGAGTTCAGCAGCCTCAAGGAGCAGAGGCACCAGGCGCACGATGCCGCCGAAGCACGCGCGGCAGCAGCTGCGGCTTCGGTAGATACCGACGACTCGCCTCGTCAGCCCGGGTCGTCTTCATCGCGAACAACGCAGAGCACCAGCGGTGCCAATGGCAGCCGCAGCGGCACCGCCGACCCAGTCTCCGAGTCGCCGTTTGGAAAGGCCATGGCAGATCCAGACCGAGCTCAGCCCGAGAGAATTCACTCTCAGCCTCTCGAAGATGGCTCGCTCCCACAGCCTGATCACCCCGAAGGCGCTCAGAGCGCCCGGGCGAGCACTGATGCCACGGCTGTCGGGGCAGAGGCGGAGGCGGAGGCGGAGGAGCCGCCCATGCGGCCACACAACCTGCTCACAGCGACAGAGATCCTCCAAGGAGCGCCTGGCTCGGCCTCGCCGTTTGCGCCTGCGCCGATCCTGCGTCTGAATGCGATTCGCATCTCTGGAGCCGGGCGTGCGCTCCGCCCTAGCTTCCTTGCTTCGCTCTGCCGGCCCTACCTCGACCCGACGCTGTCGACGCAGAACGCAGACGTATTGCCGCTCAACACGCTCTACTACGGCTCGCGCACCTCGCACGTGCTTCCCGGACAACCGACGACGCTGGCGTCCGTCCTGGCGCTCACCTCGTCGCTCGCGGGCGATCTGGACAAGCTCGACGTCTTCCGCAACATCGAGGCGTCGCTCGCGCCCTCGGTGTTTCCGGGTGCGAGCGAGGAGGATGTCGACGTGATCCTGGCGTGCGGCCGTCCCAAGGGCCGCGTCTTCCTCAAGTCGTCCACCGACGTCGGCAACGGCGAGGGCTCCGCCTCGGTCCAGGGCCGCATCCGCAACGTCTTTGGCGGCGCCGAGACGCTGCAGGGCTCGGCGACATTCGGCACACGCACGCGCCAGGCGTTCAACGTCGAGTTTGGCGCGCCCCTCGCAGGCAATCCCGACATGTCGTACCGGCTCGCGGCATTTTCGCACGACCGCGACCTTTCGGCGTTCGCCTCGGTCTCGGAGGCCATCCGCGGCGTGCGCGCTAGCATCAACTCCAGCTCCACCTCGGAGCCGCAAGGCGTCATCAACCCTACCGGCGCCGAGGAGGACGAGGGCATGGCAACGACGCAGCATGAATTCGCGTACGAGGCGTCGCTGCGTGAGCTCGCCAGGGTTCGACCGTACGCCAGCGTCGCCGTCCGAAAGATGGCCGCGGCGCCCAGCGTCAAGTCGGCACTCAGCTGGACGTGGCTGCGTGACAGCCGCGACAGCGTGGTGTTGCCGTCACGCGGCAGCAGGATGCGGACGCTGCTCGAGTACGCCGGCCTCGGTGGCGATGCCAATCACGTCAAGGCGGAATTCGAAGCGTCAACCGGCCGACATCTCTCCCCCCTTGCATGGCTCTTCCCGTCAACGGCGTCGTCGGCAGAGGTGCCAACATCGCTCATGGGGTCAGCGGCAGTGGGCAAGGAGGAGGGAGATGTAGTAGGCGAGGTGGCACAGGGGCTGCATCCGATCTTTACGACCCTCACGCTGCGCACGGGTGTGGTGCACGCCCTCGGCAGCTCTGCGCCTCACCTATCGGATCGCTTCCAGCTTGGAGGTCCTACATCGGTGCGTATGTTCCGCCACTCGTCGCTGGGGCCCAAGAATGGCCAGGACTCGCTGGGCGGCGATGTGTTCTGGTCGGTCGGACTCTCGATGTTCTCGCCCATCCCCAAGAAGCCGCACTGGCCACTCATGCTGCATGCATTCGCCAACGCGGGCCAGCTCGCACAGCTGCCGACTGCCGCAGCGTCGAGCAGGGTGGGAGCGTGCAAAGAGCTCGCTCAGCCCTCGACAGCGGCGGGTGTCGGGCTCGTATATACGCAGGGCCAGCTAAGGGTCGAACTCAATGCCGGCGTCCCGCTCACAGCGCGCAGGGGAGACGGCATGGCAAAGGGTCTTGAGCTCGGTATCGGGATCGACTTTCTTTGATCGTCTTAATTCTACTCGCTTTGTCGTATCATTGACATGCTACCACGTGCAATTCAGCTGTACAGGCGATGCGGGCGTTGTGCGAGGGGTGCAGTAGGTAAGATGGCAAGAGTGAGATACAAGCTGGGTGGTGGTGATCCGGTCGAGTCCAAGCTGCTTCCAAGACTCTTTGTAACGATGCTTGTCGACGCGGGTGCGGATTAAGAGTGAAGCGAGTCAGGTTTCACGACGGCATGTTCTACACCCTGTTGCGAATGCTTACAGGCATCGAGACGACTTTGTTGAGCCGTGGCGTTGTCACCAAGCATCGTGTGGAGATCTTTTAGTTCGGCCGCTTGATCATCCCGACAAGGCACGGTGGGACGAGACTAGATTGTCGAGGCTGTTGGAGTTGTTGATCTCGCGCGGCAGGACAAAGTCGCTCTCGCTGAAGACCCACAGACGAATGTAGTCGTGGCGACGTACCAAAAACTTGGCCGAGTCGACCAGCGAGTCGTCGGCACCTGTGCACACGTAACCGTACTCGCCTGGATAGTCAGGGTGGGTGTAGGGGACTAGCGTGCGACCTTCAGCCCGAGCATGCTCGGTGAAGAACGCCAGCTCCTCGTTAAAGTACGAGGGGGAAATGTTGAGAAAGACAAGCACCGAGCGGCGATCCATGTCTGCTCTATACCGGCAAGTTTTAAAGGCTGTGGAAGCGGTGTGTTGGTTTAGGGTAGGGATAACGGGACTAGGATTGTCGGGATCTCAGCTTATGTATTCCGCACCATCATCACACGATGTCGGTGCGCAGCTCTGCGTCGGCCGACTTTGTCACGGTCGGAAAGAATCGGGGCAGGTAGGAAGCAGTTGCGCGTCTTTGCGCAGTCCGCTCTTCATCAACCCCGCGCCTGGCCAAATCACGCCGTGAAGGAGCGGAAGATCCATCACAAGTCCAATCACGCACTCCCACACCTCACAGAACAAGGTTCAAACTCTGAGCCGTCCCAACTTTATCCTGCGCATCAAGCAGGGAATCACGCCGGCCAACTTCCGGACGTCACATTGCGCAGTTCAGCGGCGCACTTGCGATCCACAATGATGCCGGAGCCAATCTGTTTCAGGAGAATGTGTGCCATGCTTCCATCCCGCATCCTCTACAAAGGCCCAACTTTCCCGCTTTCTGGTCCTCTCGTTGCATCCATCAAGCTGACAAGCTCGGCGACCTCTTCATTCATCTTGCTCCTCTGCCCCATCTGTGCACAAACAACTCTCGCCATGTCGTCCCAAGTACCTTTGACCGCAAACTCGAGGGCTATCCTCGAGCGGATGCTGTCTAGACCCGAGAGTGTCCTCCTCAGAGCAAGTTGGGCGCAAATCGATCTCAGCCGACCCGCAGAACGGCACTTGGTCGTTGCCAGCTTTCTCTTGTTGACGCACTACCTGGGTGTGCTGTATCTCGTCCAAGGGATCGAAATCAACGTCGAACTGTTCCTCAGGCTCTTGCCAGCTTCCGCTGCGGCATGGTGTCGACGACGCCTCTCTCGCATTCGGTCAGAATGCACCCCATCTGAACCCGAGATGGAAAGCATGTTTCAGTATCCCTTCCGCACGCCTCAGGAGGTTCGGATACCGGTACGCATATTGTCCGAGTTCGACTGTTTCTACACGCCGATCTCCGAGAGCTACCAGGCCGTCATCTGGTCTGTGCTGTCCCGGGTTCTCTCAATGATCCTGCCACGTCCGATCAGACCATAGAAACCAGAAGGCTTAATCCCCAACTTACAAGCGAGAATGCGCTCGTCTGCAATCGACAACCAATCCGCCTTTCGCGATTCGCATCTGCCACTCGCATCTGCCACTCGCATCTGCCGAGCAACCAAGGCCCACATCCCCGTCAAACTCCTTTTCGACTGTCCTGATCTCATCCCCTCCTGTAAACATCCCTAAACCGCACGCTGGACACCACACGAACGACCATCTACCAATGCAAAAAGTCTTTTTCTTCTTCGAGTATAGCGTTACAAGATGTGAGATCAGAGGTCTTCCTCCTTGACGTAGCCGGGGTTCTTGAGGAGGATGGAGAAGCCCTCGAGCACATGTGCGTAGCTGAGGTACTCCTCTGAACCGAGTTCGGCGCGCTCGTACGTTCCGACGCGGACGGGGGTCGTATGTGTTTGGAATCCACTGATCGTGCGCGGCTTACCGGCCTGGCCTACGACATCGACGGCCTTTCCGACGCGTACCGAGGTAGGGAGGGCCTCTAGCTTTTCGTCGAGCGTAATCAGGAAGCGAGGGTACATGGCGGGCGTGAGCATGTACAGCATCCAATGAGCCTGATCCAGCACGAACCCACGCGCATCGGTCATGGAAGTGAGCAGCGTCAAAATGCCCGCGACGGCAGTCCTCGACATGAGCTGACGATCGGTATGGTACGGATTGATCCCAATCGTACCCTTGCCCATGTGCACGAGCCCCTGCGACACGCGCACCATAAACAGACAGTCGGGTTCCTTGTAGTAG
This sequence comes from Moesziomyces aphidis, assembly GCA_000517465.1. Taxonomy (NCBI): domain Eukaryota; kingdom Fungi; phylum Basidiomycota; class Ustilaginomycetes; order Ustilaginales; family Ustilaginaceae; genus Moesziomyces; species Moesziomyces aphidis. The sequence continues at coordinate 610,336 of AWNI01000012.1, read as the reverse complement.
TATCCCGCCAGCTGTCTCAGCATCTGTCCCAACCTCGCATTGTTCGATCCAGCACCCACGAGACCCATGGCAAGAATGGCGTTGATCGCCACATCCAGATCCGAGTCGTGCGAGTACTTGGAGAGCGTGTCGATGACGGGCATCGACGGGTCCGACGGATGAAGCAGCGCCAAGGCAAGCGGCACCGCCCGGCGGATCGTAGGCTCGCCATAGTGCATGAGGTGCGAAAGGTGACGCAACGCCATCTCCGCGCCCACCTCCTCGCCCATCGTGACGAGCGCAATGCCGATCACGGCAAACGCCTGGAAGAGCTCGTTGGCCTCCTTGTCCTGGCTTGCATCGCTCGAGTCGGCTTCAGCATCGCCGCTACCGCTACCGCTGCCACCACTCGCGCCGTTGTCGCTGTTGTCGCCGCCCTCGGCATCGTCGCTGCCGTTGGCGTCTGGTATGGAGCGCTCGGTGCAGTAGTGGAGCATGGTCTGCACCTTGAGCACGTTGCCGGTGCCTGCGTAGGAGCACATGTCGACGAGCACCTGCGCCTGCTTGCTGATGGGATGGTCGATGGCCTTGAGCGTCTCGATCGTGGCGTCGCTCTCGTCCTGCTTGCCGAGGAAGAGGAGCGCGAGGCCGAGGATCATGAAGCGCGACCACTTGTCGTCGAGCTGCGCCGGATCGCGCTCGAACATGCTCTGGAGGATGGTGGGCGTGATCTCGCCGTGGCAGCTGCCGGCGAAGACAAAGCCGAGCGAGAGCGCCGACATGGCGGCGACCTCCATGGGCGTTGTCTCGTCCTGGATGTTGGGCAGCAGCAGCGCGGCGATGTCCTCGCGGCAGAGGCCGGCGTAGGCGAGGCCGAGGCCGACGATGGCCGAGATCTTGAGCGGGATGCTCTTGGACTCGATGTGCTCCGAAAGCAGCGCGAGGGCCTCGTCGAGCTCGGAGCGAAGGCCGGAGTGTACGATGCCGTAGGCGAGGAGTGCGCCGGCCTTGATGGCCTCTTCGGACGAGTAGGAGTACTTGTCGATCTGGTCGAGGCCGGTCTCGGTGTTCCAGAGGAGGCTCATGCCGAGCGAGGCGGCGGCGGAGAGCATGCCGTGGTCCTTGTTCTTGTAGATCCACGAGTTGCCCTCGGGCGCGTCGACCATGAGCTTGTCGTTGCCGAAGCCGGCGTTGACAAAGGCGTTGACAAAGGTGCTGGCGAGGTTGCCGCGCGCCGAGTCGACCGAGGAGCCGAGTCCGGTGCGCGAGGTTTCGAGGTGGGTCTTGTAGATGTCTTCGAGGCTCTTTGGCTCGACGACGTTGAGCTCCTTGCCAAAGTTGACAAAGTGGCGCGAGAGGTGCGAGTTGTACATGATGTCGAGCAGTTCGTTGTCGGTGATGGGCGCGTCCTCGTCCTGGAGCCACTCGATGGGGATGTGCTGGCGTGCGAGCATGAAGGCGAGCTGCTTGCGCATGGTGGGGTTCTTGGGCGCCTCGAAATCGGAGCGGATGAGGTGCTTGTCGCCGAGGCGGAGTGCGAGGGTCATGGCCTCGGTGAAGCGGTCGTGCTTGCGGTAGATTTCGTGGGCAGTGCGGAGGAACATGGCGTCGTCGGGGGGCACGAGGAGGTTGACGCAGCTGACCATGTAGAGGCATACGCGTGCATAGGTGTCCTTGTCGACGAATTGGGGGAGCTTGTCGATGGCCTCGAGCTCGAGCAAGAGGTCGACGGCGTCTGCCTCTGCATTGTGGGAGAGGCTGAAGGGGACGACCTGGAGGGCGAGGTCGAGCAGCTCGTCGGTGTTCTTGTCCTCGTGGGAGCGGGCGGTGTACTCTTCGCCGAGCTCGGCGGCGAGGTGGCGCATGTATTCGTGACCCCACAGACCTGGGTCTTCGGACTTGCCCGAGGCGGCGACGTGGTTGGCCTCGAGGCGGAAGTGGAGGGTCTCGCGCTGTCCGTTGTCCGAGTGGGTCATTGCGAGGACGGAGAGGATCTCTGCAAAGAGGCTCTTGTCGTCGGAGGCGTGATTCCAAGCGTTGTAGAGCGTCTTGAGCTCTGGGTAGTGTGGGCGGAGGAACTTGAGGGGTTTGGGGACCGAGGTCATGGAGGAGGTGCTTGTGCGGATGAGTGTGCGGAGGGACTCGAGGGCGGGACGGTAGAGGGAGGCGTCGTCCTCCTTGAGGCGCTCTACGAGCATCTCGAGCTCGTTCTTGAGCTGGAGGTCGTCTTCGCTGAGCTCGTCATCGGGCTTGTCCTTGGCGTTGGCGCGCTTTTCGGAGAAGGGGGGCAGGCCTTTGCGAGCTGCTTCCTCGCGCTGCTCTTCCTTTGCCTTTTCCTGGTCGGACTTCTTTGGGTCGTCGACGGGGACGGTGATGTCGAGCTCCTGGCCGTCACCTCGCGCCATGGTTGCGGATTATGAGGGGTGGGGGGGGGGG
>AWNI01000012.1:587102-607821 GCA_000517465.1 Moesziomyces aphidis | reverse complement strand
AAAAAAAAAAAAGAAAAAAAGGAGCGGCGTGCTCGGTGAGAGAGCCCTCTGAAAATCGAAAAAGAGCTGTTTGCGGTTCGTATGCGCGCTCCATATTTCCAAAGGGCGCAGCTACGAAGGCAGCACGGCAGCACTGCAGCACAGGAGCACAGCAGCACTGCGCCAAACTCAAGAATCCAACGCAAACACGCCGTCGCAAAGCCAAGCCAAACTGAGCCGCATTCCTCAGAATCCGCCCCTTCATCACCACCGCCATCCACATCGGCTACCGTCTGCTTGTCATCGAGCCTGACGGACACTGTGCTTGATTCCAGCTCAGTCTGGAAATCCTCCCTCCCTTTTCCTCGTCTCTCCCCCCAACATCCAGCCGCCGCCATCATGCTCAGCAAGGAAACGCGCATCATCACGCTCCTCGTCATCGACGTCGTGTTCTTCTTCGTCGAGATCATCACCGGATATGCCGTCGGTTCGCTCGCCCTCGTCGCCGACTCGTTCCACATGCTCAACGATGTCATGTCGCTCGTCGTCGCGCTGTGGGCCGTGAAGCTCTCCACAAAGTCGTCCGACCACCGCTTCAGCTACGGCTGGCAGCGTGCAGAGATCCTCGGCGCCCTCGTCAACGGCGTCTTCCTCCTCGCGCTCTGCTTCAGCATCTTTATGGAAGCTATCGAGCGCTTCGTCAACGTCACCGAAGTGTCCAACCCCAAGCTCGTCGTCGTCGTCGGCTCGCTCGGTCTCGCAAGCAACCTCGTCGGCCTCCTCCTCTTCCACGACCACGGTCACGCCCACGGAGGTCACGGCCACTCTCACGGTCACGGCGGTCACTCGCACGGCCCTCATGACCACGCTCACTCCCACCAACTCCCCGGCACCGACGCCGAGCACAGCCACAGCCACTCTCACGACGCCCCGCAGCACGACTCGCCCGCCATCAGGGACTCGGCCAACGACGACGCTGCCGCCGCCACCGGCTCGGCTGCCAAGCGTGGACGCGGCCGCGGTGACAGCGTCGGCTCCATCCTCGGACACCCGGCCCAGACGCGTGCATTCGTCGTGCAGACCGCCCACGACCTCGGCTACGATGCCGGCACCAGGCACCAGCACTCCAACTCCATCACCTCGCTCAACGGTGGCGCACACAACGAGCGCTCGCGCCTCCTTGCCAACGGTTCGCACGACTACGGCGCCACCGATGGCGCTGCCGCCGATCTCGAAGCCGGCACGCCCAAGGCACCCAAGAACGACCGCTCCGCCGAGCGCGACTCGCACGCCGTGAACCACGATGCACCCGGCCACGGCCACTCGCACGGTGGTGGACACTCGCACGGCGAGGGCAGCATGAACATGCGCGGCGTCTTCCTCCACGTGCTCGGTGATGCGCTCGGCAACGTCGGCGTGATCGCAGCCGGTCTCTTCATCATGTACTCGTCGGCATGGTGGCGATTCTACTCGGACCCGGCGATCTCGTTCCTGATCACCATCATCATCTTCCACTCGGCCTTACCGCTGGTCAAGTCGGCGTCGTACATCCTGCTGCAGGGTGTGCCGGCGTCGGTGTCGCTCGAGGCGGTGCGCAAGTCGATCCAGGCGGTGGAGGGCGTGATCAACCTGCACGAGCTGCATGTGTGGCAGCTTTCGGAGAGCAAGATTGTGGCGTCGGTGCATGTGCTTGTCGACTGCAGTTCGGGGCAGACGGACAAGTACATGAGCATTGCTGCGCACATTCGCGACAACCTGCATGCGTGGGGGATCCACTCGAGCACCATCCAGCCCGAGTTTGTACCCGGCGGACTGCGCGAGGCGGCGATCCTCAGCGGTGTCCAGGTGGCAGAGAGCGACGACGAGGGAAGGCTGAGGACTGCACAGGGTACGCTGGTGGAGAACGAGGTGCAGAAGGTAGACACGGCGTGTCTGATTGCGTGCGGCAAGGATAACTCGTGCCAGACCGAGAGCTGCTGTCCGCCCACGAATGGCGCCAGTCGTGCCGCGTCCGGTTCCAACACGCCGACGGCGTAGGATGGCGATGCTCTCACACGCTCTTTTTTTCTTTTTGCTTCACTTGGTTCTGGCGCGCGCCTGTATAGATGCAGCGTCGATGCGAGGTAATGGATGCGTTAGATTCTGTCTCGGGAGTTGCACGTGCTTGTCGGTGTGGGCGATTGTGAGTCGAAAGCGCAGGGTGGATTCGGGCAGAGGTTGTGTGTCGGAGTGGTGAGCGCAATAGTGTGCCGACATGAGGCGCGTGAGCCCGAAATGGAGCCCCCCGAAGCAGTCGAGCCAACGTCTTGTCATCCCGCAGCAGAGGCGGTTGACAAGTGCGGGCACAGCAGGCACAGCAGGCTCGGGCCTCGAACTTCGGCACGACATGCTGCGAGCCCACCTAGAGTAGCCAAAGTCATCTCTGGCTCTCAGCAAGAGCCACTAGCCACAAGCCAGCCTACACGTGCATCCACCGCACACACAGCCTCGCACCACTTGCACATGCCCATGAACCAAGGCGGAGGAGAGGGGGGTATACGATTCCATGACAGGGTGCCATCTAGAAAAACGCCCATCTTGAAGCGGAATTTTTCTGCTTGTACACCTTGACCAGCTCGCCGATGACGCTCGACACATGTTCGAGCTTGTGCTTGCGCGTCTGCAGATCCAGATGCTTCTTCACCGCCGGATTCTCGCGCGCAAACGCAGCGAGCTGGTCGGCATCCAGATGGTGCATGAGTTTCGCGTCGATCTCGCGCGGAAACTGGTAAAAGAACTCGGCGAGAAGCTCAATGTTGATAAACATCACCGCCGTATACGTCAGCTTCTCGGCAACAATGTTGAGCAACGTCTCCGGACAAAAGGCCTTGCTCTCAGGACCGGTCTTGCAGCGTCGAGATCGCAAACTGCCCAGACGCGTACGCAACATACGCGAGCGTTCGCTCAGGAACAATGCCTCGCGCGCCTTGATCAGTAGCGCCGAATTGTAGTCCGGTCGAGTAGGGTCGTTGCTGTCGTCTTCATCCATCGATGCGTCGGACGAGTCGGCTTGCTCGCGCGCGCGCAGACGCGCCTGCACCCGCCGCCGCTCGCGCTCCTCCATATGCGTCACATACTCCATCGCGCCCTTGAGCCGTCTACCGCCAAGCAGCTTCTTGATCCCGTTGAACGCCGCATCGCACATGTCCAGCTCGCGCTCCACGAGGCTCACCGACCGCTGCCGCCCAGCCTCCCACTCGGCCGGCTCCACCTCCACCTCGTACTTGAACGGCTTGACGCAGTTCTCCACCTGGTCGGCGGTGAGTCCGAAGCGCTCGCGCAGAATCGCACTGCTAAACGCCACGATGCGCTCGGCCGCCTCCGGATGGTGGTTGAACGGCTCGCTCCGTGCCAGATGCTCGATCTGCGTGCGGATCGCATCCACCACGAGCTGCGTCGACATCCTCCCGATCCCCGCCTTGGTCAGCGCCGACGACGACGCATCCAGCTTGTACTGCCAGTACTTGTCGAGCTGGTCCGGCGCCAGCTTGCGCGCATCCGCCAGCTGCGCCAGCTCCGGCGTGCGTGCATCGCTCCAGTACGTCTGCGCGAGGATGTCCATGACCTTTTCGTCGAGCGCGTGCTTGAGCAGCGCACGCACCTCGGGCTTGCCAAAGTGCGCCGCAAACTCGTTGAAGCGCAGCTTGAGCGCGTCCATGGTCTCGGCGGCGTACGACTCGGCCGTGATGGTGCGGTCGTTGTACTGCACCTTGAACTGGTACGACGCCTCCTCGAGCTCCACCTGCACCGCGTTGGCGATGCCGTGCAGCGACGAACCCATGCTCTCCTCGAGCACCGTCATGAGCCGCCGACGCAGCGTGTCCGTGCCCGTCATGGGCTCGACGCCCGCATTGCGACCGCGCGCCGGCGCCTTGAAGTGCTCGCGGTTGGCGTTGAAGTAGTCCGACTCTTGCTTGGTCACCATGCTGGCCATGCGACCCTGTCCGGCGCGGTCGTGGCCCTGTGCGCTCTGGAACATGCCGAGGCTGTTCTTGCACACGACGCCCACGTAGCCGAGCGAGAGCGGATACTTGTTGTTGGACAGGATGGCGGCACCCACCTCGGGCGGGACGAGGTCCATCTTTGTGACGACGCCGATGGTGCGCAGTCCTAGCGGGTCGACCTGCCTGCTGGCGCGCAGCGCGGGCGAGTTGGCGAGGTCGACGTCGGCGGCACACACGGCGAGGATGATGTTGGGTTCCTGGATGTACTTTTGGCACAGCGTCTGGATCTTTTCGCGCAGCTCGTCGGGCTGGTCCATGCTGGCGATCTGCACGTAGCCGGGCAGATCGATGAGCGTGAGGTCCGGCACGTGCGGGCTGTGGATGCGCAGCTCGATCGGCTCGTCGCTAACGCACTCGGCCGCGGGCACGGCCATGTTGAGGTCGTAGAGCGTCTTTTGGACGTGCGAAAAGTCGGTGATGCGGCCGAGGCCGAGGCCGGGGAATTCGGCGTACTCGACGAGCGTGTCCTTGGTGGCGCGGCCGGGCTGTGCGGGAGTGTGGATGAGCGTGAGCTCGATGGGGCGCCGCGTCACCATGTTGTTGCCCTTGGGCAGGAACTCGTGGCCGACGATGGCCTCGAGCACGGAGCTCTTTCCGCTGCTCTGCGAGCCGATGACGACGATCGAGGGCAGCGTGAGCTGGTCCGACTCGTGGTCGATGTCCTTGAGGATGTTGCGCACCTCGATGAGCTTGCGTGTCAGCAGCATGAGCTCCTCGGTGCTCGTCTTTGATGCCGTGTCTGCGGTGCCGTCGGTGGAAGCCTCGTCATCGCCAAAGAGCGACGATGCAACGACGGCAGCTGCGCCGGCCATGGCCGAGGTGCCATTGGGATCGGGGCCTCCGCTTCCGCCGCCAGCAGACCACTTTGATGCGCCCGATGCATCTTGACTGCTTTGAGAGTTGCTGAATCCCGAAAACAGATTGCGCAGGAATCCAGGCGTGTCGGGGAGCTCAATAGCGTCGAGACGCTCGCTGAGAGCTTCCCACGAGTCGCGTGCGTTCTCGAGTGCATCGGCACCCAGCTCCGAGATGCCCGAGTAGGCCTCCTTGGCGCGATCGGAGAGGCGGCCGTAGGAGCGGCCGAGCATGTCCTTGAACTCGTCGACCTTGTAGTTGGCGTAGGCGAGCGCGCCGCCGCCTGCGGCGAGGCCGTAGGCAGGCAGGCGGACGACGCGGAAGGCGGCCTTGGGGACCGAGTTGAACGAGATGGCGCGCACGTGCATGAGGCGGCTGCCGCTCGACGAGGCGGTGAAGTGTGCTGCAAAGAGCGCATCGGGCGCGCCGGGACGGCGGGCAGCGAAGCGCGTGAGGGGCTGGCGGAGGTGGCGTGCGTGTGCGTGGATGGGGGACGCGAGCGAGGCTGTGCGCGCGTGTCCTGCGCGCTGCGCAGCAGCTCGAGTGGCGGCCGAGTAGGTCGACATGGTTGTATGTGGTGGAGCAAGCTGAGACTGGGCGTCGCTACGCCAGCGTGGTTTGATAAGGAGCAACAGAGAGGGTTGCGGTTGCTTTGGGCTGCGTAGGTGTGGCCTTGATGTGGCTGTAAAGACCGATGTGCGGTCGCCGCACTAGTCCATGGAGAACGGCGTGTGGTTTGGTGTTCGTTCCGATGTGCGATGTGCGCAGCTAAAGATCCCTTGCGAACTGGTAGTGGTGGTGGTGGTGGTGTCGCTCGGGGTGGTGGTGGCGATAAAGTCGACCGATTTTGCTGGCTGAGCCACCGATCCTCCACTTTTGGTGGCCAAACAACACGCTGAGCGCGAATTTTCAGATGTCAGATCTACATTATCGACATAACTACATTTTGGAATATGGCGTGCGCCCATCAGACGCGTCACTTCAATTTACGCGCTGCGCGACCGCACTTTTTTGGGCGACGCCTTTGTTGCTGGGTTGCACACGAAGACCAACACGGCTCACCACCACGAGCACCATCCTGATGACCACCTCCTCTCCCACCGACACCGAGCGTCCTCAAAAGACCGCCAAGCTCACACACGCCTCCAACATGACAGTCTCCGCATCTTCGTCTGCGCTGCGTCTGCTCGTGCAACGTCATCCCGCGCATCCGCTCGCCAAGCTGCCCACGCGCGGCTCGGCGAGTGCGGCGGGCTACGACCTGTATGCGTCCGAGGCGGTCGTCATCCCGCGCGGCGGTCGCAAGGTCGTACAGACCGGCATCTGCCTCGCCATCCCAGAGGGCCACTATGGCCGTGTCGCCCCGCGTTCGGGTCTCGCAAGTAAGCATGGCATCGATACGGGCGCGGGCGTCATCGACGCCGACTACAGAGGCCTTCTCGGCGTGCTTTTGTTCAACCTCGGTGACGCGGACTTTACAGGTAAGCAAATACCCACCCATACACACATGTAAACAAGGTCGGGACACTGACATTGATCGGCGCAGTCAACGAGGGCGATCGCATCGCACAGCTCATCATCGAAAAGATCGCCACGCCCGAGGTGGAGGAAGTCGACAGCCTCGACGACACCGTTCGCGGCGCGGGCGGCTTCGGTTCCACTGGCGGATTCGGCACCAAGCCCTCGTCCTAACCACACTCTCCCCAGAATCGGTTCACCATACACACACACACACACTTTGCTGGAATTTGGACTGCAGTTGCACATTACATTGCGCGCCGATCGTGCCAGCAGCTCTCGTGAAACACCCTGCCGCACTTTTGCACCACGATGCGCTGCGTCCTTTCCACCTCCTCCTCCTGCCAAGCGGGCATGAATTGCGCCGCCGTCAGCGTTGCATCCCCCTCTTCCTCCTCTTCCGCCTCCCCCTGCGGCTCGGCTTCCTGTGTCTGGGGCGGCTCGTCATTGATGCGGATCGCGATGCTGGCGGTCGAATTGGTGCGCGTCATGAGCGCGCTCGCCCCGCCGTTTGCCCACGAAGAGCTCCGGCTCATCTCGCGGCTCGGCGCAAAGTAGCCATCCACATCATCCGCGCCTGCACGAATCTCGCTCGACGCCGAGCGCACCACGCCCTTGCCCTTGTCCAGGCGCGGCGATGCCAGCGGTGCCGCCTTGCCGTCGTACGGCGACTTGGCCCGGCGATGCTGCAGCACCTGCGGCGTCAGCATGGCGCTGCCCACCTCCACCTCGCGCCCCACATCCACCTCGGCAGCAGCAGTCGAGGCACGCTTCGGTCCAAGCACCACCAGCCCACACGAGGCACAGCGTGCACCGACGCCGACAGACGGTCGCCAGCCGTGCCGTCGCTGCGCATGCAGCTTGCGGAACTGCCGGAACGTGTCGCGCTCAAACAGCTTGTTGGTGATACCCAACAGCTCGGCACGCAGGTGGTAGGCCGACAGCATGCCATCGAGCACCCCCCGGATCTCGGCGTAGTACTCGGCACCTCCCTCCTTCCCTTCCTCCGCGCCACTCGTCAGCCGCCGGAACAGCGCGGGGAACGATACCGCCTCGGCAGCCGTCGATGAGATCAGATCCGACAGTGTGTCCTGCACAATATCGCGCACGCCGCTCAGCAGATCCTTCTCCCCACCTTCCGAGCCTGGGGCGGCGCGACGCCAAGAACCGTGCGCCACATCGTGTACGAGACGAACCATGCTGCGCAGCAGCCTGAACCACACCTCGTCCGTATCGAGCGCAGTCGGCGGTGGCGCCTCGTCGTCGCTCTCGTGCCCGCCGAATGCATTCGCGCGCTCGATGCACAGCCGCACAGCTACCTCGATGCACCGCCGCACGTCGGCCAGCAGCACATCCGCCGTGCACTCTTCGGCGACGAGCACGAGCGACTGCGCAGTGCGCACACACGCCGCATCCAGCTCCTCGAACGCCTCGCCCGGGCGTCCGAGTCGGTCGAGCGCCCAAAGCAGCGCATCGCTGTTGGCCGCCACGCGCGAGTCCACCGCGACGTCCGCCTCGCGGCACGCGCGCACCAGCTGCTCCAGGTCAAAGTACCCCGCCTCCCGTGCGTCGAGATTGCGCACCACGGCCGCCGGCTCGTACCGCCGCAGCAGGTCCAGGTACACTTGACGCTCGCGCGCCTCGAGGTGGTCCGGATCCGCGCGGCCCACATCGGCGCTGTACGCGCCCGCGTCGGCGCCGTCGGCTGGCTTGTGATGCACCCAGTCCAGCCCATCGCTGCCGCTCTCGTCCGACCGAGGCTGAGACACGGCCCTGCGTACATGCATCGGCTCAAAGAAGCACTGCAGATACAGCAGGTGGCGCTTGTCATCGAGCTGCGCGAGTCGCTGCAGCACCTGCGCGTGCCGGTCCGGGTGGAACCGGTCGAGCATCGCGGCGGTCTTGAGCGCATCCAGATCGAGCAGCTCCGCGATGTGGTCCACCAGCTGCTCGTGCAGCCGCGTCACCAGTTCGTCTCTCCTGGCCGTGTCGCGTCGCGAGGCGTTGAACAGCGTCTCCTCAAAGTGCGCGAAGGCATCCCCCGGCCCTTCGTCCACGGCGTCGGCGTCCAGCTGGCTCGCTGCGGCGCCGCCTTGCAGGTGGTCGCGCAGATACATGCCCAGCAGACGGTCCCACTTGTCCTCCTGCCTGAACGCCGACCTGAGGATGCGGCCGAAGCCGGCACGCTCGAACGTGTCGAGCCATGCATCGTCGAAGCGCGGCTTGTAGTGCGAGAGCAGGCACTCTGCTGCGAGCTCGCGGTCGGCGCGCGTCGATTCGACCGTCTCAACCTCCTCCTCGTCGCCGTCGCCGTCGTGCAGCGGGATCGCAAGCGACCGCAGCAGCTGGTCGACGTGGTGCTGCGGCAGGTGTATGAACTGTGGATACTTGGGCGCGTTGCGCGCCACAAAGATGTGTACAAACACGCGCGCCGTCAGCGGCAGCGCCGGCGCTCGCCGGTCCGCCGCGCCCTGCGAGCGGGCGAGCTCAAGCAGCACATCGACCGCCAGCTGCCGGCTGATCCTCTTGCCCACCACATCCTCGTCGTCGAGAAAGCCGTCTTCGAACGCGAGGTCGAGCGCATCCAGCAGCGCCTCGGCGTCAAACTCGAACAGCAGCCGCAGGTACGGATAGATCGGCTCGTGCTCCGCACTGTTGCCCACGTGCTCCGGCTCGTCCGGACGGTCTTGCAGGCCGTACAGCACCAGCCTCCCACCAGGCCCGGGCGGCCACAGCATACAGCTGCCGGAAAAGACAAAGTTGTAGATCGAGCTCTTGGCCTTGTCCGCCTGCTCCGCGTGCTCGAACGGCTCCTGGCTCGGATACCGGTTGCCCGTAAGCACCACCGAGAGGTACGAGAAGACGCGATAGCCGTCCTCGAGATCGCGCTCCTCCGCCTCCCAATCCGCCACCGCTGGGCTGGCACTCGCCGCATCGGCGTCATGATCCTTGACCCGGACATGCGCATACGGATCTGTGTCTGCACTTGCCTCGTCCGCGCTGACGAGATGCTGCTCCTTCCACCTCCTCCCCACCGCGCGGCGCACGGGGTGCAGAAGCTCGATGACCGGCGAGACATAGTCCTCGAGCGCGGCATTGAACACGTAGATCAAGGCGTCGTACAGCCTCCTGTCGAGACACAGCGAGAGGGCCTGGTCGAGATCGAGCGACTTGGGATCCACATGCCAGATGATGCGTTCCGCCTGATCGTACTCCTCGCGATCCCGTCTGAACGCCACGAGCCGCTGCACCACAGGGATGGGCAAGCTGCTCAGCTCGCCCGAGACGATAAAGTGCTCCATCTGCCCAACGAAGATCGCCTCGATCCCGTTGTCCTCGTACTTGTCATAGAGCGTTTCGAACAGAAAGTCGAGCTTGCCGAGCGACAGGCACGCGCGCGCGCAGACCCGCGCCAGGCCCTGAAACAGCTCGGTGCGGTCGACGCCTCTGCCGTCCGGCGTGACATGGGTGTCGTCCGTGAGCCTGTCGGGCGAAAAGGCGTATTGGGCCGAGGCGGCCATGAGTTCGTGCAGCTTGTCCGCCACGATGCGCGTGCGTTCGCTCGGGTCCGAGGGGAGCCCGACCGCCGAGCCGAGAAAGCGGCCCTGGTGGAAGAGCGTGGCGAGCTCAATGGCCGAGAGAAAGTCGCCGCGCGAGACGTAGAGCAGCAGCCGGTCTGCCCACGACATCAACGTGCCCACCACAAGGTCGCTGGTGGTGAGGAAGAACGAGCGCCCCTTGGAGACGCGGATGCTGTGATTCACCGCCCACGAGCGTTGTCGCTCTTCTGTCTGACCCTGCTCGTCTCGTTCCGGGATCTCGGCGTGCGGATCGTACGGCTTGCCGAGAAGGACGGCATCGAGTGACTTTTGCTCGACGGTCCTCGCCAGAACAACGGCTGCGCTTCCGTTGCGCATGCGCTCCGTGACTTTACCAGCACGGCAATCGAACAGCGCGAGCCCGGTGCGCGTGGTGAGCATGAGCAGATCCGGGCTGAACCACTGGAGTGCGACAATTCCGTCTGGCTCCTCGATGCCCTGTTCGCCGGTGAGTTCGACGGGTTCGATTTCCTCCACCACCTCCGCTGGCGGCAGGGTGCCGTTGCGCGCCGTCCGAGCATCGGGACGCCGTTCGATCCTGCGCACGACGAGCCTGACGAGATGCAAGTTGCGACCAAAAGAGAACGCGAGCACCGGATTTGTCTGCCGCCTCCTCTTGCCGTCCGTCTCGGTCGAAGCCGGATACCATGCCAGACAGCCTGGAGGCTGGGGCTGTGCAGCCTCATCAGCCACGACGCCCTCGCCGCCCTTCTCGGTGTGCTTGGTGGTGTTCATCTTGCGGTACCACGTCCTTGGCGCGGGCTTGAGCCCGACCAAGACCATCTTGGCGGGGGTGATCATGGCGATGAAAGTGGTCTCGTCGGCGGCATGCGGTCTGGGCCCGAGCGGCAGCGGTGTGAGCTGGAAGATGGCGCTTCTGCGCTTTGCATCGGCGAGACCCAGCTCATCCTCGTGCTCGTACTGCGGGTACTTGCCGAGCAGTCGGAGGGTGTCGTTGGAGCTGACGCCGAGGATCTTGCCGAGCGCATGGTAGAAGGCAAGGCCCTTGTTGTCGGCCGACACGATGGCGGTGTGGCGGAGGCCGACGAAGCCGATGTGGACGATGGCCGAGCCGGACAGGTGGCCCTCCCTCTTGCCCGCCTTGACGGAGGAGAGTGGCACGGGCGGGACATGGCGCGCGGCACGAGCTGGGTGGGAGAGGTCGTAGAGAAAGATGTTGCCCGAGGCATGGCCTACGCCGAGGAACGAGTGGTCGGACGAGAGGGCGAGTGCGGTGACGGCATCGCCGTGGCCGCGGCCGTCGTGACCGCACGAGGCGACGGGTTCCTGGGCCAGATCGCACACGACGGTCTTGCCACCCTGCGTTCCGACAGCGATGAGTCCTCCCGCCACCGCCAGCACGGTTGGAATCGGGTCCGGGGCGTCCGGGGCCGACTTGGCAGCAGCGAGGATGCGGCGCAGGACGGACCACTGGACAAAGTCGCGGGCCAGCTCGTCGCGCTCGTTGAGCATGGTGTCCTTGAGCTCTGGCCTCTTGTCTGCGTGCTCTGAGGGTGCATCCTGATGATCATGGACTGCCTTTGCACCGCGCTGTGCTGACGAGGGGAAAGAGCGGTCGCTGAGAAGCGAGATTTCGCTTTGCGCTGGTGGCAAGGTGGTACTTGTGAGTGTGCCGCCGTAGGGGAAGGAAGCTCGTGCGCGACGGCGCTTGGTGGTGCCTCGGACGGAGCTGCCGACGCTGGTGGAGAAGGAGCTCTGGCGCGAACGCTGCGGGGTGGACGAGTGCGCCAATGCTGACCTGCTAGCGTCGTCATTTTGAGACGAGATTGGCGCTGAGGCGAAGAAGTCTGGAGGCAGAGGCGAGCGCGGTTTGCGTCTGGATGAGGACGACGAAGGCGAGCCCGGAGCGCCGAGCGGCGAGGTGTGGGAGTGCAGCTGTGCAAATGCCGGGACTGCAAGAGCCGCTGCGGTAGACCTGCCGACGGTGGCGCGGAGGCGGGACAGCGACGGATATGCGCTTGGGCGTTGGGGAGTGGATGCAGATGTCATGGTGTGGGACTGGCGAAGGAGCGAGAGGCCATTTGCGGAGGTGGATCTTGGCGTAAAGATGCGCGAGGACGACGGCAGGGACGAGAGCGGACGGCGATTCTGAAGCGAAGAGGCGGAGCGCGTGTCGAAGCTGACGTCGTTGGGAAGCGGGTGCGGATAGCGAAATGAAGATCCGCTGTCGCTCGGAGGCGCATCCGCCGATTGGTCACCGTCGGCAGGCAGCGGCAACGCCCTCTGCGTTCTCGGAGAAGAGGCAGGTGCATGGTCACTGGAGCCGGCGTGTTGGTCGTCGGCGTCAGCCATGTCGAGCTGCTGCTCATCATCGCTTCCAAGGATGTCCTTCATACGGGCGCTGTACGAGTCGGAGCCCAAGTCGATGGACGCGTTGCTGTCACCCGGCGTGGCTGTGCGGATGGCTGCGGCGGTGTCGATGCCGGCGTAGACAAAGTCTTGGTCATCGTCGTCGTCGTCGTCGTCGTCGAGATCGTCATGTGCTGCAGGTTTGCTGGTGGAAAGGGAGGCATCATGATGCAGGCCGTTGGGTTGCTGTGCGGGCGGCGAGTCGAGAACGTCTTGCATCTGCTGGTCGTAGGAGCGATGCTGATCCGCATGGTAGGTGGACATGCGCTGCGCATACGATGGCTCTGCATCCCACGGATTGGAATCGGCCGATCCGTTGCGCTGCATGGTTGGAGCGCTGTTGCGTGGTGGGAGCTATGTGGATGCCAAAGGAGCCATCGCGGAAGGGGGGGCGTCGATGCGATGGAATGTGGTTGCAAGGCAGGGTGGTGTCTCGGCCAGAAGATGGACCAAAGCAAGCGAGCGTCAGTGCGCGCTCGGCTGGTCGGCCAGTTGGGCGTGGAGGTGAATCGCATCGCATCGGCCCAACGATTGTGTAGAGCGGCGATTGCGATTTGCTCGAGTCCCGTTTGTTACAAAGCGTGGCCTCACACTATTCAGCTTGGCGCACGGAGCCGAGCTCTGCATTCCGCTTCTTTTTGGCGGTTGGAAAGCGCGATTCGCGGCGGGCAATTCGACGTTTTGGCTGCATTGCCGTTGGGAGCCGGACTTTAGCCAGCTCCCCTCGCTCTCCTCCGCACCTCCATCCTTCGCCCGTCACCTTCTCTGCACGTCGACCATGTCGTCCTCAACGACAGCCGCACCAGCACAGGAAGAGCCGTTTCATGCGCTCTACATCCACACGCACGATGTCTCTCGCTCGCTCAAGCCGTCGGCCGACGGTGAGCTCGCACACGCCATCCACCAGACGCTGCACTTTGCACTCGACGGTCATCCGGACGACTACACCCCCGCCGCCGCGAACTCTGGCGCAGGGTCGGGCTGTGATCCTCTAGCCACCATGCCTACCTCGTCCGCGCCCAACGGTTCGTCGTCGGCGCTTGCCGTCAACAAGGGCTTTGCGGCGACGGGCGATGCAGAGAGGCCGTACATCTCGTACTACTGGGACGCGCACAGCGGGACATTGGCACTGCCCAATCCTGCGACGATTACGAACCCCGTCGCGGATCCGTGCTCGCCCGACCATCGCAGCTCGTACGAGATCACGGCCAAGTTCTTCTTTCTCGACGAGGTGGATGCGGGCTTGGTGGACGAGGCGCTTACGAGGCTCACGCGCACAACGGGCATCATCACCATCGACACGCTCGTCCTGTCGTTCCCCACGCTCGATCTCGACTCGAAAACGTCCACGTCGACCGAGGCGATTGGCCAAGTCGCACAGGTGTGGCAACACGTCTCGCAAAACCCGCAGCTCTTCTCGCTGGGACTGGCCGACATTTCGCCGTCGAGCTTGGAGGCATTGCTAGGTTCGCTCGATCCGCCGGTTCAGCCGCCATCGATGCCGCTATTCTCGCCTGCCATTCCGCTGTCGAGCACGACGGATGCTGCGTCGACCAGCACTGCTGAGCCGGAACTCGCCTCGGCCGATGTAGCTTCGCGCGATGTATCGACCGAGGGCACGTTTTGGAACATCGAGTACTCGCTCGTCAGCACCGCACGGCGACCGCGACTCGTGTCGATCAATGTCAAGCAGGACCCGTGCGCGTTTGATCGCCACTTCAGCCAGTACTGCGCAAGCATGGGCATCCAGCTCGTAGCCCACAGCGACAGGCGCGATGTCTTGCCACAAAGAACCCTCCCTGCACTCATGGACGAGTTCGAGCACAAGATGCCCAAAAAGGCTCCCAAGCGCTTGAGGCCAAAGTGGGCCCTCAAGTATACCACGCTGATCAGGGACAGGGGCGTCTTGGCGGATAAGGGGTACATTGTCTTTGTTGCTGCCGAGTAGTAACCCTTATCTAGACTGTATCACCGGCAAGAGCGGCGTCCTGGCACTCGTTCTCACTTCTTTATCGCCCCACATACACCGCACCGCACCGCACCGCAATGCACACCGCACTCTTTGCTTCTTGATGCGCTTGCATTGCTCACGCGTGATCTGTGCGCGCGCGTTTGACAGGACTTTCTACACCCGCATCCCTCGCTACCTCCGTCACCACCTCCGGCAACTTGGGCAGCTCGACATCCCACCCCTTTGCCCCGTCCACTTCTTGCGCCGTATCCTGTTCGATCACTCTGCAAATGGGATCGACGAGCTGCACATAATCCTCGCGGACATACGTGACCAGATACGGCGTTGCGCCCGAACTGTCGCGCAGCACGCTGCCGAGCGAAGTGGACGTGACTGCCGAGTCGTTGTACTTGAACCACTTGTCCTCCTTGCCCCCGCGCAGGTTCAAAAAGTAGTGGCCGTGACTCGCTTCGCCCCGATGCATGAAGACCGCCACCAACCGATACGTGTATCGCTCCTCGCCTGCCCAGATTGCGCCCATCTCGCTCTTGAGCGCCGCAATCTCGGATTTGGCTTGCTCCATCTGCTCGCGCAGCACCTGCGCCTCGTCGCGCAACAACGTCTCCAGCCCCGCATCTACCAGTCCAGACACCCCAGTTTGCACCGCCGTGTTGATAATGTCGGAAGTGTCGGGGGTGGTGGCCATCGTGTCCACGCCGTTGTCGGCAATCTGCTTGGCACGCGATCGAGGCGAGACCGCTGGCGGCACCTCCGCATCTCCACGCCGAGCCGCTTCAGCCTGAATCTCTGCCAGCTGCGCTTCGATATCGGCGAGCGACGGAAGCCTCGCCAGCTCCTCCACCGTATTGGCAGCCTGACTGAGCGTCTGCGTCAGCGTAAACGCTCCGTCCTTGCACGCTGCCAGATGCGCACGCAGCTCCTCGATCCTTCGCCGCTTGGCCTGGTACTTTTCGCGCATCGCCATCCGCGGCGCGTTCTCGGGATCGTTGGCGTCCAGATCCATGTACCGATCCATGTACAGCACCTCGGGCATGTCCAGGTGCTCCTGCGACTTGAACGCGCGCATCGTGGCGCGATCGTACTGCACGCGCTGCAGCTGAATCTGCAGCAACGGCGGCGCCGACAGCAGCGTCACCGACCTCCTCTGAACCGCCCCCGACGTCGCCACAAACGTGTCCGAGTCAAAGAATCCGTCAAAGCCGTCATAGATGTCGCGCCCTTCCTCGAGTACGTCGATGGGCACGATCTTGAACACCTCGTGCTTGATGTGCATACTTGGCTGCTTCACCTGCTGCGGTCGTCCGCCTCGGTCTTCGGAGCCGCCGGCTGCCACCCCGTCCGCCTCGATCCGCTGGCACGTTTTGCCCAGAAACAGCCTCGAGAGAAGGTCCTCTCTCGTGCTGTCGCCCGACGACGCAGCACCAGTCGAGCCGGAAGCCCCTTG
Source organism: Moesziomyces aphidis (assembly GCA_000517465.1). NCBI lineage: Eukaryota > Fungi > Basidiomycota > Ustilaginomycetes > Ustilaginales > Ustilaginaceae > Moesziomyces > Moesziomyces aphidis. The sequence continues at coordinate 592,041 of AWNI01000012.1, read as the reverse complement.
CCCATCGTCCACGTCCATGCCGTTGCTCGCATCGGAAGCTCCGTCTTGACCGACGGCTAGCGCGACTTCGAGCTGGAACATGCAGTTGTCCAGACATTCGGACACGTCCTGCTGCGCGCCCAGCTGCATCAGCGAGTTACGGCGAGCCGGTGGCGGGACGGGGGCCGCGGAGGGCTTGCGCGCTGGACGAGGTGGCAGTGGAGGCGCACTCGACGCTGCTGGCTCCAGCGGATCGATCGCCGCTGCAACTGCCGCCTCTGGCCCGTCACCAGTGGTGTCCATCGACTCGCCCGCATCGTCAGTCGGCGCGGACATCGCTCCTGGCTCAGCAACATCGGCGGGTGCTGGTTCGATTGTCTCCGCCGTGATGGAAGACGGCGCCTCCGTGAACGGATGAACCTCAGCCTCGAGCTCTTCGGCGCGCGAAGACACGAGGGCAAGATACGCGAGCTCACGCTCGGGCCGCACCGATAGCGCGTTGGCGTAAATGAGATGATGGAAGAGCTGGGCGAGCTGAGCAACGAAGCGCCTGCTGCGCTCGAGCTCACGCGCTGTGATGCGCTGGCCACCTACCCTCCGTTCCGAAACCGCTGCAGATAGGCTGTCCTGCTCCGCTTCAACGCTTGGCGCGACCCTGAGCACGCGCGATCGGATCTCGGTGATCGAAAAAAAGTACTGCAGGACCGAGTTGAGGTAGCAGGTATTGCCGATGTTGTCGATGCCTGCGGGCACGTCAGCGGACGGCATCTGCTGCCAGCCCTCGTTGGCTGCGGCATCCTTCTCGCCAGTCTTGAGAAAGTGGCGCAGGTAGTTGCTGTTGCGATCCTCGGCGATGGCACGGAGCGCATGGCGGAGCAAGTCGCGCCGCGCCGGTGCGTCGGCGATGTAGAGATCATAGATGGCGAGGAGGGTGGCGTCGTCGAGATCGCGATTGGCATCGAGCGTGGTGTAAGCCTGATCGACGTCCATGTCGACATCCTCTTCGAGCGCCTGGACAAGGGTGGGTGGCATGCCCCGATGGGCGGTGATGATCTTGAGCGCGTCCTTGACCGCGGCGTGCTCGGCGACATCAGCATTGACGAGCACCTCACGGGCGCGGGCCTTGTATTGGTCTGCGACAAAGTCGTGCGGAATGCTGTCGCGGTCGACGTCCGGTCCGAGATGGGTGGAGGTGAGATTGAGACGCTCGTAAGCCTTGTCGAGGTCGCGAGGCGAGTATTTTCCCTGACTGCGTTCGTACGCGACGAGTTCTTGAATGATGCGCGAAGTGCGTCGCTGCGCTTCGTAGACCTCGTCGAGGCTGGCAAAGAGGTCGGCTGCGCGCTTGGGATTGGCCTCGAGATTGACGAGGTAGCCAAACTTGACGAGCTCGTCCCGCGTGGCGCTGGAGACGCCGAGCGCAAAGAGGGCGGCGAGCGTGTCGTTGGAGAGGTTGCGATTGAGGCTCGTATCGAGGTGATCGCGCTGCTCGCGGATCATCTCGATGACCGATTCGGATGCAGACTCGACCTTGAGTTGGGTCGCCAGGGTGGGCTCCGTGTTCTGCAAGAGGGAGGAAGCGGGTTTCGAGATTTGCAAAGCCTGGAGGTGGAAGGCGAGCCACGCATGGAGCTCGAGCCAGGCACGAATGTGTCGCTGCAGTATGATGTCGTCGCTGGACATTGTCGAGGGAGCGTCGACAGGAGCCGACTTTGGAGCAACCAAGGGCGGTCGGATGGCGTTGCGGCCATCGGGCAGGCGGTCCTCCTTCCAGCCGAGATCGAGGAAGATCTGACAAGAATGCTGGTCCCAGCCGAGCTTCTGGGTGACCATGATGCTGGAGGTCGGTGCGGGTCGTCGCTCTCCGTGGACAAAGTTGCCGATGATGCGCAAGAGGACGCGCAGGGCACGGACAAAGGTTTCGGGACCGGTGAGCCCCACGGCAGGGTCGTTTTCGCGCGACTCTTTGAAGCGAGACAGCACGTGGCGGTCGATGACGGAGACAATGGTGTCTGGCGGGGTGGAGAGGAGACGCCTGCCGGTGATCCAGCACTTGTGCATGTTGAACTCTTCGATGACGGGCAATGGCGCCTCGGGATGCTCGGCGTCCCATTGGTCGAGCAGACGGATGGGGTGGAGCTGCTCTTGGGGCGGTATTGAGGTGGGTGCCGTCTCGAAGACGGATACGGAATTTGGTGGCAAATTGCAGACGTCGAAGAGGTGGGAGGCGTCATAGACGGCAAAGTCGGGGAGTGGGGTCCGATAGACGTCGGACTGGTCGAGAATGACACGCCACTCGAGCGTCTCTGCTACGAAGAGGGCGTTGGGATGTGGCAGGCATGCTTGGATCTCGGGGAGGCAAGGGGCGGGGACGCTGTCGGCACTAGACGCTGCAGACGCTGCAGCTGCTTCGGCGGGCTGTGTGGGCTGCGAGGGCTGCGAGGGCTGCGAGGGCTCCGAGGGCTCGCTTTCGCGGTGGGCCGTGATCTTGCTGAGGCTGAGCTGCGGGTTGAAGAGCAAGCCGGACTCGTGCAAGGCGGTGGGGAGGAGGAGGTGAAAGGTGCCGACGGGCGTCGATTTGGATCGGTCCGGTAATGCTGCCGGGTCGACGGCAGCCTCGCTGTAGTCGTACTCTGGCGGCGGCGAAATGGGGACGTCCCAGCCCGTTATTGTGGGTGGGAGAGGCTCCAATTTGGTGCCGAAGGGCACGCTAGAGTCTTGACCAAAGACCTTCTTGTGGTCCTCCTCGTTGATGGTGATGTCGACGGGAGCGCTGTCATCTGCTGCAGCGTTGGCGGTGACATTGTCGAGGATGTTGATGGGCTCAAAGTCGCCGTGCTGGTCGCCTCCTGCCATGATGTTGTGCACGGCACGGCACGGCAGCCGCGGTCGATGTTGTTCCTTTGCTTGCTTGCTTGCTGTCGGCGACGCAAGGAGGATGAGGAAGGAGGAGAAGGGAGTTGCTGCGCTTTTCGACGCAAGTAGTACACGCAACCGAGCCCACACTAAGCTCTCTCTCTCTCTCTGTTTCTCTCTGGCCAACGAGCAGCAGAAGCAAGGTGGAGGCCAGTGCGCCTTTTTTTGGGGGGCCCTGGATCGGGCTGCCGATTCCCAGATGAGCTCGGCTTTGATCACACGCTCGCTCGTTCGCCCGCCCACCGCAACAAAAGGCCGCACGATCCAGCTCGCAACTCGTCCTTCCACCCCACCCACACGCTTGCTGTTGCTCCAGCAACCTTGCTTGCTCCCCCACCACCGTTTCATCGTTTCACCGTTTCATCGGCACCCGCACGATCACCCTTCGGATCGCCTCTGGACGCCTCATCACACACACAGCGACTGCGAAACGGTTCGACATCACCTCGGCCATGGCCTCGACTCGCGCCATGGGCGGCCAGGCTGAGCCGTACACACAGTCACAGTATGCCGACGCTCTTCAGCTCGATGAGGCGAGGCTTCAGGCGGCCACCTCGTCCGACCAGGGAGAGGTGTTTGTGATCGAATGGCTCGCCAAGGCCGAGCAGGCTCTCACGAACGCCGACGTCGACACTATCAAATCCGTCCAGTCCTCTTTCGAAGCCGCCGTGCTCAAGCTCGCGTGTCCGAGCGTCACCTTCGGCAAGGGCGACGATCCTACCATCGTGGTCGCAGCCAACACCGCGATTCCGCGCCCAGGACGTCCCACCCGCCGCCTCCTCGCGCGCTGTATCCTCCTCCTCTTCCGCCGCATCGACTCCCGCTCGCTCTTCGACATGCTTCAGAACCTCCTCCGTGTCGCTGGCGAGGACACAAAGGGCAAGACTGCCGAGCGCGAGGTCCGCGTCGCCGCCCTCTACATCCTCGGCGAGGTCTTTGGCGCGCTTGGCCAGCAGATCATGTCGCTCTTCAACGAGCTCATCATCGTCACGCAGAGAGTATTCAAGCAAGCAAGTCATCCCGTCATTCTCCGCTACCACGCCCTCCTCACGCTCCAAAAGACTCTTCAAGTCGCCGGGAGAAGCCTCGGAGATCAGTCCGGCAAGGATCTCATCAAGGCGCTACGTCAGGCGCTCGCAGATCGCGCAGGCGCCGTCGTGCGTGGAAGCGCAGAATGCCTCCTCGCCATCGTCCAGAATGCCCAGCTCATCACTACGCGCAACGAGGTCGAGACGCTCCTCGCCCCGGCGCTCAAGAGCATCGAGTCTGCCGACTTTGTCACCAAGCGTGCTCTCAGCCGCACCATCGCCGGCCTGCTCGCCGCCACCCAGATCGAGCAAGCGCCTCCCGCTCCGCCAACCACAAAGAAGACCGCCAAAAAGAACAAGGACGGCGCACAGGCTGCCGACGACGATTCCGACGACGACGACGCCGTCGGGTCAGCTGCAGCCGCCGCCGCCAGCGCGCATCGCGCCATGATGACGCCCGTCGGCATGCTCGACCAGCTCTCGCTTCCCTTCCTTCGAAGCTCGTCCAGCCGCAAGACTCGCGCTGCGCTCCTCGACGTCTACGCCACTCTCTTCGAGTCTCTGGGGGCCTCCTGGGTCGTAGCAAACTACACCGTCATCCTCAAGCATCTCATCGACGACCTTCCCAACCACTCTCGCGGCTCTTCCCTCAGCCGCGCAGACGTGCTCAACGTCCGCACCGGCGTCACCGTCATCCTGCGCAAGCTCGTCGGCGAGAGGATGCTCGGCGAGCAGGCACAGGTTCTCGCCATCCAGGAGATCTCGACCAACTACCTCAAGAGGTGGCCCGCCGTCATGCCGGATCAGCAGCCCCCGTCCAAGACCACGCTCACCCTCGCTCTGGCAGAGGTGGCCGGCTTGCTCGTCCAGCTCGGGAGCGTTCCCCCGCAGGTCCTCGACGTCGCCTACGACCCGCTCATCCGCTGCCTCGCCCACCCCAGCCACTCGGTCCAGACCCACGCCGCCTGGTGCCTCAAGACCCTCTGCCAGGTCGCACCCATCCACCTCTCCTCCAC
>AWNI01000012.1:507636-539309 GCA_000517465.1 Moesziomyces aphidis | reverse complement strand
AGGTCATCAATGTCTAGACTCGAAGCCCCCGCTTCCGCCGCCGAGCCTGATGTCGAGAACGAAGGAGATCCCGCTCGAATAGCCGAGGCTTGCGAGGACGAGCTCGCACCACCCGCAGCCGCGTACGGTCGTGACGAGCTGCCCACGGAGCGATACGACTCGTCCAGCACCTCCTCGTCGTCATCGGCGCCATCGTCGAGCGAGTATCGTGGCAGTGCCATGTTGCGTCGTTCTATCCCCTGAGAAGCGCTGTGTCGAGACCGTGACTGAGGACGCAAACACGCTTGGGCGGCACTGATTGATGCTGAAAGATGGCGAGGCTAGGACAGGTGGTGTGGCTGTTGGAAGCTCGAGTGCAGCACAAACATGCATGCCTCGACCTGCACTTGCTCGGATGTCGGAACCACACCGCCAACAGCAACACTTTCTCACTCTACGCGACGCGTCTCGCCTCTCCACCCTTGGCCTCACTCCTTTCCACTGAGACTTTGACCACGCATCACAGGCAACGGAAAGAGACGCATAGGAGACAAGGTATCATGGAAGCAGAGAAGCGATAGGCTAGAAATACAGTCACGAACGGGCTATTGAGCAATACAGGGTTAAGCAATGGATAGAAATGCGAAGTTGTTTCGAGAAAATGGAGTCTTTGCGCCGTCCGGGTTCGGCGCAGCTCTACATAGCGACGCCAACCCACTCCGGCTCTTCTTGTTCGTACACTTCGTGATGCGCTTGCATCTCGAGCTGGATGTCGATCTGTGCCGGCGCGGCCTGGGTTCGGTCCAGAAGCGTCTTGCCGTAGCTGCCCGGGGCGATGGCGGCCTTGCGTGGTTGCGACTGCGGCGAGGGCGACTCGACAAAGTGGAGTCCCAGCCCGAATCCGCCCTCGGCCTTGGGCACGCCCGAAGCAGACACCTTGGGCCCCGATTGCGGCTCAGTGAGGGGGATACGCGTGCGCGGCGGCGTTTGTGGCGATCGACCTGCGATCGACACGGGCAGCGGCGACATGGCTGCCGACGACGCAATGTCGTTCATCCCCATCCCGAAGCGCGACAGAGTGCCTGCCGCGCCCCGCGCCGATGACTTGGGCGGCTTCACCGGCTGCATCTTCTTACAGGCGGCTGCGGCTGTCGCTGCAGGCTTCTCCGCGAGCGATTCGACGCCTTTGAGATGCGCAAGACCGATCTGGCTAAGACGACCCAGCCCCAGCTCCTGGGCCAGCTCACTCAGATCCATACTTAGGCCAAGCTGTCTGCCCACGGTCTTGTCCTCGCTCCTTGCCGCCGTGGCGGGCGTGACGCTGGCGCCCATCTGGCGAACCGAGGCAAGCGTGGGCGTGTCGCAGTCGCTCGAGTCCGGAGCGTTGGCCGGAGCACTCGCTCCCTTGAGCTGGAACGCCTTCTTGAGCTCCGACGACCCAAAAACATCGGACGACTCGAGAACGTCGATACCAGTGCCCTTGCTCGCCACGCTACCACGCAGCTCAGCCTCGAGCTCAAAGATGCTCGTGCCCGCCGTGGACGCCACCGAGGTGCTGCTGGTCATCTTGGTGGGCGAAAACTCGAACGTCGTGCTGCTCGGCAGGTAGTTCATCCTGCGCTCGGGGCTTTCCGATGCGTTGCTCGACGCCGAGCTGAACGTGCCGCCGCTCGCAAACGACGAGCTGGACATGCTGCGCGAAAAGGCGAACGCGCCCGAAGAGCTGCTGCGGTGGCTGTCCGCCTCCGAGAGCTGGCTCGTTACGCTCTCGGTGCGCGGCACGCCCGCGTAGCTCAGCTCGGCTGCCACCGAGTCGGCAGTGATCGCGACTTGCTCCTTGGACACGGTCTCGTCGTTGCCAAGCAGTCCCGCGAGCAGCGGTGCGAAGGGGCTCTGGTTTTCCTCGGGCGAGTACACCGATGCGGGCGAGTAGACGCTCTCGGGGCTAGCTGGCGCCGTCCGAGCCACCTTGGCGGGCTGCACAGGTGCTGTAGCAACCGGCACCGACTTGGGCGTAGGGGTGGCGGCATCGCTGCGAGACGGCAGCGCTCGCTGCTCGCTTGCGGCCGGAGCCTTGACAGTGGGCGTGGGCACAGGCGTCGCCTCGACAGGCTTCTGCTGAGCCACCACGGTCTCGTATCGCTGCAAGGCTTCCTCCTGGCGCTCGTGGTCTTCTGAAGTGGCGGCTAGATCCGGAGTGGGCGGCATGATGTTGACGACCGGCAGTGGGGTGCCGCTTCGGCCCGCCATGAGCGGGCTCCTCGAGAGCAGCAGCGGGCTGGCCACGGCGACGGCCTTGGCGCGCTGTCCCGCAAAGTTGACGCGCCTTGCCTGGTGCGTCTCGACGGCCGCGGGCGGTCGTTGCGGACTCCTGCTCGGCGACTGGCTGTGTGCCGCGGTGCGGCGCGCTGGACTAGCAGGCGAGACGGGCGACGCTGGTGCAAAGGCCGCTGGCTGATGTGGCGTCGGAGTGGTCGCGGCTGCATGCTGATCGGCAAAGAAACGAGGCTGTGGGCTGTTGGCGCGATCGGCAGCGACGGGAGCATGGCGAACGAAGGCCGGGAAGACGGAATCCGAGTGACTGTTGGAGCTGGGCGGGCTGGCGTAGTCGTGCAGCTTGAGCGCGGGCACGGTGCGGCCGTCTGCGCTGCGGCTGCGACGCCGGGCCGAGCGCACCTCCATGTCGGACCGGCGCGCCCGCATCTCGGGCTCCTCGCGGCCGCGGTTCTGATCGAGCAAGCCATCCACCACCCTCTGCGTCATGGACAGACGCTTTGCGCTCGACGAATTGACGCTGCGCTTGCCAAGAGCAGCCGACTTGCCTGTTGGCGACCTGCCCTCTTCGCCGGATTGGAGCACCGGCTCGTTGCGCAGCGTGATGGTCGACTTGCGCAGGTCGTTGAGGCGGATGGGGTTGAGACCGGGACTGGGTACACCGCGACCGGTGCTCGATACCACACGGCTGACGGGACGGTTTGCGCCGAGCATGGGCATCTGACTTTCGCGCCCGGTGCGTCGCTTGGCATCCCAGGCAAACTCGAGCGGGATCATGGGCGAGGAAGAGTCGAAGCTCGGCAGCGGTGGCAGCGCGGGGGCAGCGTCAAACATGTCAGACCTGGCGTTGGAGTGCCTGGGACGCGGGCGTTCCTCGGGGGCGGCAAATGTGATGGATCGGCCGTTAGCGGCGCCAGCCCCACTCTGAGCCTCGCGGATCTGGCGGAGGGCGGACATGCTCTTCTTGGTGCTGAGGGGCGAGGTGCGCGACGGGCTGAAGTCCTGGATCATACGGAGAGGAGCGCGTTCTGGGCTGGTGGGCAGCGAGGAGGGGGACTCGTGCAGGCTCGAGCCGGACGAGCCTTTGCGCTGAGGCGAAAAGTGGAAGCCCGACTGCTCAAAAGTGAGCGTGGTGGGTGGAGCGCTCTGCGGCACGCCGTCGAAGAGGTCGGGCGTGGATCTGGAGGCGAGACTGGAAAGGTGGGGGGTCTTTTCCTTCTTCTTGCGGGTGAAGAAGCGTGCGAGGGAAGAGGATGACGAGCCAGCGTTGGCGCCAGCGCCAGCGCTGCGCGAAGACTTGGGCTTGGTGCCGAGGGGCGAGAAGAGAAGGTCGTCGGAAGGGAAGGTGGCCGAGGTGGGAGTGTTGGAAGCGGACGCGGCGACGCTCTTGCGCGAATAGAAGCGACGTCGGGCGGGCATCTCTGGCGCGTCGCGGTCGTCCTCAAAGACGGACGAGGATGCCGAGGGCTGACGCGTCATCTCGAGCGAGGCGGCGACGTCGGAGGGGCCTTGCGCATAGTCTTCCATGGAGGTGGCGAAAGCTTCGAGCTCAGGCGTAGGGCTGGCGGTCCACTTGTGGGAACGTTCGCGATCTTCGCTGTAGCGACCGGCGCGGTGCGAAGCGTGATCAAAGGACGAGCGCGGCTCGGGTGTATGATAGTCGGCCTCGTACCAGTCTCTGCCGGTGTCGATGCCCATGGCGTGGCGCGGATCAAAGATGGCGAGGCTGGCTTTGGAGACAAAGTTGATCTTGCCCTTCTTGGACTTGGACGGTGGTGGCCTGGCAACAGGAGGTCTTGTGGGGATCGGAGCAGGAGAAGCCGAGCGCTCTTCGACGTACTGGGACATGTAGACCAACATGGCTGCAGAGCGTAGCGAGATAGGAGCGGTGGGAGACGAGGGAAGCTTTGACGGTGATGGACGTGCGAAGAGCCGGTGGTAAATGGATCCAGAGTGGGACTGGGATGGCCGTGCGATGGCCTGAAGTGATGACAGCAGGTTCAAGCACCTCGAAAGGATTGGGCAGTGTAGCAAAGAAAAGACTGTAGGGTTCGCTGAGGCTATGTTAAAGATAGTAGGTATAGAAGGATGCCGCACTGCGGGATTATCAGAGACAGGGCAGAGATGGTGGAGTTGGGGTTGAAGGAGCAGGTGGAGATTGGTAGGGAAAGGAGGCAAGGTAAGGATGGTGGTGAACAAGCAAGCGACAAGGATGAACGAGGTCAAGCTGGTGGAGACGGAAGCGGCACGGTGGATTTGGACCGATGGGAGCGGCAGAAACAAGATGTGCAGCAAGGCGCAGCAAGGTGCAGGGCAAGGACATCGAATAGCGGAAGTGCTGCCGGCCATTGATGGCGGAAGCGCCAAATGGCGAGCGGTAGCAGCAGCTTCTGCCTACTGCAGACGGACGGATATGCCCGCCATCGTAGAGCGCTTCAAGGCCTTACACCAGACGGCGCCGCGTCTGGGCGAGCGGAGGATGAAGTGGACGCGCTGGCGTTTGGATTCGACGGTCGCGATCCTGTGGGCGGGGACGGCTAGCCATTCTCGACAGCATGCTCGACGTGACGCTGTCTTGACAGGCGGGCGGCACAAGCGAGGCTCGCCAGAGGGCAGAGGCACCGTTTGACACACGGGCACGAGGCCAGCAGGCCATTGCCGAGGCTGGATGAGCACCAGCGCAGATCAGGCAGAGACCTGCGGTTTCAGTCGGTGCAGTAACTGGAGGACTTACGCACAATGAGTGGATCGGCGGCTGCTCCGGGCCCATTTACCCACGTCGGCGACACAAGCGACGCCGGTATGCGCTCTTGGCACGCAGCGGCCAAAAAGACGGCCGCAATGCATTGTCGGTCTTGCCTTGTGACCTGCCAGCGTTCACTCGATACCGTTGCCCTCAGGCTCTTTTCCCAGCATCACGACTTTGTCTTTGCCCGGGTTCTGAGATGGTCATCACCTTGGCTGACCTTGTGAACCGACCTGGCAACATCAGCTGGAGGCGGTGGCCGAGTTCAAAGAGAAGCTGAAGTCGGGCACAATGGCGGCGACGGAAGCGGGAGGTGGATGGCCTCGGACATGTGAGAAGAATTCGCTGCAGGACCGCCTCGACGTGCATGCAGGCACCTCGCCAGGGGCAGAGCAGAGCCGACGGTGCGCGACACGCGACCATTTGCTTTGCGTGCCAAAAATCGCAGCTGCAACGCACACGTCCAGCCCGCCGCCATCCGAAACGCGCGACGGAATCCAAAGGGTCTAAGCGACGCGCTGCGCTGCGACAAGGCGAGGCGCGTGTCGGTGGATTCAGGGCAGGCTTCGAAAAAAAAGTGTTGGTTTCGCTTGCAGGCTGAGGGTCGCCGCCGCATTTCGCATGCAAGGAGCCCAAAACCCAGCCAGCCAGCCAGACGCGAGGCAGGGCGCGTTCCCCTGATCGGCGAGTGCAAGCCAGTCTCTGCGAATGATGCAGCATGTCCAGTCAGCCTGGCGAGGTTGAGCGGGACCTGCAAGATCAAGCGAGCCTCCCGATGTTTGTTCGGCTATCTTCCTCGAAGCAGAGCCGCGGCGAGCACCCCTGGCGTCATGAGGCTCATGTCGAGATGGTGAGAGTGTGAAGTGTCGCTCGACTGCTAAAAAGGCCGAGAGCACGAATCAAAGAGGCACCCTCTCCACGATTCTGGCCCCTGCTTGTGCGAATCGTCGACGGCCTGTCATGCGGCTGGATAAGCACAGCATGCCCGAGCTGACATCAGTAGATATGGAGATGGCAGCCAACGTATGCTGAGAATGATTTAGTATGATATGGTGGCAGCGTCGCGAGGTGGATCCGCGAGCGAGTCTGCAAGGGGTCGATCCTAGCCGCACACCGCGAGCCGTGGGCAACAAACAGCACGGCTTGGCAGGAGCACTCCCATAAGCGAGTGAGACAGAGGTCCCTCACATGATTGCACCAGCTTCACTGTGCGGGCAAGGCCACGGTCGAGGTGCTCATCGAAATCGGGACTGCCACAACCATGCCATCGGGTCAAAGGCACCGAGGTCCATCGATTCGCCCGCCTTCGTGTCTGTCCACCGGCGCAAAGGCTCCGAGGTGCAGTCGGAGAAGGCCGCCAAGCAAAGCTCCGGCTTCGGCCTGGCTCCGAATCCTACGCGGAGCTTTTTTTCTGCCAGAATCCTGCCTCAAAAGGGAAAAAATTCCCCACCTGACCCGGCGTTGAAGAGACGCGTTCCGCTGCTGCATCCTAGGATGTGGAGCTGGAGCTGGAAATCCGGCGCTGCATGCCCGTGCGTCGGAGCATCGGCTCGAGCCGAAGTCGATCCGCGTCTCGCGCTGAGCCACAGGGTCCTAGTCTCGAAAGGGTCTCCACTTCGTCACGGCTGTCTTCCTCATCCTCCACGATCCTCTTTCAATCAACACCATCGCCGCCACTCATACCGCGACGACGGAGCTGGTGTCCGAAGAGCTTGAGGAATCCGCACCGACAGTGGCCCACGGTCCGAACTTGGCGGCTCGCTTGCACTCGACATCGACCGTGCTCGAAAACGATGCCGTCAGACGTCCATTCGTCGCATGGGCGGCCGCCGCCTCTGGTGGTCCTCTCAGGAGGCCTCGTCTCCCATGTGCACACCGTCATGGGCTTCCTCGCCTTCTTCGGCGCCCTCGTAACTGCACTCTCGCTCCACTACCAAAAAGTCGTCAAGAACCATGTGGCTCAGTATCCCGACGAGTGGTGGCCCTCGGTTTCAGCCACCATCGGCGACTGGTATCCAGAACGCAACATCTTCCAAGTCGGCATCGCACTCATGGCAGGTCCGCGCTTTGCGCTCGTCTTCCTCTCCGCCCTGCTCGTCTCGTTGTCCACGCCGAATCGCTCGCCCAAGGCGTCCATCCTGCTCTTCGTCGGCGTGACCCGCACCCTTGCGTGTGGAGGATGGGTGTACGTCACCAGCACCGACGATCACCTCTTTCACGACATCGCCATGTTCCTCTACCTCGCCCTCACGCCACCGTGGATGTTCATCACAAATGGCAGCCTGGCCCAACCAAGCTTGTCGCCTGGCGCAGCTGCTTCCGACTCGACATCCAAGGACGCGCTTGCGGCAAAAGCGCGGCGCATGCGCAGGATCGCCTGCTTCTCCTTCTTTGCATGCACCCCATTCATGGGCTTCTTCTTCTACCGTCACAATGCGCTGCACATTCCTGGTGCATACTCCTACTATGCCTACTTCGAATGGGGACTCATCATCTTTGTAGGTGCAAGCCGGTGCGCGTTGCCATACCCACTGCACCTGGCACTGACGCTTCATTCCTTTGAATGACAGGACCTCCTCTTCGACGCAGCTAGCGTCTACGACCTTTCGCGTTTCGAGATTCATATCGTGGAAGCCCCCAAACCAGAGCCGTCGTTCAGCAGCTCTGCAGCGCGCGACACAGCATACGGGCCCGAGGGTCGACGTCTCATCGATGGCGCATGGGCTCAAGGCGGTCGCCATCGTGCCATCGCTTCCGGCGCTTGGTCCGCCTCTCAGCTTGGCGCCGGCTCAGACGGGTACGATCTCTTGCCTCGCGTGTGATTCATGACTGGCATCCTGCTCAGCCGCCACCGTTCGATCTCAAGCTGACGGTCATCTCCTTTTGTTTTCGCCCCTTGCATCACTTTAAATCAATTCCACTGCGACCATCTTGTGGTATCGCCTGGGTTCAAACGGACTTGCTCTGGTATTTCTTGCGCCGCACACTTGCGCCGCACACTTGCGCCGCACAGTCAACAAAGCGCGCCTCCTAAGGCTGCCACCGAAGAAGACGATGCGGTGAATCCCATTCTCGTCGATGATCTCGAAAGTCTCGCGTCTCCGACCAGTCTGCGCGCCATCATTGCCTTGATCTCGGACAGCTACCTTGGTGCGTATGCATGAGCCTGCCGTCGAGGAACCGAATCTGCTTGGTACTGACAAATTCCACCACATCAGCTTTCTGCTTTTGGACGGCGCTAACCGCCTTGCATCCAATGATCTTTTACTGTAAGTCAAGCCCACGAGGTAGCTGCGTTGCTGCGGGATTTCTGACTCGCCTTGTATTTTCGCACTTTCGCCGCCCCGACCTTCGCCTCGATTGCGACCCGCAGTCAGCGTCTACAACCTCGCGATCGGTGGCCACGAGGCGCTGCTCATTTCGCAAGTCCTCGGTCTCGGCCTCACGCTGGCCGTACCTGCGCTTCGTTCGCGCGTCCGGCGGCAATCCAGCAGTGGCGTTGCCACTGTGGGGCCTGTCTCGTCGCAGGCGAAAGCGATCGGTTGGCTCTTGTCGCTCGCGGGCCAAGCCAGCTGGTGTGTATCCGACCCGCTCGTGCGGCTCGTCGCCGTGGCCTTTTCCAACGCACTGCTCGCCGTGCTCCTTGCACTGGAGTGGGGCGCCGCCTGGGAGACCGACCGCTTGCCCGTCAAGCTGGGCATCTGGCTGGTCGGCCTGCTCGCAAGCAATCTTGCCAAGTACGCCAACCACAGCAACAACCCGGCATGGCCCTTCATGGAATCGACCAACGGCGGGCACAACGCGCTTCTCCTCGCGCTAGCGCTCGTCGCCATCGCCGAAATGGCCGTTCGCCCCAAGTACGACCGATTCCCGAGCCTTCAGCGGCGCCAGAGCAGTCGTAGCGCCTTCACTGGTTCCAAAACAAATGGCAGTTTCACGGTGGCGGCGCTGGGGGTGGGAGCATTGCTCTACGCACTCCACACATTCCTCACGGACACGGGCACCATGATCGCTTGGGGCTGGACTGGATATCCCGTGCGAGGACCCATGGCGATCCCACACGGCTGCATCATTCTGGTCACCATGGCCTTTTCATCGCTCGCCGCCACTCGATGGACCACCTTCGGATATCGTATCGCGCTGTTCCTCCTGCAATGCGCGTCGGCAGCGCTCTTGTACTTCGCAGCCGACTGGACGAGCTTCGTCGGTGCGGTGGGCATGGCGTTGAGCCTGCCGCCTATGGCGTTCCCCATCATCTCGGCTGCCATGCGCCATGACCCGATCAAGGTGCTGCTCTTCGGCTGGCTCGCTGCCAACGTGCTCACATTCATGGGCGTCCTGACGGTCGCTTACGCGTTCGTACCCGGCGGCAAGGTGTTGCGCGAGAGGACGGGCTTCATGCTCGTAGTGCAGCTCGTGCTCTTGGGTTTGGGCCTCGCCAACGCGCGTCGAGTGGATAGCGCCCGGCTCCGAGCAAGTCGCAGTCAAAGCGGGCAGCGGACGGCGCAGGTTGCGGACGAAAGCAATGTAGCCAAGGCAACACGCCTGAGCAATGCATCGCGCTCGGGGTCGACCTACTACATCTGCTTGTTGATGGCGCTGATCGGCTTGGTCGGCAACTTGGTCCCGCTCTACCGCATCGTCCCATCATCGTCCATCGCTCCGCACCATGCCGAGCATCGTCTGGTGACTGCGGGAATGTGGACGGTGCACTTTGCGCTCGACCAGCACATGCGCGACAGCTCGCGGCGGATGGCGTCGATCATGAAGACGCTCGACATGGACCTGTTCGGCCTGGTCGAGTCGGATCTGCATCGGCCGGTATTTGGCAATCGCGACCTGACGCAGTATCTCGCCGAGGAGCTCAAGATGTACACGGACATTGGACCGGCTCCGAGCAAGCACACGTGGGGAGCGGCGCTGTTCTCCAAGTTCCCGATCATCAACTCGACACACCACTTGCTTCCGTCGCCAAGTGGAGAGCTCGCCCCGGCGATCCATGCAGTGATTGATCTGTACGGCACACCGACGCATGTGATCGTATCGCACAACGGACAGGAGGAGGATCCGCTGGACCGCGAGTTGCAGACCACCGAGATCGCACGCATCCTCCGCGAAGCCTATCCGCACCCAGCTATTTTCCTGGGTTACGTGGTGACCAAGCCGCACGCGGAACGGCCTGCGCCGTACAAGATTCTGTTTGAAGACGGCAAGATGCAGGATGTGGAGCCGACCGACTTTGGCCGATGGTGCGAGTATCTCGGCTTCCGCGGTCTAGAGAGGATCTCGTACGTCAGGGTGTCGAGGTATACGGTGACGGACACTGAGCTTCAGACCATGAAGCTCGTGGTGCCCAAGGAGCCGCTCGACCCGGACACCAACGAGTTTACACGCTTCGTCATGTGAGTTCATGCCAGCGCAGTAGGTTGAGTGGGAGGCAGATGGAGCTGACATTTTGCGGTCTTGTCTTTGTAGCGCCGAGACGTATGCAGAGCCGATGCGATATCCGACCTCGCTGATAGATCCTGATGCCTATGTTTACGACAAGTAAGTCCCACGGCGCCCCAAGCTTCTCGAAATGGATTTGTACTGACGCTCTATGGCTGCTTGCTGCCGTCTCGTTGCGGAACGCGCTCGTGTGCAGACACATCTACTCGCCCTACCCATGGCCCATCTACTACGGCCGTCCCGTGCCGGACTTTTGATGTTGGTTGGTGCGTCGTCACGCGGAAATCCAAAAAGCATGCGGATCACGCTCGCATTTTGTGCTCTGCGTCTGTCCAAGTGCGGCTGTGATGGATCAAATGAATGAGCAGCTGCAGCTCTCCGAGCTTATCCTGAACTTTCGCTCGCGCCACGACACGGAGGTCTGTCGGAAGTTCCAAACAAGGCCTTTTCCACCTATCACACTCACACCAGCCTGCCGCGTTGCGTTGTCCGCTATTGTTCCGCAGCAAGCTTTGGATTAGAGTTGCAAGGCTATGAATGCACAGCGGGCGATGTGCAGACGCATTCGATGCAGGTCAGTAGACCACGCGGGAGCGGATGTGGCTTTCGTAGGTGCGGATGTGCGGAAGTGCGGACGTGCGGTAAACATGTCCGCCAGCAAGGCGGCCTCCGTTTATCAGAACGGGCATCCTCCCGACGCTCGGCTATCCTCTCGACGTCGTTACCCCTACCCACATCTCAAAGGCTTCCAGCATTGAACCGACACCGTTACGCTTTCGAAAGAGCCTGTTCTTCTTGCAATACATCGTTCATATCGAGCCAGCCTCGAAGACGCAAAGGCGCATTGAATCCACACGAAGCTGCTTTCCAAGAGCACTCGTCCAAGTCAACTACGCCAGCTAAGGCTCACCGTATCCAGCTACCAGTCATGGCGCAGACCAAAGTCGTACCAGAGCACGGCCCGGACGCGATTCGAGCAAAGCGCGAGCATATCGAGGCGAAGCTCGAGGCTGATCTCGACCACGACGACGCAGACAAGAAGCCCCGAAAGCAGCGGAAGGTTACGGTAGGTCCCTCCAGCACTCCTCATCGACCTGCATGGGATGACCCGTATCGTGCTGACTCTAGACTACACCCTCATCGCACAGCAGCGAGCCCCTCCCAAGGGCTGGTCTGCGGAAGAGATGGTCAGTTGAGCACAATCTTTCTTGTAGAAGTTTTCCTTGGATGCATCCGCTGACGCACACTCTCGCGCGCACATACTCTCTCTCGGAAACCAATGCAGAAAGCCTTGCTGGATATTGAGCTGCAGTGTGCTCTCGACAACATCCCTCGCTTCCTCGAGGCATCCGAGCTGGCGGACCGCAATGCCAGCAAGTAAGTACTCGCGGACATGTCGTGACATCTTTGAGATCAGCCCACTGACTCTTCTCGATCACCATCTCCAATCTTTCCAGGATCAACAACAAGCTGCGCCAGCGACACGCAGCCGCTGTCAAAGCACTTCAGGCAGCATCCGCCGACGTCAAGCCCAAGGCCGAATAAGCAGCCATGCTGCGCTGCGAGAACGTATGATCTATTTCTATCATCGTCCTAGGGCAAGCGGACTCGAGCCGTTGGCAACTTCCGCCAACTCGCATCGTCAGGTGTCGACCGACTTTCGGCCACGAACGCAGTGCACTGTCACGACATTGCAATACCTTGGTAGGATCACGCTGACCATGCTTCAGGGTAGCGAGATGTCTCCTTATCAGCAAAGGCTGCTTAGTAACCTCGACAGGATAGGCAAGCGATCGCCGCAAGCAATCCACAAGATGACCCGAATCGGTGAACACCGCGTGGCGGGTGTGGAAGTTGAGCATCAGTGGAGAGCCCGAGGTTTCGGTGGTTCAGGGTCCAACCTGAGAGAGTCGATTACATAAGCCAAATTTTGGAGGCTCCAGTGGATTTTTTCGCAAGAAGACGCACAGCTCAGCGCGAATTTTGAGCAATTGGCCGAAGCGGAAGAAAGGGTTCACTTCATCCTACTTCTCGTCCATATCATTCGGCATCGCACCTCTATATCATAGCCATGCCGCCAAAAATCAGACAGAGGGGCAAAAAGCCCTCGAAGCTTCGAAAGCTGCAGGAGGACGAGGCGGAGTCCAAACAAGAACAACCTGTGGCATCCACCTCGAACCAGATCCAGACTCAAGCCGACTACATCGCCCTCGACAACACGACCACAGCGGCAGATGCAAGCTCGCAGCAGCCTCAGCAAGAAGATGGCCAGCCCAACTGGGTGCGCCTGGGCGAGCGATCGAGCAAGGCCGAGCATGAGGCTCCCTTTGGCTACGTCGATGCCGAGCTCAAGGCGTATCTGCGTGCGGGTTGGGAGCGTGCCACCGAGCTCGAAACGCAGGGCTACTCGGCCAAGTCGACTATGACTGCGCTCGCCGCCGCCTCGTCCGGCGGTTCAGATGCGACACATCCGGCTGGCAATGGCGACGAGGAGCAGGAAGAAGACGAGCTGGCGCTGCTGCTGCAGGCAACTCTCAAGGAGATGGACGGCAAAGAGCTGCTCCTCTCGACCGACCCCGACACCTCGCTCATCGTAGAGGCCATCCTGCATCGCCTGCCCGCCAAGCCCCTGCGCGTTTTCGTCGACCGCCTCGCAGGCAACTTTGCCGTGCTGTCCAAACACAGATTCGCCAGCCACGTCGTTCAGGCATGCCTGGCCACCTTGCAGCCTGCCGTCACGCTCGAACCCGCCACGCAGCAGCACCTTTCCCAGCACCAGCACCGAAACGGCTCTGCCACGAATGGCAAGGCGGCTGCATCGTCGGCATTTGCCAGCGACACGGCGACCATCGTCAACGAGGACGGCGTGCTGCGCTCCGCCACCCAGCTCATCCTCGATATCGCCGAGGAGCTCGCGTCGGATCAGGCTCAGCTGGCGGCGCTCGTTTCGGACGCGTTCGGATCGCATGTGCTCCGCTCGCTGCTGTGCGTGCTCATGGGGCGCAACATCCAGATGGACACATCGTCGTCGGCACACGCTGCAGCGGCGGCTGATCTCCGATCGCGCAGGAGCGCAAAGTTCCGCACGCGCAAGGCACCCACCTCGGTAGCGGGCAGTGGCGCAGAGGACCTGCTCGTGGTCATTCCCGACCTGCTCTACACCCGTGCCGCCACGCTGCGCAGTGAAATCCTCGGCGAAGCAGGCACGGACGTTGTGCGACGCTGGGCGGCGGATGCCGTCGCGTCGCCGCTGCTGCAGCTGCTCATCGACGCCGAGGTCGACGCACTCGGCGACGCCGCCGATGAGGGCGAATGGTCCGGCTCGCTCGTCGACCTCTTCCTGGGCGGGTTCGTCTCCAAGCCGCCCACGACAGGCGAGGGCGAGGCGGAGCGCGATGCGTATCTCGAGACGTCGCTGCGCGACAGTGTGGCGTCACACGCGCTGCAGCTGGCACTCGAGCGTGCACCTGCCGCTACCGCCGCGCGCTTCTTTGCGGTCTACATCCACGGCCGTATGGCCAAGCTGTGCATCCATCCTGCAGCGAACCACATTGTGGCGGCGCTGCTGCGTCGGCTTTCGGCCGCCGAGCTTGCGCCCGCCATCGCGGAAATGGGCAAGGTCGCCACGGGCATGGTCAAGGAGCAGATGATCGGGTGTCTGCAAGCTGCTGTGGAACGTGTCGGGCAGCTGTGCGATCCTGCTGCGGCGGTGGAGGGAGACGGCGCGAGGGAGCTGGTCAAGGCGGTTTCGGGGGTCGTGTTGGGTGCGTTCAGGCTCAAGGCCAAGGCGGAGGGTGAGGAGGGGATGGAGCTGTTGGTGCCTGCAGTGCTGGCACTCAAGACGCGCAAGGCGTATCTGCACACATTCGCAGCGCATCTCAAGCACGATGAGGCTGCCGACCAGGCGGGTAAGAAGCGCGGACGCGATGGAAAGCCGCTGTCGAAGTCCAAGGCCAAGTCGAAAGCCAAGTACGCCAAGGTGCGCGAAGCGCAGGCGGAGTCGGACGAGGGGCAGGTGGCATGGACCATAGATGCGGAGTACGAAGTGCCGCCGGCCGAAGCCACTGTTCAGGGCAGTCTGTTGCTGCAGTCACTGCTGCGACTTCCTGGACCCAGTGTACCGCCACGTGGGCCGGTCAAGCGGACCTTTGGTCGACCTACTGCTGCGGCACCGGTAGAGCGGGTCGAGGTGTTCGGTAGCGCGCTGGTGCTCGAATCGTTACTTGCGCTGCCGACGCTTGCGCCGTTTGCGCGCAACCCGACGGCGGTACACACGCTCATCGCCGCCCTCACACCGCCGACCACACCCGCCACCACCGGTCTGGATGCGGCACAGGCGAATCGACGCCGCAAACTCGGCGGTGCACTCGTGGCGCAGCTCGCGCACTTCTGCGGCGACAAGTACGGCAGCCGTCTGGCGGATCAGCTCTGGTACACCTCCGACGGCTACTCGAAGGAAAAAATCGCAAAGACGGTCGTGGAGAACTCGGACACGATCCTGCGCGGCGCGTACGCGGGCTACTTTACCAACAAGCTCCAGCTGCAGCTCTTCCGAAAGGGCAAAATGCGCGAATGGACACAGGCCATCCAATCCCAACCACCTCCACGCAAGGAGGCACAGCAGACGGTGGTGGAGAAGCAGAGCCCCATCGTGGTGGCGACGTCGAGGAAGGATAAGAGCACCAAGCGCAAGATCGACGGTCAACTCGATGCCATCCTCGACACGATCTAGCGGAATCATCAATTGCATTGCACGCGGAAGTTACAAAGCGGAGTTGACAGTGGCACGGTGGTTGAGCAGGATGCCCTTGAGTGGACGGGGCGGGGGTGCGGTGAGGACCGGCATGGATGCTGAGCTGGGGAACGATGGGCGGTTGCGACGGGCACGCGCGGCGTCGGCAGCATCAGCAAGGGGCTGGCTGAGATATGCGGTGGCCGACGAGTAGTAGAGCCGTTGTGCGCGTGGGTCGTCGCACACCGTGTTGGGGTGCACCGATGTGCGCAGGTCGAGCGAGCTCTTGCGCAGCGGAACGCGCACCGCGGGCAACGCTGGCGCCGTGGCTTGCACGCTCAACTTGGCGCTGGGCTTGCGCTTGCGCACGTCGGTCTGGCTCGTGAACGAGTGGTGGTCCGTAGCCGAGCGTACGGGTCGTGCGCGCGCAATGATCGGGATATCGGGCTCGACAGGTGTGTCCGAACCGCGAGAGAAGAACGATCCAGCTTGCCCGCGGACGGGTCGTGGACGTGCGAGGACCGACCCACCAACAACGGCGCGTGTGGCTCGCTCGATCGTTACAGGTCCCTCGTCCAGCAGCGCAGGACACGACTGCGAGGTCGACATGCCAACTCGTCCAGCCGCAGCAGGTGAGGTCTGGACCACCGACGCTGCTTTGGCTGGAGGAGCGAGTGAGACTTCAGCCGTCTTCATTGAGAGCAGCGCAGGCTTGGACACGAGTGGTCGACAGCCGGCGATCCCTTCCACCGTGTGCGAGGGTGGAGAGAAGGACAACTCGAGTCGGTACGGCGTGCGGCAGGGTGCTATCGGCGAGGGAAGCCCATCCAGCAGCAGCGGCGATCCGCCCAGCTCCAGCTCCAGTTCGGGCGTGCTGAGCGGCGGAGACATGTTGGCGTCCCTCACGAAGTCCATCTCGACTTTCGATGCCTTCTTCACAGGGGACTCCTGAACAAGGTGGCTGAACTCGCCTCCCAGCGCTCCCCCTTCTCTCCTTGGGCGCATCGTCACATCCCCTTCATCTTCCTCCGTATGGGCGGCTAGTGGACCGGCGAGGATCGGGCTCGAGCAGCTCGAAGTCACCGCACTTGCCGTACTTGACACCACCCGCACCGCCCTTCCCAGCACGGGTGCGTAGCTCTGCACCTCTCCCTTGGCTGGCTCGTCGTCCTCGCTCCACCACGCGCCTACATCGGCCTTTTGCTCCCTGCTAGCCTGCAGCTCAGCCGACGCCTTGCGCGCATGCCTCCCGCTCGCCCGTCTGTACCTGTACCCGAGCCCGCACAGGTATGCCATCTTCTCCTCGACCGATCCACCCACGTCTGCGGCGCGCTTGTCGGCGAGCGACAGTGGCAGCTCCGACACGTTGCGGTCGAGCAGAAAGAGGCTTGCGTGCAGCCGAGCCAGCTTGGCTGCGTCGGCACCGAACGCTTCGGCGTCCGACTCGTCCGTGTCGCTCACGAGCGTGCGCGACGAATCCGAGCACGACGACGCCGAGGTCACCTCCGGAGGCGAGTAGGCCGGAAGAGTGGCGGTGGCGTTGTACGATGGCGGACGCGCGTCCGAGGCGAGGAAGGCGTGCGTGAGATCCTGCGAGACGGGGCGTGGCGTGGGTGCGTGCGAAGAGTAGGGCGACCAGCCAGACACGGGCTCGGGCTGCTCGAGTGCAGGAGAGAGGTTGGACTTGCGCTTCCATGCATCCGAGTGTACCCTCAGCGGAGGGCTCGCACCGACTTGCTGGATAGAAGGTCGCTGGCTGGGACGCAGCGCCGACTTGAGAGGCGCCACCTTACTTCGCGCACTGGGTGGCAGTGGGAACTTGAATGTTTCCGAGCGGCACCTTCTCTGCTTCCAAACCGGATTCTTGGTCCCGCTCGAGAGCAAGTAGACCTTCTTTGGCGCAACATCCCCATCCCAGTCGCTCGAGGCATTCGACAGGGCCGGCGAAAGGTAGCTGAGCAATACATCGTGCGTCGCGGATGTCTGCATCACTTGCCTGTCCTGCGTCGAATCTGAAGAGGCCGACGAGCTGCTTAGCGTCGGCGACGAGTCGTAAGCCGTGCCTCCGCGGTACAGGGTGCTGCTGTGATGACGCGCCGTATACGGCCAACACATGCCCGACTCAGCCATCAATCCCAGCCCTTCGCCGTATGCTGGCTTGACTACATCCATCGGAATACCAAGCCCGATTCCGATTCCAAGCCCCTCCGTCTCCCGACCTGCGCTGATAATAGAGGTCATCCTGTGTGAAGAGACCAGGTAGGTCAAGTCGGTTGTTGGAAAAAATACGAGAGCGAAGCGTTGTGTCTAGTCCAGCTAGACAACTTGGGGAAGAGAAAGGGTATAAGCTACGAGTACATCGATCAACGATGCCTTGCGAGGTGAAGGTGACGAAACGAGATGGTGGACGACTGCCAAGGCTGAAGGAGCACGCAGCGGTGCGGAGGAGCGATTCGCCCAGTCGAGAGGGTAGAACGAGCCTCAACGCCCTTACAGCGCAGATTCAGCTGCCAGCTGCCTTTGCCTGACCTTCGTGCCAAGGCGCAAGGCGTCTCACATCGCAAGGCAATGGTCGCCGCCGAAAGCGCTGGGCCAATCCGGTGAGGGGCCAGCCTCGCGCTATTCGATGTGACATATCGTGCGGGCTTGCCGCTAAGGGCGGCTAGAAGTTGACTGCGCCCTGGTGCCTGTTTCAGAATTTGGCGCGAACTCTTCCCGATGAACGATTCGGATCGGGATTTGTCCGCAGGTTCGGAATTCGGCAGCTGGCATCTTCAGACCCTGGCTCTGACTTGGCACTTGTGATCCTCGTTGCCCAGCTTTCCGGCAACGACTGCATTGCGACGACCGCGGCTTCATCTGGCCCAAGATGGCGCGCATTCCTCTCACGCCCGAACAGAGGCGTATCAGGGTAAGTCTGAAGCCTCTCACCACGCTTGCACGAACAAGGAACCTTCTCGCTCTGTTTTGTGTCCAGTACTGACAGCTCGCATTGTATCTCTGACTCTGCCAACCACAGACGATAATGGTGTCGTTCCCTCTGCTGGTGGCTACGAGCGTTGTCCTGTTCAAGCGCCTCTACCTTGGCGAGGAGCAGCGCCGCTTGCCTTCGCAAGGTAAGATCGCACCGCCTCCCGCCTAATCCTCCGGGCTCCTATGGGCCATGACGGATATGCGATCCGGCTGCTGGTCCACGCTAGAGCCCAGTCAAACACAGTGTCTGACAAGGGACGTCTGGCAAATGACGGCGATCAAGACCAGCGCCAGCACGCAAACAAGTGCGAATTAGCTCAGACCAAGTCGCACGAACTTCGCTTCACAGCGCGAGACGGAAGGCGATCGAGCCACAGCCACAACCAGCAACCCAGCCCACCCACTGACGTTGAATCCAAATACATTGTTCATTACTGTCTCGGAAGACACCGTGCTAAGTTGTCGCCTCTACTCGGAGGACGAGAACAAGACTGCATCGGCGGGGAAATCTTCGGGCTTGACCGCGCAGTCGGCGCCGACGAGGCTGCAGCCAGGCCCGCTCTTTGGCAGATCAAACTCGACGGTGGCCATGAGCACGACGATCTTGGTCTCGTCCTGGTTCTTCACCTCGTGCACGCGCACGGGCACCGACACTTCCTCCATGCCCGACTTGTGCTGTGTGCGCCGGTCGCCCGGGTCGCTCGTGTTGGACGGAATGGCCGACTGCACCGCACTCGGCCGCACGCGCAGAATCAGACGCTTGCTCTGGTTCGGCCCGAGTGAACACGTCACCGTCGACGAGATCCGCTTGAGTTCCCTTGGCTTGTCCGCGTTCGCTGCCGCTGTCGAAGGTGCGGCCGACTCCGCCGCGTCCGCCAGCGATCCTGCCTGTGCCTCCGCCTCGCCAGATTCAATGCCAGCCGCAGCCGCGGCGGCGCCTTGATCTTCGGACGCGGTGGCGGTCTCGGACGGCGTGGCAGACGCCGCCGGCGTCAGACTTGGCAACTTGACACCCAACGCCGTCAGCCTCTCCTCGTACTTCTTGACCTTTTCGGCATTGCCCTTCCTGCTCGCGATCTTGAGTTTCTGAGACAGATTCTCGATCTCCTCTTCCTCCTCCTTGGACAGCGTGCCGCGCACATCGTCGTCGCTGGCGATGCTCAGCCCTACATCGATGAGGCAGCGCTGATGCAGCAGATCGTGCGTGTCGATCGCGATCACAAACGAGCGCGACTTGGCCGTGGTGTTGGTGAGCACAAAACTCTCCGGCGTCGAGAGCTTGCCGGGACTGCACGCGCCAAAGTTGATCGCGCCGGGGTCCACCGCAAAGTTGGGCGTCTTGCGCACGTTGGCCTTGAGCACAACCGTCTGGTCGTTATCGCGATCCGCCACGTTCTCTACCACCAGCTTCTCCTGGAATGGGCCGGACATGGAGGGCGAAAAGACAAACTCGACCTCGCGCTTGCCGTACCCGGGCACCACGCCGTACCGCCCCCTGCTGAGCTTGATGTCACCACTCGCAATGCTTCCACTCTTGCGGATGCAGTAGCGCAGCGCCCACTCGCTGCGGTTCTGGATGAGGATCTTACGCGTCTTCGAATCGCCCTTCTCCATGTGGCCAAAGTTGATGTGCGGCTGCCCCAGTTCGAGTAAGCTGCGACAGGTATTGCTTCGCAGCATCAGATCGCGGACGGGCAACTCGTCGGCATCCAGCTCGGCCATGCCCGAGAACTCCTCGGACGCGCGCACCACTCCCATGTCAAACTCGATGAGTCGCATAAAGATGCGCGAGTCTTGCTTGCGCGCGTTGCCCTGGATGTGCGGCCGTGTGCTGCCGCTCGGATGATAGACGGCAATTACCTGGCCCTCGGAATGCGGCGCCACCTCGAGCACCTCAAGCGGGAGCAGCTTGCCCGCATCGATCGAGCTCTGCAGCTCGCGGCGCAAGTTGATCTCGGCGCGCACGGATTGCTCCTCCGCCTCGGGTGTGCCCAAGAAGAACGTGCTCATCAGGCTCGGCTGGGCCTCGACGGCCGCCAGCAGGTCCTCGAGCGACATGCGGGAAACATCAACGGGATTCGACAGCACCGGTGCGGCTTTGCGCTTGCCCGTCAGTGCAGGTGAAAAGTGCACGCGAGCCGACGACTCGCCGGCCTTTCCTTCCTTGCCGCTCTTGCCATGCTGACGAATGGCCGAAGCGGGCTGCGACTTGCTTCCACTCGTACTCGCACCACCCTGGCTCGGCTCTTTCGGACTCGCGGTGCGGGCTGCACTGTCTTGATCAAGGATGTCCCTGGCCAGCGGCGACGGCAGCCGCGGAACCGAGGATGCGGCCCGAGACGCTTTCACTTTCGGTGACAGGCTAGCATCCGCTTGCGATTCGGCTTCGCGATCTCTGGCGGCCGCCTTTGCCTTGGCACTCGATTTGGACTTGGAGGCGCTGCTCGTGCCATCGTCGTCGTGATTGTGCTTGTGACCCGTGGTTTGACCGAGGCTCTTGGGCTTGCCGCCCGTGGTGATGTTTTCGAGCAGCGCATACTTCTTGCTCTTGGCAGGGATGCGACGTGCGTCGACCGGGGGGCCGGTGGCGAGGTCGAGATGCTCAAAGTCGCTGATCAGCGTGCGGTCCTTGAATGTCGCCGTCTTGCCGTAGGCGACAGTGATTCTGCCCTTGCCACCCTTTTTGAGTGCTGCAAAAAGGTTGATGCTGGGCTTTGGCTTGCCCGACGACTGTGCCTTCCTCTGGGCGGAAGAGCTGCTGCCGTCATCCTTTTTGCGGTAGTGGCTGTGCTTCTGCGCCAGCCTCCAAGAGGCATTCTCTGTTCGCACGGTGGTGGGCGAGTCCACCGAGATGGTCTCGAGGAAGCGCTCTTTGAGATCGGCACCCTTCATGGAGGGCTTGCTCGACTTGGCCTTGCCTGCACCGGCGCCTCCACCGGATGCCTGAATTGCTTCGGTCGCCTCAGCTCCTGTGCCTTGCCCGTCTGACTGTTGATCGCCGTACTTGGATGCGCCCGCCTTGGCCTCGAGCTTTGGGCTGCTGCTGGACTTGGCATCGGGAACAGGGGCCTTGATGTACAGCGTGACGTCTTCGGGGTGCGCAGGGCTCAGCTCGAGCGACAGCTTCTTGTCCGACATGTTCTCGATGGTGAAGGTGCGCATGCGCATCGAGTTGATGTTGACGTCGCCAAAGTCGACGTAGTTAGACCCGGTCGGCGTGAGGATGCGGTAGAAGAGCGAGTGGAAGCTGATGCGCTGCTTGTCGACGTTGCGCGAGCGCACCTCGAAGATCTGATCGCCTTGGCGGTTGAGCAAGTTGGCCACCGTGATCTGCTTGCGATACGTCTCGTTGACTCTGCGCGGGAACGACTCGACCTTGAGCTCGACGGTTTGGAGCGCCGGAATGGCCACTTCGTCTCGGTACATGCTGAGCACCTTTGAGACAAAGCGCAGGTCGACACGTGCCGTCAGCTCGGAGCGGTTGGTGACCGAGATGTTGGCCGACTTGCGCGTGCCCACCTGCACCTCGCCGAGATCGATCATCTTGGGTGTGATCGAGATAAACGATGTACATGTGCGGCTGTGACAGACCACGGTCCTTCGCTCGCGACCACCGCGACTTCGGGCGTTGGCAAGCCGCGCACGAGAATAGTCGAGCGAGATGCGGAACGTCCTTTCGACGAGACGGCCGCCAGAAAACTCGGCATCCCAGGCGACACGCTCGGGGCGGTACGAGACAAAGACGCGATACTCGCCTCCCGGTCGAAGGACGAGCTCCTCGAGCTGGTTGCTCTGAGCATGCTCCACGTGGCGCAGCCCGGAGATGGCGGCTCCCACTGGGTGGCGAAGCTGGTTGCGGGCCGAGGCACTCGAGGATCCTGCATGCGACGACCCAGCAGGGTACGAGCCCGCCCGACTGTCTTGGGAAAGCGCAGTATGGACCGAGCGGATCGAGCTGGCATCTTCGTGGCGGTCCGACTCGAGGGGACGTCCGCGGGAAGCAGGTCGAGACGCAAAGGCGGAAGAGGCATTGCTCTGCGGATTGGTAGACACGCTGGCTTGGTCGAAATCGCTAGCGGCAGAAGCGAGCGATTCGGGGCGGCCCGAATGGACGCGATCCATGAGGTTGAGCTGCGGCGCCTCGCCCTTACTCGCGCGAGCCACCTCTGCTGCCGAATTTGCGAGACACTCGCTGAGCTGCGGCTTTGCCGATGATTGCGTGGACGGGCGAACGGGCGAGTTGGACCGCGACCCCGCTTGAGAGGCGACGGAAGAGGCGTCAACGCCGTCTTCGTCCGTCTGAGCACTGCCTCTGCGACCGCGAAGCATATCGCAGGCCGCGGTGTTATCCGCTACTGGCAGCTCTAGCTTAGGTGGTTCCAAGCCGGCTGGGCCCTGCGGCACCTGTGCATAGTGGGTGGGCGTCTTTGCAAAGTCGGACGTGGTGGCGTGGTGCTCGCCGCCGGCCTCGGACTGTCGCGAGTGCTCATAAGCACTGGACGCAGCATCCGCGCCGAATCCGGCGCTGCTGCTGTCGGCTGCCGAGATGCGGCTGCGATCGCCTGTGCTGGCAGAGGAGATGGAGATCTCGCTGACGTGGGAGCTCGGCGGAACCTCGTCCTGATCTGTCGCCTCGTCCTCGCCCTGTGGCGCGAGCTCTGCGAGCTGGAACATGACCTCGTACCCCTTCTGCACGCCAAAGGAGACGTCGAGGAGCACGTCAGCGTTGTTCTTGAGTACAAGCAGCTGCTTTGTCCAGTGGCCGCCATAGCAGTCGCCGAAATCGAGGTAGTCACCCGAAAGCACGGCGAGAGCATCGTCTTTGGCGGTGCCCAGCATATTGGCCCGGATGACAACGCGGATGCTGTTGGCCGAATTGTGTAGCGAGGTGATGGTGAGCACCTGCTCATAATCGCGACAAGGTTCCTGTGGCTTGAGCGAGATTTTGATCTGCTTGGACTCGAGACGAGGCAGGACGAGAGGCTCGTAGGCCGCATTTTCCTGCTCGGCTGCCCAGACCGAAGGCACAGTCTCGTCGTTGTCAGCGCTGGTCAGATGGACAGGCGGCGTCTGCAGCATGTTGTCGGCCTCTTCGAGCTTGACTTGGCAGAAGCAGTCGATCTCGGCCAGATTGCGGAGCGTGAGGATCTGAGCATGCGACTGGCCGACGATGACATCGCCAAAGTCGAGGTAGATGGCGGCCGAGTGGCTCGTCTGCGCGCTTGCGTGCGGTGGCAAGGTGGCAGAAGCGATGGCAGCATCGATGAAAGGCCTGCAGCATTGCGCGGCGACGGGGATGCGGATCCTCTGCACTTCGCGCTCGTCCGGCTGGCTGCGCAAAGCTGAGGCGGTCGACGAGGCGACGGATGCTGACGCTGCAGCGGGCGCGCCGTACGACGAGACAGGACGGGACGAAGACGGATTGGATGCGGACGAAGAGGCCTGCGCGCTTTTATGCGAAAGACTACGGGCTTGGTCGACGCTAGCCTCGTCGTCACCGTCATGACGTGGGATCGTCCAGCTGGAGAGGGTGATGGTGCCTCGAAGGCCAAACGCCGGGTACAAGGGCCGCGAGGTGTTGGCACGTGAGGCAGCGATGCTTCCATGCAGCTCTGGAGCGGAGCGCGGCGAAGTGAGGCCGAGCTCTTCGGCGGCACTGCCCGTGCTCTCTTGATCCGAGACGGCGGCACTGAAGCTACCTTGCTGTTGCTCGAGGAAGGCAGCAGGCGTGGAGACGGGCGAGGTGGCGTTGACCAAGTCTGCACGCGACGGATGGAGGGCAGAAGAGGCGGCATACTCGGAGGGCTTGCGCGAGGTGGCCTGCGTCGAAGGCGATGGTGGCACGCGGTACGGCCAGCCGGTGTTGCACTGGATCGCTTCTGCCTCTTCGACAAAGTCTGCGGGACGAAGGACGACGTAGACTTTGGTGGTCTGGCTGGGCTCGAGGATGAACGAGTCGGCATTCTCGAGATTGGCGAGGACGTGCCTCCAACCTCTGAGGTTGGCGGGGACGAAGCCGCCCTTGCGCGCCCAGGCAATGCTGTTCGATGGCCAAGCTTCGGGTTCGAACTGATTCTGAGGAGCCGAGCGCTTGCGACGCATGAATGTGAGACCGGGGCGAAGATCGGATTCGAGGCGGACGATGGCGCTGTGGTCGGAGCTGTGGTTGGTGATCATGACGTGATGGACGCTAGGAGCATGGTTGATGTAGGTCTGTTCGAAGCGCAGGCAGTCTTGAAGGTTGACCGAGACGTGGTCGGGCCCTTGGGAAAGCACCCTGAGGTCGACAGTGTCGCCCAGCTGTGGGGCGCCGACGTGCAGGGGAGAGGGTGCAGGCTTGAGGCGTGGCTGGAGGGAGACGCCGTAGCTTGTGTTGGAGGCGTTGGTCGTCGACGCTGCGGAGGAAGGCGGTAGCGAGATGAGCGAGACACTGCCACTGGAAGAATTGGTGCGGAAACGTCTGAGTGCTCCGCCATTGTACTCTGCCTCGGAGCTGGTAGGCTGGTTGGCGAGGGCGGGAGGCAGATCTGCGGAAGGAGGTGGCAGAGAAAGAGCTTCTGAAGAGGCGGGGTCGCGCAAGGAGGGGGACGTCGGACCGCTGGAATGGGAGCTCCCGGCGCGCGAGACGGTGGTGGATCTGGAGGACTCGCTTGCGCGCTCGTCATGCAAAGGCGGGTGCGCCGAGAGGGATCTAGCATCGCGAGTTTGGACGATGGTATTGTTGGAGGCGACCGACTTTGCGGGCGGACGAGAAGGGCGCTCTGCAGCCATGCTCTGACGGTCTCCCAGGACTCGCTCGAAGGCGCCGACCCATTGGTGGCCGCAGGAAGTGTGCGAGTCGCCAGGCTCCTCTTCGATGTCGAAGCGGGGCGACTTGAGCGCGAAGGCGGTGTCGGACATGGCGATGAGGGGGATGGCCTCGAGCTACGAGCAGGTAGGATAGATTGGTGCACTTCGCTTTGCGTTGAGGATGCGGGTGGTGCACGGTGTCCGGCGCACGGGCGTTGCAGCTGTACGGCGGCGAGGGGTATCTTCTTACGACGTCGAATGTCTTGCCTTCGAGGATCGATGCGGGCGCAGTTGGAGGCGTGCAGCGGTATGCGGTATGCGGGATGCGGGATGCGGGATGCGAGGTGGGAGGAAGTCCTGTCGGACAGCCGCAGAGGGCGAAGGCCGAAGGTGAGTTGAGGATCAATTCATCATTGTGCGCGAGGACGGATTCCAGCGATGGAGATGGACGAGCACGGCAAACGCAGCGGTGCAGGGAAGGCTGGGCTGAGGTTGGTGGTGGTCGACAGCAGAAGCCTGCCTTGTTGCTGGAGGCGCGGGTGGTGGATCGAACTGAAGAGCAAGACCGACAGCGTCGAGCTGGATGAGGAGGCTTGGAGGAGCAGCACCCACGACGATGCGGGTGGAGCGGCCGGCCCAAGTCTCTCGGGTGCAGCTGCGAGCGGGCGCGAGCGTGTGAGAGAGTGGGTTTCGAGTCGCTTCGGCCAGACCTTTCCAGGGCCCTCTCTCTCCCTCCAGCCTCCCTCCGAGCTTTTTTTGCGAAAAAGGCGCACCCGAGCGAGAAAGCTCAAGTGGGTTGGAACCGCAGGTCTCACGACAGCGTCCATCCACAACAAAGCAGCAGTCGTGCGGCAGCCAAGCGCCGATATATTTTTTTTTTTGAGAGAGAGAATAAATTGTTTTTGGCTTCTAGGGCCGGCCGAATCACAATCAACAGCAGGCGAGAGAGCAAGCGAGACGGGTTCCGCCCGTTTCGCCTGCGTTGCACCCGCCGCGGCTCTGCGCTCGATTTCAGGGTCGCATGGGGGTGCGGAACAGCCGACGCTTGCGACGCTCGCCTCGCCTCTCGCTCCATTCAGCCATGACAGGGAGGCTTGGCAGGAGACGGGCTGAGCCGTGCCATCGGCACATGCGACGTCAGTCTCCAAGGTCGAGTAGAGCCAATGTGGCCAGTGCTGGGTCAGAGCTTGCAAGGTGCCGGCTGCAGGCGACTGCCGCAGCTCAGGGGCGGGACGCTTGCCTTGCCGCGAGCTGCAATGCAAAGCTGCGCACACGCTCGTGTGGGTGGCCATCTCCGCGGGGCGCTGCTTGGTAGCGCAGCGGATGACATGTCGCTTTTGCACCTGTCCGAACTGGCGGGGCGTGGCCAAATTTTGGCTGCGCACGGGTGTGATCGGTCAACCGAATCGCCGATGCCGCCTCGGGCGCACTTTACGCGCGCCTCGTTAGCGCGACGCGCCCCGCCACCTTTTGAGTGCAAAAGTAACACTTTTCTCCTCCTCCTCACCCTCCTCGACTACAACGATGCGCATTCACCTCAACCTTCCATCCTCGTCGGGCGCTGGGCCATCCCGTACTGGACGCATCGATGCACCGGCGCCGCTCACCGCGCTCACACCCAACGGCGAGCTCGTCCTGATCGAGCTGCAGGGCGAGCTGGAAATCGACCACCAGCATCCCGACGGCAACCAACTGCTGGGCACGATGAGCTTTGAGCCAACACGACCCGATCGGCCGGTGCTCATGATCTCGCACCACCGGCTCGAGGGTAAATTCGTCAGCCTTGTACGTCCACTTGCCGTGCTGGAGAAGAAGATCCGTCCCGATGCTGCCCAGAAGCACGTGCTGGTCGACGTGGGCAATGGAAAGCGCAGAGCCGATGATCCAGAGCGAGGGCAGGAGAAACGACCAAAGCTAGGAAGCTCACCACCACCACAGCCAGTGTCGCCAAGAAGAGCAAAGGATGCATTGGATTTCAGCTCGAGTCCTCCCCGACCTACGCCGACGGAGAAACCCTCCGAACGGGCGAACGCCCTGGACGGAATCGACGAGGCTACCCCAGACGACGACGACGAGGACGAAAGACAGACCGCAGTGTACTACGACGTGGTCAGCGTAATCAGGCGCAAGATCCTGTTCAACAAGCGCCCAGAACCCATCGTCCGACTCGATGCAACCCCTTCCAAACCGTAACCTTAAATCAGTGCTCAATACACGCTTCACACACTCAACTCCAGACCGGCAAAACAGCATGGCACGCTTATTGAACAACGACGCGGATGCTACTGGCCCTTGTATCGCTGCTTCTCGTACTCGCTCCAGATCCTCTTCATGAGCACTTTGCCCGCGGCGTCGAGCATGCCGACCATGGCGGCGTCTCTCTGGTGGTGGCCCATGATGCCGCACAGCGTGAGCATGCCCACCTCGAGCTCGGCGCGCACCTCGGGCGGCACCACTGCGTTCGGCGACGTCAGACCG
Source organism: Moesziomyces aphidis (assembly GCA_000517465.1). Classification (NCBI taxonomy): domain Eukaryota; kingdom Fungi; phylum Basidiomycota; class Ustilaginomycetes; order Ustilaginales; family Ustilaginaceae; genus Moesziomyces; species Moesziomyces aphidis. The sequence goes on along the minus strand of AWNI01000012.1, from coordinate 511,890 downwards.
CGCAGATACGCCACCAGCACGTACGTCGCGTGCTTCGAAAACGGCTTGGCCAGGCTCTGCGCCTTGCCCTTTCCGCCCCAGGCCTTGAGCGACACGTTCTTGGCCACCAGCGAGCTGAGCAACCTGCTCAACGCGCGTGCCTCGTGCTCGCCCAGCGGGGTCACCTCCACGGGGTCCAACCAAGCCGGTAGGTCGCGCCGCAGCTGACGACGCTGCATGCCCGAGGGCGTGCGTTTCAGCCGGCGGAACAGCGCACACAGCCGCGCGAGCAGCGCACCGAGCTGCGGCAACCCACCGAGGACAAGGTCCTGGCGCAGCCGCATGAGCGATCCCAGCGTCGAAACGATGCCACTGAAGATCGCGCTGCGCACCGCATCTCGACGAGAGGCCGGGAGCAACGAGATGGTGCTAGATGCCTCGTCGCGTGCGCTCGGTCCAACCAGCGTAGCAAAGAGCTGCATCATGGCGTGAACATCCTGCGTACGCAGGAGCATCGCATGGTGCCTGCAGAGCAGATCGAGTGCAGACACTGTCGCCACCATCGCGCCGACTCGCACCGGGCCCGCAGTGATCCCCACGAGCAGTGAGAGCCAGTGCGCCAGATGCTCGCGAGCGACCTTGGACGTGCCTTCGGGCGCGCTGCCCAACACCAGCCCCACTGTCGCAATGAGTGCGCCCACATCCGCGTCCGCACCCGCACCCTCCAGCGTGGAGGCACTAGACAACGCCGCGAGCAGCTGGCTCAGCGTCGCATCGTACTGCTCCGTGTCGAGGCGCGAGACGATGCGCTGCAGGCCGTCGCGCACGCGCTGCTGTTCGCCCACCTCTGGCAGCGACGACACCAACGCCGAGTACGACAGACAAGCTCCGGCCGCCGGTGCGCCTTGCAGACAGCGCAGAAGCTCCAGCGCCACGTCTGCTGCAGTGCGCACGAGTTTAACGTGGGCATCATCTGCGTCACTAACGAGACTGCCGCGACCCAGCAGAATGCAGAGCGTGGTGACCACGTCCTTGGTCACAGCGGCACCGAGCTCGCTGCCATCCGAGCGCGTGCCGTTCATACGCAGGTGGATCTCGCGCAAGTAGTAGAGTGCCAGCTCCAGCGCCGTGATCACGCCCGCGGCGGTGTTGAGGCTGGCGGCAGCGCCAAGCGTCTTGAGCGCCTCGAGGCTCTTCTGTGCCACATCGCTCTCCGCATCGGCCGCAAGCAGCTCCGACTCGACACCGCCGCTGCAAAGCGCAGCAAAGATGTCCTGCGCCGCGCGCTCCTTGAAAGTGACGTGCGAGGCGTCGCCGCTTGCCTGACGGCGGGCCTCGAGAGCTTCTCGCACAAGCGCCGAGCGAGTATCCGCGTTCAAGCTTTCCCTCTGCAAGAGCACGTTGACGGTGGCGCGGATGACAGCGAGTGAGGCCCGCTGCCACGCCGGGTCTTGCTCGTCACTGGCGACAAAGGTACGCAGGGAGCTCAACAAGTCCGCGTCGCTGATGTCGGCTTCGGTCGCAAAGTCCGCCTCGAGCAGTCGCGCGAGCAGCTTGCGGAGCTCTGTCCAGCCCGATCCACTGGCAGGCGCCTTCTTCTGGTGTGCGGCTGAAGCAATGTCACGATCGAGAGCAAGGAGCTTGGCGGTGAGTGCGCCACGTGCCGGTTTTGCGATCCATTCCGAGGGTGTGAGCCACAGCGCCGTCGTGGCCGCCAGCCGACTCTCCACATCCCGGCCGCTGGGATCCACGCGCTGCTGGATGCATGCGATCACATGGCGTCGAACGTTGGGCAGCTCGAGGAAGGCTGCGTTGCGCAGCGCAGTCGTCGAGATGTAGCGCATGCATCCTCTTGCCGTATCCTCTTCCGCCCCTGCCTCTGAAGCCGCCACGATGGCAGCAGCGAGTCGGGCCAGGAGGGCCTCGTCCGCAAGCCGGTCGAGCAGAGGTGCCCAGCGCGTCACAATCGCCAGCCACGCGGCTTGCAGCAGCTCTGCACGCCCACGAAGCTGCGTCGGGCGACCCGACCACATCGTCCCCGCCTTTGAGCCCGACACGGCGACGATCTCGTCGAGCAGCTGCGCGATCGGCGCCGCATCGGCCGAGATCAACTGGCAGTAGCGTGACTCGTGGCGTCCCAAGAATGCGTCTCTCTCGGCACGTTGCAGCAGCGCCTGGACGATCTGGAATTGCAGCTGGCACAGCGCCGCTTCGGCTGCGCCCCGCGCGTCACGCAGAGCCAAGATCTCGATGAGCGAGTCGGCGCGGTCGTCGAACGCCATCTCGAGGCACGGTAGGCTTTCTGTCGGCAGCGAGCCGTCGAGTTTGACCGGCTCCGAAGGATCGTAGCGCCATTTTTCCGACAGCAACGAATGCCGGAGCTGCAACGCTGCCGCTGCCACACCGCACACGCCAGGTCCCGGTACAGCACGAGTGGAGGCAAGCGCAGCATCGAGACACGGCAGGATCAGCGAGTCGTGCAATTCTTCCGCTGCTGCAACCGAGCGGGCGCGCAGCTGAGGCGCAACGTTCACGCTCTGCACCACCGTGGCCGCGATCCGCAGCTGAACGAGTAGCGCCGCGGTCTCCGCGTGGGCCGCACTGCTATCCGCGCCGCCCGAAGCCCTGCGCTGTCTCTTTGCAGCCTTGCCAGTGTCGACCGTGAGCGAGTCTAGAGCGGCACCAACATTCTGCACCATTGTCGGAATTCGGTGCACGAGGTCCGGCACCTGCATCGCGGTAACGCTGTCGTGGCATAGCTTGGCGAGCTCGGCAAGGAAGGTCTGTGAGACATACAGCGACTCGGCAAGCTCCCTGCCACGCCCGGCCAGGCGCTCGGCAGCGAGCGGGAGGCTGCGCATGATGTTGTTCACCAGAGCCGGCAGCGTGCGGAATCGAACATCCAGGGCTGCCACCTCGCGGATGAAGTCGAATGCAGCTTGCGTCGAGTCTGGGAGCTCCTCCGCGCTCCTGATGGTTGGCTTGGCGACCGGCTGAACGGCGGCCATAGCGAGGATGTCGACCAGGTCATCTTCGACGACCGACTTTTCAAGTCGCCAAAGCAGAGTGAGGCTGTGGAAGTGGTCGGCGATCTCGGCGTGCGCACTTGTAGATTCGTCGGTGGCAATGCGACTCAGATCGTCTCGAATGTCGATGAAGAGGGTGCTGAAGAAGGAGCGCCATGCCTCGTGCTCGTCGCAGCCGATAATGTAGAGGCTGTCGCGCTCGATGCCGCGGAGCACACCCTTGCGCGCCGCAGCCCGGTCGGCAGAGTTCTGTTGCGAAACACGCTCAGAAGGCGTGACCAGGAACGGCAGCACGGGGAAAAGCCAGTCGGCCAGCATGGTCTTGCGAACGAGGGCGAGCTGTGTTTCGCGCACCGAGCCAGCAGATGTGGTGCTGGAGCTCGCCATCGAGTTGAGCGACTCGCTGCGGCTGAGTCTTGTATAGAGTAGCTCGCTGAGTACGGGTAGCGAGCCGAGCGCGGCGCCAGATGTGATCCTGTCGTCGGAACCCTGCCCGTGGAGCAAGGAGACGAGCTTCTGAACGACCTCGATTGAGGCTGCTTTGGACTCCTTCCAGTTGACTGCGCTGCCGAGCTCGGCACTGCGACCAGCTTGAAGCAAGGATCTATGCACGTCGTCGGTGAAGAGGGATTCTGCCGCGATCTGCTTGACGAGTTCGAGCAGGGCCGATGCGCTCTTGATTGCGCTTTCGTCTTGCAGCGATTGGAGACTGACCGCTTGCAGTGCTCGGACGAGGGCAGGCAAGGTGCGTGTGCAAAAGTGGTGGTGGTTGCGTTTGGCGTTTGAGCCGTACTGAAGAGCGGTGGCCCACGTAGCCACGATGGACTTGAGGATTTCAAGCCCGCTTTGTGACTCTGCTGAGGAACGTGGTTGACTGAAGAACTCGAGCCATGCATGGATGGCGTCGGTGGCGGTTTCGATGTTGGTTGCTGCTGTGCGGGACGTGGCGGGCGGAAGGAGCTTCACCAGCGACACCTCAGCGGCGGACAGCACCTGGGAATGATCGGCATCTGATGTGGCTTGTGCCTGTTCGAGTTGCCTGGCGAGTGCACCGGCGAGCTGGAGCGTGGGCTGCGTGTTAGCGAGGTGCGAGAGCCAGCTGCGTTTCGCCGCCTCGGTCAGATCCGACTCTGACCCAGTCTGGGCGGCAATGATGCTGGCGAGCAGTGTCCAAGCCTCAAGATCGAGTTCAATCGGGCCGGTGATCTCTGTCGCCTTCCCCTTCTGCTGCTGCTGCTGCTGCTGCTGC
>AWNI01000012.1:496835-507536 GCA_000517465.1 Moesziomyces aphidis | reverse complement strand
GCTGCTGCTGCTGCTGCTGCTGCTTGCCCTTGCCCTTGCCCTTGGTCGGGGTTCCATGGTTACTGGCGGATGCCGCACCGCGCAGGCCCGAACACAGATGCTCGAGAAGCCACTGCGAGAGCAGCTCCGCTTTCTTTGGGACGAAGAACTCCTGTGATTTCCATGCCTCTGATGCGATTGAGACCTTGCTGATGCCGTTGGCTGGTGTCTGAGGAACACGGAGGGTCTTGACGAGCTGCTCCGAGGTGGTGATACTGGCCGCGGCCAATGCCGATGTGCCGGGCTCGGCCCCCGTAGCGCCCCCGTGTGGACGCACAGCTGATGGCATCCCGATTCAAGGCCTGAAGAACTGCCTGCCAAAGTGAAGTGATGACGCTGGAGGTGGTGAACGTAGGATCCGCCTCGGAGTTGGCGAGCGAAGGCCAAACCTGTGTGGAGGCTTTCTGGCCAAGAAAATGTTCAGCATGGCTGCGAGCAAAAAAAAAATAGTGCGTGCAGACCCTTGTATTTTTCGGGGAGTCCCAGCACTTTTTCCCTAAAATCGCGGATCTTCTTATCGGCCGAAACGCGGCCCGCGTCGTTCTGGCTCAGAAGCTCGACATCTGCCGCATCTCACTAACCTCTTTCTCGCCAGGCAACCAACTCCCAACATCCTACGCACGCCCTCCTCGATTCGATACCTGACAAGATGTTGCAAGCAGCACTGCGCGTTGTGTCGAAGCCGTTGCGCACGGCTGTGACCGCACAGGCACAGGTGCGATGCTGCTCCTCTGCCACCTCGGCCGCCATGCTCAAGGCCGCCATGAACACAGCCGCACGCCCTGCTACACCAGCGCTCCAGCAATCGGCAGCAATCGCATCTACAGCAGCCCAGCAGCGTGGAATGAAGGTGCGCTCGTCTGTCAAGAAGTTCTGCGACGGCTGCTCCGTCGTTCGCCGCAAAGGCAGGCTCTATGTCATTTGCTCCAAGGACCCAAAGCACAAGCAGGTACGTCGGCCGGCCAACACTGATCTGAACAGACAGCAGCGAACAGTTGCTGATGCCTTTTCTGCTGCCTTTGCTCATCTCTACAGCGCCAGGGATGATTCTCAACCATTAAACTACATCGGCTGCATCCGACACCGCCCATCCCCTGTATTTGTACGCACCACAGAAAACACGACTCGATTCACTCAACAGACCGTCGGTCAGACTCTTGAACGTCACTCGTCCAGGTCAGCAGCCTGCATTTCATTTCGGCACAGAGTGGAGATGGTCAGGGGCTACAATTGCGAGCCTAGCTAGTGGGCTGGAAGCCGGCCTCCTTCTGCTGAAGCAGCGCCTCGATCTCGCGGATCTCGGTCTCGACATCGGCCATGCGCTGGTTGACGCTGGTGAGGCGCTTGTTGAGCTTCTCCTCGTACTCTTCGTCCGTGACGCTCCTGATGGGCATGGCATTCTTCACCTTGGACAGCCACGAAGCCGACTTCTGCGGCTTGGCCTCCTGCATCTCGCTTGCGGACGGTGTAGGCTGCACGTCAGCCATCGGCGCCACAGCCTGCGATGCCGACACAGCCGCATCGGGGCTGGATGGCGAAGCGGCCACCGGGACAGGACGCGGCGAGGGTCGAAGCAGTGCATCGCGCACAATGCGCGTTTCGTTGCCTACTAATTGCAGCGCCGTGCACGCCAGGCCGAAAGTCGCCACGCCCTTGTGAATCGCTCGTGGCCCTCGTGTGAAGGCGGCAGCGCCCGCACCCACCACCGCACCCGCCAGCCCACTGGCGAGCAGATTGTGCGTGTGGCGGTTGGGCGTCACCGTGCGCAGCCGCATGCTACGGTTGGCCGGATCAGGCCCACTCGACGTGCGGTTCAGCACGGGCGACACCACGTACTCGCGCACCGCAAAGAACGGAAACGCAAAAGCAAACGAGCTCATCGCCATCCTTGTGCCCAGAATCATTCCTGCACCTTGACGCCCCTTGAGCACGCCGTAGGCCGACCCGAAAAGGCCTCCTCCTAGAGCAGTGAGCAGCGAGCCTTTGACGACCTGGATGGGCGCATCCGACTCGATCTCAACCCCACTGCTGGGCGCCCGCTCCTCATTGATCGACAGGATGCCGTAGCCGCGTCGGCCGTTCGCCCGGCTTCGTTGCGTAGCATCTTTGTCTCCACCGGCCGGGTCGTCAAGGAACTCGCCGCCACCCCACCCGCTCGACTGCGGGGAAAAGCTCGCGGGCGACGACCAGCGCGGATCGTCTTGGTCACCCGAGAGCGTCATCACCGGCTCGTCGCGTGAGCGCGGCGCGGGCCGAGATGGGCGCGAGGGCGGTGCGCTGTTGGGAGAGCTGAACTGAGCGCCCTGCGATGGCGTGTCGGACGGCTCTGCTTGCGCCGATCCTGAGCGCGAGTACGCAGTGCGCGCGTTGTCCTGGCGGATGCGCTCCCACTTGCTCGGCTCCACACTACGCTCACCCCGCAGCTGCGCCCAGCGCGTTCCAGCACCTGTGCCCGGAGGCGACTCAGTGTCGTTCGACGGTCCAGCAGCCGGCATACCGGCGTTGCCGCGAACATTTCTCGTGCTGGAAGACGGCTGCGAGGACGAGAACGAGTCGAACGAATCCGAGCCTCCCTGTGTCTTGAGGTTTCCCGTACTGTCGAACGAGGCCGCCTCTGGCTGTACGGCGCGTTCGCCGCCCCACTCTTGCTGAGCGTCGGTCTCGCCATCCAAATCCTTGGGCGGGGCGACGCTCACCTGCGGCTTGCGTCCCTGGCGCTGCTCCTCGATGGCGCCCGCCAGCACCATACGCAGATGCTGGGGGTCTTCCACATCTTTAAGCGCACCGCGGCTCATCATGATGCCGATGGGCATGGTGAGGAACGAGCCTCCAAGCCCGCCCACCACACTCCATCCGAGCTTCGAAAGAAGACGCGGCGGCGGTTTGCGCCGTCCGAGCAGCACAAACGTTCCGGCAGCGCCCAGCATCCAACCGCCGTACTTTGTGGTGTCGACATTGCGCTTGATGGTCTTGAGCGCCGCGAGCTCGCGCTGAGTGAGCTGCTTTTCCGACTGCGTGCCCGCGAGGCCAGGCAGCCGAGTCGTGCCGTTGCCTGCCGCGTTCGGGCTCTGCACCGAGCTGTCCATGATGCTGGCCTCCGCGAGCGACCGAATTTGTTGCGAAGAAATGCGGGGCGTCGGCGTGTGTGAGCGGGGTCGATGCAACGATCCTGACCGTCGTGGCGATAGCTGGGTCGAGCACGTGTCCTGGTCTTCAGTCGGCATGGACGGAAGCAGAAGGCTTACTAGAAGGCGGGTCCACCTGTGCCTGCACGGATGCTGACTGTCCGGTCTCTTCGTCGAGGCAGAACCGCAGCCCAGAATAGATTGACGAAAAGTGGAGGCCAGCTTAGTCGCTCGACTTAACAGCCATGTGGTGAATTTTGGTATTGTTAGGTCCGCTACATAGCCTTGCTTTTCGAGGTCGGCGCATCTTGGAGCGACCTTGAGAGGGAACCTATGACCGTCAGCCGTGGTCTGCGTGATGCTCACTTGTCCTCTGAATCATGCTGCTGCGTCTCGAGGAGTAAGCATTAGCTCGGTTTGCATCATATCTGGGGTGTGCATCGTCCAACATCTGAGCGAAGCAAAGTAGCATTCGGTCTACGGTATAGTGAGCATGTTCCTTCCGTGCCGGGCGGCAAGAACTCAGCACAACTCTGTTCAGCACGTGCTACCACCGCTGCCACTAAAGTAGCTGAATGCACGCGAGACGGACGCGATCGCGCCGCTGGCTGTGGCATTGGTGGCGGCGGGCTTGGACGGCGCACCAAGGACACGGGTCGTGACGAGTTTGTCTGCCGTCGCCTCGGCCTCGCCAGCCTGCTGCGCTGCACCTGGGAGCTTTGGCAGCCCGATCCCCAGCCCTGTTCCGCGCTTCGCTTGCTGGCTCGTCCCGGCCTCATGTCCGGCATCGTCCTTCACAGGAGGCAGCGAAACCGCCGCCGAGCGCAGCGCGATCTCGTTCTTGCCAATATGACTCCTGCGCGTCGTATGGCTGGTAGGTGGAGCCGCGGCGACAGTGACCATGAGGTTCTTGATGTTGGGCAGTGTATGCCTTATATCGATAACGGTGACCGAGTGAACATTCATGAGCTGTTCGATGTCCTTGTTGAGCAAGAATGCCGCATACTCGTATCGGTACCTCTCCATGCCCTTGGCATACAGCGGGAAGGCGCGCGGACCGCTCATGAGCGAGATGCCGTCCTGCACCACGGCTCGACTGCCCGCCGTTGCCAGCGGGTAGTGGATCGGCGTGGCCAGATACGTGCTCAACAGCAGCACCAGCTGGGCCACCATGCCAAATGCGCTGCTGATCGTATCGTCGTCGAATGGATGGAAGATGGGTCGAGTCGTTGCAGGCACGTGGTGTCTTACGGTGTCCTTCCACCGCTTCTCCTCATGCGCAAGCTCGGCGGGCGGCAGCGATGCAACAGCGTTGGGCAGCGGCAGGCCACAGATGGAGAAGAGCAGTGACGATGCGTCGGATAACTCGACGGGGAAGATGATCTCGAGATCGCGCAACAACGACGCTTGCTGCGAGTGGACATCGAGCGACACATCGGCCCGTATGCTGCGCAGCGCGCTCAGCTCGTCTCGAAGCTGCTTGTCCGTACGCTGTGCGGCCTCGAAGAGCGCGCCAGATGCACGCATCGCATTACGCCGCGCCTCGAGAGCCGCCTTCTTGGACTCGAGCTCGGCCTTCCTCCGCTCGAGCTCGCGCACCTCGTCGCTGGCCAATCGCCGCACGTCCTCGCATCGTGCTGCTTGCTGCTCCCGCTTGAGCCGGAGCTGTATTTGTCCAGAAGGCTCCCGCAGCATGCTACCGCTCTGCTGCCTCAGCGCTTCCACTGCAGCAAACATCGCCCTGAGCTCGGCCTGCTTTCGAGCCACGTGCCGCGCCTGATCCAGGCTGTAGCTCGGCATCATCTTGGTCTCGCGGAGGCTGAGCTCGAGCGCTCGTCGCTGCTCTTCCTCAAATGCCTTGCGTCTCTCGCGCCTTCGCGTCTCGGCAGCGCCTGGAAGCACAAGCTCCGCGGCCGGAGAAGTCGCAAGGCCGGTGTTGGACACCTCTGTCTGTGCGTGTGGGCCTTTTGCACTGTCGGGAGTTGTTTTCCGCACCGGTGTGTTCTCGGGGTCGGAAGCATATCCATCCCGAGAAGTTCGACGTGGAAGACTCGGCGATCGGGGCTTGGCTTTGCCCATGGCTGATGACGGACTGGCGCCACTGACGGCACCCGTATCTGTTGGCCTAATGATGGAGTCGAGCGGGACTGTATAGTAGACGATGCTCTCTAAGATGCGACGCGTCCGCTCCGCTTCTCTCTCGCTGGGTTTGCGCGTTAGTGTGGGCTCTGCCTTCTTGCCCTCTTTCGCTGTCGACTTGGCTGCTTCGGACTCCAAGCTCGGTGCTGCAGGTGACAGACTTGCACGACCTGAGAGCGAGTTGGCGCCCAGCGCCAGGCCAAGCACAATCGAGTTGGGTGGGACGCTAAGCGAAGCGTCTTGCAGGTTTGCTGAGAGCGGCTCAAGGTCGCGCAGATCGACGCTTGATTGGCACACCAGCTTCCACTCCTCCGCTGCTCGTGTTGAGGCGAGTTTGTCTGAAGTGGCACCTGCCAGAGGTGCAGGCGGCGGGCGCGCCCATACTGCGATTCGAAGCTGAGAGGCTTCCAGAGGCGCAGCTGGTGACAGCGTGCCTGGCGACAAGTTGAAATCGCGCTGCGGCAGGATCGAATCACCCCCTTGATAGCCCCACGAGTGATGTAGGCCGGGTTTGGAGTTCGGGCTGCGGTAAAAGACATTCTTGGATGCTGCTGCTTTTGCGGCCTTGTCAGTCGGACTGTCGCTGTCGACCACGGAGAGCTCTACGTAGCATTCGAGCATGCGCTCTTGCATGATCTGCGCGAGGCTCTTGTGCGAAAAGAGCGAGAAGCGTGAGGAGGGATGGATGCGGCCCGAGGCGCGCGTCGGACGCCGCGTATCATCTGATAAGCCCATTTGGCTTTCGTCAAAGCGAACGCTACGGAAGCTGCCGGAGGATGTCATGCTGGTGGTCCTGGCGCGATGTGACGGCCTGCGGATGGTGTGCGACGAGTGTGAGGAGCTGCGCGAGTCGGAGCGCGATAGCATGGTCGTGTTGGCGCCCAGCTCGTCGAGGAAGCCAGATGTAGACGAATTGCTTGGGGATCCGGATTGCATCCTCGCATCCCTGCCATCGCGAGTGCTGGAGGATCGTTTGAGAATTGGACGCGGGCTCGCCTCTGCGTGTAAACTGTCGGCGGAGCCTACCGAATGCGCGCTGCTGGCCGGTGTCAGCTCGTGATCCGACGTGCGGCGACGATTGGCAAGGACGGCAGGGCGTCCACGTGGGTCTCTACGCTTCCTTGCTGCAAGTGTTCTGCTCGCAGTCACGGGAGATGCGAGGTCGTCGTCGAGCTCGTCTGCCGACGGATCGCCGGACGAGTTTGGATCGAGCCGACTCCAGCTGGCACTCCTGCGGCGCGGATGCGCGACTTCAGTCTGTGCCTTGCTTTTGCCTTTGCTGTTGGACCGCGCAAGACTGAGCGTCAGATCGGCATCGTCTGAGGTTGTGTGGTAGCGACTCGAGCCGCCGGGGCGCTCGGAAGCAAGGGTCTGGAGCGCACGATCGCGTGTTGGTCTCAGTGAGAGATTGCGAACGAGGATGGCACAGATGTTGCCTATACGACGCTGTTCATGATGGACGGAAGCATCGGGCGTTGGTGCATCTGTCCCCAAAGCTGGGTCGGCATTTCGTGAGTGTGTACCAGCGGACATGGTCGTCACGGAGACGTCAAAGTGCGCGGGACGAGGCAGAATTGTGCTCCTGAACAGCGGACGGCGCGTCAGCCCTGGTCGTATCTACTTCTGCATCGTGCACCGAGGCAAGAAGCCACTGACAGTCGCCTTGTAGAGTCGATAAGGGAGTATGTTGGTCGACCTAGCGATGAGAAGAAAGATTGGATGCTGTGCTTGTAGAAGCGTGTGTTGCCCGACTCGGAGACCCTGAAGAGCGCCACGCTCGCGGCACGCCGGCACGCCCCTCTCGCCTCCACTCAAACACGAATCTGCAGGCCGTGCGCTCGGCTTCAGCATGTGAGGCCGCGTTTAATGACATCGTTGGGGACACCGATCTAACACAAGTTCATGCTTCCCGAGCACCGAAGACGCCCCAACTTCGAGTGCAAGCTGCCTTCTGCGCATGGCAATACACTTCACCGCTCTTGTTCCGTCTGTTGAGACGGAGCGGCCAGGCTTCTCAGTCGTCTGCACGACGGCGTTGGTCTGCGGGCAGCGACATGCCATTGGCTCATTGGCTCTGGTGTGTCGAAGCGATTTCAATTGCAAAAGAAAAAATGAAGTCCAAAAAAGGGTCCGCGAAAAGGACTCGAAGGAAGCGGCGGGACTCGATGCATCCGCACAAGGACATCATCGGAAGCAAGCGATTGGATGACTGCTGTGGATGGCGTGGGAAGGCTGACGGATGCTCCGACTGCCTGGTGTGTGTGGTTTCAAACCTCGGCGGATCGGCTGGAGACCGTGTGTCGATGAAACTGGAACGGACGATCCTGGATCGTGCGGCGCGGATACCTCGGATTCCAGACGACCGTTTTGGCGGGTGGAGGGCGCGAGGCACGATCGAGGCAGAAAATAATGCAGCGATGCAGGAACAGCAGGGCCCACGACATTGCCGTGGCATCGAAGCAGGGACCCTCGAACTTTGCCGTGCAGCTCCGACCCCAGATTCGTCGGCGGCGCAATGGACGGACGAGATGCAAAGCGAGACGGCATGGAAGGTCCGACTTGAGATCTGCGAACAAGCAGGCACGATGACGACGAAGCCATGGGATCGCGAACGTCCGTGTGTGCCTTCAAGATCGCGAGCAACAGCGCCCATCTCGCCGTCGCTCGAGCACTCGGCACGCGAGCTTGATGCAGGGCGAAGTCCCACGATTTGCCGTCCGCGCCTTGATGTTGCGAGCTCAGTTGGGCGAAACCCTGGAAGGGTCGCCAGACCCGAAGAAGGGAACGCACCAGGAACCCACGACTGACTCTGCATGCCAAACGGCTTGGCAAACGACGGGTCTGTGATGGGATCGATGCCGACGCAACGAGTGCTTTGCTATGCCGCCACATCATCGCTGCACGAAGCGAGCGCCAACAATGCGGCTGGCGGCTAAAGCTCTGGCGTCAAGCGCGGACTGCAACGCCCGAAGCGGCGGACTTTGGGATATAGAGCTTGTCATGAGAAGCAAGGATCCCCAGAATGATCGGAGCCTCGCGATCGCCCATCTCGTACCGAGGTAGCGGAGTAAGCGGCAAGGCTGAGTGCTGTGCTGTTTCTAGTTCGCCTTTTCCGCCGATGCTAAGCGAGCCTGAGCGAGAGCGGACGCTTTGGCGCATGATCTGGACGAGAGTCCATGCTGTCATAGCTAAGGGCGGAGTTGGCAAATCCGACTTTTTTTCGGCATGGTCCACCAAGAGCGAAAAATAGGGCTTTGGTGTCCCAAGGAGCTGATCATGACGATCCCATTCGGATCAGCGATTGCACTCCGCTTCGCCTGAATGGCCGCGATTCAGCTAGAAATGTCGAGCCGGCCAAGTCGCCGCGGCCTGTTGAGAAGACTGCTATGATCTTTCAAAGCAGCGCATCGAAAAAGCAATCGCCGAATGACGACAAGTCCCTCTTCCTGCGATCGAAGCGAGTTGATCGCTCGATCTGCCCACAGCGACGAGATGCGTCCGCGCAAGTTGCTTTTGGAGTGGCGAAGATGCTAGGGACCGAGTTTCATAGCGGCGGTGTCTGAGGAGCCGAAAAAGGCCGGTGGCGATAAACTAAATTCGACGAGACTTGCGCTAAGTTAGCGCTGCAGCCACGCGTGCCTGGTGAGCTACTAGTGCCATCCCGCTAAACGATGATAAGGGTCTAAGGCGTTATGTTTGGTGGAGACCGGACCGGAACAAGCGCGTGAGAGTGTATATCGAACGGTAGCATCGACGTCCTAGCCACCAACGTGCCAAGGCGTTCGACAGCATGGACAGCCTAGCCCAGCAAGAAAGGGTGCACGCCTTGCACGTTTTGCCGTCGACAAGATGCCCACTTCCGGTGCTGCCTGTCAGATTGGCTCAAGCCCACCGGCAAGACTCGGAGGCAGCAAGTCCCGCCTGGCCGGATGAGGCGCATAAATTCGGCCTCAAGGATCCGCCAGGTGCACCACGGGATGGAGCATCTGCACGCGGCGGCTCAATGAGTGCATGTTCCTGCCACGTCCTGGATGCCAATCATTTGCGGAGCACACATGGGTTGGCGACAGGATGCAAAGAAGAAAGCACGCCCGACAGTGGCTGCCAGGAAAGGGAAACAGCCAGCTCAACGGTCGAGAGTCCGACGCCGAGATGCAGGCGCACATGGCCGATCGACCGGCCACGGGCTACTGAAAATTAGAAAAAAAGGGAGTGGGACAGGCACATCCACGCTGGAAGAGCTGCACCACTCTCGGAATTGCATCGGCGCTCTGGGCTGGCTTGGCCTGGCTTGGCCTAGCCTTGCCACGCTTCTGCCGTTGGTGGCTGTCGTATGTAGCCTGCGCAGCTGGACGCTGTGTACTCCGACAGACCGGCAGCATAGAATGAGCCGAGCGCTCATGACAAGCTTAAGGCGACAATTTCCAACGGCAAAGTTAGTGTTTCGGAGCTGATCCGCTCCATGCGTCTGAACGGCACGGCACGATTTGGTGTGGATTGGTTTGGATTGGATCGGATGCGTTGGTCATGGCGGAACGGGTGCTCGATGGTCGGGCGGGCCGATCAGCCGTTCATGCTCTCGACGCCGCTATTCCGCGTGCGCTCGCTCTCGGCGGAAAGGAGCGACGAGCGTCGGCAATTCTGGCGACTTGCGAGGCGCATCCCAGCCATCGAGCCATGTCCGCCGCTTCCGCCACGTCGCACGTCACTAGCGACCGAAAAACAAAGCTCGACTCGCATTCCACGGCTCTCGTGCCTGCGGTAGAAGCAGCAACACCCTGCGATCGATCAGCAGGGCGAGTGCTGTACGATGTTGACTTTGCACTGCCGGCGGCGGCCATCCGCAGACTGGCCCGGCTGTGCCGCGCCAGGCTGGCGAGACGAATGCAAGCCGTCGACGTGGAAGCAGCATCGCGACCCTACGACCCTGCGCCGCGTCCTGTCCCACGGTCCAGCTCGTTGACAATAAAAATAAATAACCAGATAAATTAAATTTTAAAAAAATGCGTTAATAAAAAAACTAGACATGCGGCGCAGCGAAGAAGTGGCGAGGCTAGCTACTGCACGAGTGAGGCGCGCTAAAGTGCCACATTTGAGTTGGGCTCCTCGCTAAGTCCAAAGTCACGGCAGCCGGTCGGTCCACCCGAAGTGCTGCGGCGTGGCAGACGGACGGGCAGGCACATGCTCCGCCCTAGTCCTCGTCCTCGTCCTCTTTGCTTGTCGCTCGGACTGCCGTGGCTCTTTCAAGAGCAACCGAGCAGACGCACGCTCTTCCGCTGCTCGCCCGCCCTCAGCGTCATCAACAGAGACAGGGACCCTTTCGGTGCAGCAGCCTCTCTCTGCCTTCCAAAACCCTCGCTCTCAACGCCCAAACGGCTCACGGCGACCACCATAGACA
>AWNI01000012.1:470952-492278 GCA_000517465.1 Moesziomyces aphidis | reverse complement strand
AGGAGTGGTGTTTGCGGGGAGGGTTGGCTCCCAGCGACGACGACGACGAGTACATGGCTCGCGATGGACCCTGGACGAATGACGTGGGAAGCCACCGGCAAACTCGCAACTCTGCTGTCGCCCAACGATTGGACGAGCAGCACAGGCGGACTCCAAACACAAAGGGTGCAGGACGATCGGATGGTGGAGGAGGAGACGAGGGAGTGACGGAGAGGGTGCGGAGGAGGCATGGCTGCGGGGCGCAGTGCGGCTGTTTTGCGGTTCTTGAGTGCTCAAGCAAGTTTTGACGCTTCGGAGACGAATGAGGCTCCGACCGACACACTAATTTTACTGCAGCAGCTGGCGATGTAGACTGCCTGCCTCCTGTCAGAGCCGCTTCTGCGCATCCAAGACTCGCTCTTCCCGAAAGCTGGCGCTTCCCAACCTTCTGCGTCTTTCACCTGCTGCTGTGCTTCCCTACTGACAAGAGCCACTAGGAGGCTGTCGGAAGAGCCGACGAGGAGGAACGACATGCTCTCAGGGGCTGGTCAGAGGTCGTAAAGAAATAAACAGCGCGTTGTAGCTGCACAGTGTGTGCGCGTGCATATGCGCATGCATACAGTATGCGCATGCCTTCCGTGTGGCTGCGCTGCATTTCACAGAAAAGTCCCATTCGGCATTCGGCGGATGCCTGTGCCCAGCCTTCCGAGACGGCGGAAGCATCCACACTGGCAGCCCTTCGCTGCGTCTGTCTTGCGCATCTGCCCCGAGGTGCAATTGCATGCGCATCCCGAACTGAGCGCGGCTCCAGCAGCTCCACCTGTGGTACCGCGCGAAGCCAACTCAGGGAGTGTAATCTTGGCAACTTCCGACGAATGCACCTTGCGTGTCTCACCCAACCACTTGGTCTCCCCGCCCGACCCAAGCAGTTGGGTTCTCTTCGTCCAAGCTCACACGACCTGGCACCATCTGGCATCTGAAAGCCTTGACCGCGGCGATACAGTTCAGTCAGCTGTAGATGGATGTGTTGGTGAGGGCAAGCACGACCTTTTCTCGACCAGGCGGGCATACCGTAAGCTCAAAATTGCAGCAGCAAAAGACCAACACTTGCTCTGCCTCGGCCACCTCACAATTTCCAAGACGCGAGGCAAGACCCGGCGCGTCCTCCGATCCGCCAAGCACGGGACCTCGCCAGGATGTCCAGCAATTTTGAACTCGCCCGATGAGGAGACCCTACTTCGATACAGAGATCCAAGATCTGTATCGGGAAATCGGGCTTACTTTCGAATCCATCGAAATGTCCGAGATCTTCAGCCCGGAGGTGGAGGCTTGCCGAGAAGAAGTCGGCGAGTGGAAGCTGTCGAGCACGCCATCCTGATCATCTTGACGTGACGTGACCTCCTGCAGTCCATTTGCGCCGCCGCCACGGCTTGCCGCCTTCGTTCGCCGTCTGAACAGCAAAAATTCTACCTCCCCCACCAGCCAGCGCTACGCCGCTGCCCCGCCGCACTTTGAACACCGCTCCTGGCGCCTCGATCGAGGCACAGAGCCTTTGCTCTCTCAGCAAGGTCGCGGCGATGCTCAGCCGGCTCCACACTGCCTCCGCTGGGCCCAAGAGTACTGTAGTCGTGCATGCGCGCTTGCCTGGCTGCCTCAGAGTCGCAGCATCGCTCACGCTGGACTCGAGTCCGAGACAAGCAAGGGCGCTTCGACGGATGCCGTGGATCAATTCACAGGTTGAGCCACCTTGATGTCAGGGCGGTGGGTCGAACGACACCAGGATGCTCTGATGGCTTTGTGTCGTGAGAGCGCTCCACAGCGGGAAAAAATTTCCGGGCCCCCCTCTTCGGTTTGCGTTCGGCGCGGCATGAACCCGCTTGCTGATGCCCACCAGCTGTCACTCTTTCTCGCTATCCCCGAACCGCCTGTCCCTCCCCTTCCTTTGCAGAGTAGCCAGTGCTGACCGTGCTCTTCTGACTTGCCTCAGTCTGCCCGTACCTGCTCCGCACCGCACGGCCTCAAAACTACCTAGCCTTCGACCCTAGCCTTCCCCCCTCCTCTTCCTCCGAGCACATCGTCATCACTCCTTCCTTCGCACATCCTCAGTTCAACACCCTTCGTCGTCGACCTTTCATTCCATTGTTCGTCACTTCGAATCGCAAAAGCATCTACAGCTCGCGATCCGCATTCGACAGAAAGCATCCGCCCCTTCGTCACAACACGCAGCATCCATCATGACCACAGCACAAGTCGCACAATCGTCCAAACAGGCCGAGCAGGAGGCGCAGATCCGCGCCGTGATTGCCAACCTCGAGGCGATCAACCGCAAGCTCGGCGAGGCCGACCCGACCGAGATCATCGAGTGGGCCATCGACAACTTGCCCGGTCTCTACCAGACCACGGCGTTCGGCATCACCGGCTGCATCACCGTCGACATGATTGCGCGCATCAGCGAGCAGCGCGCCGCCAAGCAGTCCCGTCCCAACCACCACCTCGTGCCGCTCATCTTTGTCGACACGCTCTACCACTTCCCCCAGACGCTCGACCTCGCCCAGAAGGCCGCCAAGCACTACAACGCCGAGATGCACGTCTACTACCCACCGGGCACCACCACCGTGCGCGAGTTCGAGGATAAGTGGGGCACACAACTGTGGGAGAAGGACGAAGACACATACGACTACCTCGTGAAGGTCGAGCCTGCGCGTCGTGCGTACGAGGAGCTCGGCGTGCGCGCCGTCTTCACGGGACGTCGTCGGTCGCAAGGCGCTGACCGCGCCTCGCTCAACGCGGTCGAGGTGGACGAGACGGGCCTCATCAAGGTCAACGCGCTGATGAACTGGTCGTTCGGTCAGGTGGATGCGTACGCCAAGGCCAACGCCGTGCCGTACAACGAGCTGCTCGATCTGGGCTACAAGTCGATTGGCGACTGGCACTCGACTGCGCTGCCAGGCTCCGGCGACTCTGGCGAGCGTGCAGGCAGGTGGAAGGACAAGGCGGGCAAGACCGAATGCGGTCTGCACAAGGACTACTTCAAGATGAAGAACCTCGCCGAGAAGAAGCTGCGTGAAGCCGAGCTCGCCCGCAAGGACGAGGCGCGCGACAAAGCGGCCGCCTCTGCCCAAGCCGAGGCCCTCTCCACCCGCGCATGAGTCGAGCGTCCTTCGACACTTGAGGACGCCAAGTCCACCCCACCCGCAAAAGAACCGGACCCCTGGTTCATCCTACGATAGCATCAGCCATGTGCACCATTGTTTCTCTGCCTTTGTACGCATACTTAATATATCCACTTTCGAGCAACGTAGTGCATCGTCGTTCTGACCGCTCGACAGGACTCATGCGTGAGCGCAGGTGGATGAGCACCAATTCGGATTTCACTAACAGCCGGACGGATGAGCGTTCGACTGCCAGCGAAGGATTGAGTCTCTTGCAGATCGGATGCATCGGTATCGGAGCCGATCCTCCCACGATTCCATCCTCGGAGAGAAGCCGAAGGCAAGGCAAGGCTCACGTGTCGATACGGCTCGGCCTTCTCCGATGTCTGCAGAGAGGTGTCGATAGACCCACTTGCAGCAGGCACCGCATTAATTTTATTGAGCACGGCATGCACAGTCACACTGGCTCGCCGCAAGATGCACATGGGCTACGGATGTGCTCGTCCGACGTACGGCTAGGGCAGCCGAGTGACTACCAGATGCTTCCATGATCTAGACGAGCCTCTGAAACGCAGGGCTCATGACTGGGCAAGCCAAGCCAAGCCAAAGTGGCATCACAGGGCAGCGCGACCTTGTTTTAGGAAGCTTCGGACATCGCCGTAAAAACTGAGTTCTCCAACCTTGGCCTGCATTTGGCAGCCCACCTGCTGCACACTCTCTTTTGGCACCCCCCGCACGGCCGTCCCCACCCAGCAGCTCTCGCACAGGGTGCATCTTCGCCCAGCAAATCTGATTGGATGACCTGTCCTCCCTGTATCTCGTGTGTGCGAGGGGTCCCCATGGAGCCCATGGAGCCAGAGCGACGCTTAGAGCTAGATATAGGCCTCGTTTGCTCGACGCCATCCCCTGAACGTCTTGCTCCTTCTTCTTCTTTCGCTCTTGCCTTCGATCCGCCTTTGCGCTCGACCTTCCCACATCGCAACGGCTCCTCCGACTCGGCGCTCGACAGTGACTCACTGGCTCTTTGCGAGAATCTATCTTCCTTTTTTTACGTCTGCATCCCCTCCACGCGGTCCCAAGGGAAAAAAAGAAAAAAGAGAGCTGAAATTGCTCTTCTTGGCTGCTGCAACGGAGCGTTCCCGATAGCGTTCGGCTCGTCCACGTTCGACCCTGTGACGCGCACAGATCCATTGTGACTCTTATCCGCTTGTCACTCGCTCGCTCGCACACACTCTCACGCCTCCGTGTGCGCCAATCACTCGACTCCCACGCTCAGCACGCTGCTATCGAGCGACTTGACAATCATCACCACACAGCAAGCAGCTCTTTCGGACCACATTTCGCGGCACAGCTGTCCAGACCCTCGTCGCAGCTGAAGCGCCCCACCGACTCGTAGCCTCGCCTTGCTGCCACCATGACCATCGCACGCCCCAATCTTCGTCCGCCGTTCGGTGGCAATGGGTACCCGACGTCGGCCTCGGAGAACTTCCGACCTGCCATGCCTGCGCCGCATCTGCTGCCCAAGCGCGTGTTTGTGGGTGCCATCATCAGCTCCAGGTCCGCAACCGACCTGAGCATCATCCAGCGCGGCCTGCTCGGCGTCGGCTCGGGCGGTGTGATCCGCTTCTTGGAGGATCTCGACATTCTCGAACGTCAGGTGCCCCACGCTGCTGCCACCGCATCCGCCGCATCCCCTTCCGCCGAGTCCTCCACCTCCGCCTCGACCAGCACTACTGGCACCGCCGTCGCCGATGCCGCCGATGACCGCTCCTCCACTCCGGTCCCCATCCCTGGGTCCACGCGCTCCAGTCTCCCCGAGGCTCCAGAGCTCACCTCTCTCGAGATGCCTCCTCCCGCCGTGCCCACGCGAGCCGCCGCATCGTCGTCCTTCGACGCCTCGCAAGACGAAGCTGCCCGCCGCGAACAGCAGCTCATCAAGCATGTCCTCGACAAGCACGGCTGGCGTCAGGGCCAGTACAAGCTCACTCGTCTTCCGCCCGGCAGCTTCCTCTGCTCTGGCTTCATCGATACCCACACGCACGCCTGCCAGGTGCCCAACATCGGCCTCGGTCAGCAGTACGAGCTGCTCGACTGGCTCCAGCACGTCACCTTCCCGCGTGAGCGCAGGTTCGAAGACGCAAGATATGCCCGCAAGACGTACGAGTCGGTCGTACAGCGTCTCATCGACTCGGGCACCACCACCGCATGCTACTACGCCACGCTGCATCTCGAGGCCTCCAAGATCCTCGCCGAGATCTGCAATGAGCGCGGCCAGCGCGCCTTCGTCGGCAAGTGCCAGATGGACCGCAATTCGCCCATCGACTACATCGAGAAGAATGCGTCGCAATCCATCGAGGATACCAAGGAGTTCGTTCGCTTCACCAGGAGCCTCAGGCCGTACGGCCAGCCGCCCGACGTCTCGTCGCCCTCGATGAGCCCTGCGGATCTGCACAGCACCTCGCCCGAGATGGACGCCAGCATCGCACGACTCAGCGCCACCATGGACGAGCTCATGTCGCCCACCGGCAGCAAGCCCCCGTCCGAGACCAACGGCAGCCCCTCGTCCACCAAGGTCGCATCCTCGCTCAGGCCCATCTCACGTTCGAGCGTGGCAGTGGCGAGGCAGCCGAGCAGCAGCAGCATCCGATCCGCCCGCGAGAGCGGCACCTCGACGCCCTCGAGGCAGCGCGAGCGCGAGCTCAACAATGCCCTCGTGCAGCCCATCCTTACTCCGCGCTTCGCCATCTCGTGCACGGATGCCATGCTCACCGGCATCTCGGCGCTGCTCTCGCGCGACCCCACGCTACGTGTGCAGACGCATCTGAGCGAGAACGAGGGCGAGATCACGTTCACCAAGCAGCTCTTCCCCTTTGCCAAGAACTACACCTCGGTGTACGACCACTACTCGCTGCTCGGTCCGCGCACGATCCTGGCGCATGCGGTCCATCTGGATGCTGACGAGCTCGCCATCATCAAGAAGCGAAAGTGCGGCGTGTCGCACTGCCCCACCAGCAACCTCAACCTGCGCTCGGGCGCTTCGCGCGTGGGCGAGATGCTCAACATGGGCATCAAGGTCGGTCTCGGCACCGACGTCTCCGGAGGATTCGGTCTCGGCATGCTCTCGGCCATCCGCGAAGCGAGTGTGGTGGCCAAGGTGCTTGCCTTCCAGCGAGCCCAGGCCGAGTCCAAGGCCAGGGAAGAGGCGGAGGAGCTCGCCGCGACCGCACCACCCACGAGCGAACAGGCGGCCCAGCAGGCGCAGCAGCCCCTCGGTGGAGCTCCGCCCGTGGACGGCAGGTATCCAGGCCCGCCTGTGGCCGGCCAGTACCAGCCGAGGAAGCCGCACTCGATCGCCACCTCGAATCTCACCCAGGTGGAGGCGACGCAGTCCGTGCAGGACCCTGCATCGTCGATGACGTCCAAATCCACCGTCGACTTCACCAAGGGCCCGCTGAGCATTGCCACTCTCTTCTATCTCGCCACGCTCGGTGGCGCCGAGGTGTGCGCCATGGCCAGTCGTATCGGATCGCTCGAGGCCGGCAAGGAGTTCGATGCGCTTCTCGTGCAGACCACCTCGCACTGGGGCCCGTCCGGATACACGGGCAACCCTGGCTGCTTCGTCGAGGAGGACGACACGCTGCCCGATGTCTTTGAAAAGTGGCTCTTCACCGGTGACGACAGGAACATCGCCACCGTCTTTGTGCGTGGGCGCGTCGTTGGCGGCGCCAAGCCCATCAGGGACTAAGCCGCCTTCATGCAGCTCTTATGTACACTCTTTCGCCTTTTCATGATCAAATGTAGACTCGACTCTGGATGTGGTTCTCGCCTGACTTTGCAAAGTGAGGATGTGTCGATGGGATCGGCGTTGGGACAGGTGGGCGATTTTTCGACCATGTTAGATTCCATGATTTTGGACGGGAGAAAATCGGCGATGGGCTCAGACCAACAGCTTCGGCGACCGCAAAGCCAATTCTTGTTCTTCCGCACCAACACGCCGGTGCAACCGGCCTTCTCCACTTCACCCCATCTTACTCTGCGTCTACTTTGCCAGCACGTTCGCGGCGGTCTCTGAGGCACGGACACGATACTGTCTCTACATGAAATGATCTGCTGAACCACTCTATCAGCCGACCTCCTCCACACGCGCAGGCGAACGCACCATGGACGACGATCCGGAGCAGCTGTTCGGCAAGCTGCTCTTGCAAGCTCTTTCGCGGCGCCTGTCGCAGTCGAGCTGGCTTGCGCTCGCGCACCAGCTCACACGGCGCATCCAATCCTTCCAGCAGTCGCGCGGTGAAGATGTCGACCCGACGCTGGCAGGTACGCTCGCCGCAAGCTGTCTCGTCCAGCACATCCTATCGCAGGACTTCATCGACCCGCTGCTCATAGAGTACCTCCAGGCACTCGTGTATGGAAGTGCCACCCGCTCGGGCGTCGACCCGGACCAAGGCCCTGTAACGGACGTTATCACCGTCACACTCTACCTGCTCGCCCACGTCGACGATGCAACCACAAAGGTCTCCGCCATCGAGACCGTGTCCTCGGTCATCGGCCAAGGACTGCTCGTGACCTTCCAGACGAACGCGCCGTTCAAGATCGCAGACCCGGCGCTGCTGGTGCTACTGCAGAGGCTGTTCGCCGACAAGGAGGTGCAGGATCCGTCTTCGTCAGCGTCCGTCGTGTCGCCACCGCCATCGCCCGAGTCAACAAGAGGCAGCGACGTGGCGCCCGCAGCACTGCGGTTCATCGTGTCGAACCTGCGTCTGCTCGCGCTGGCTGCGGACGCAAGTATCGCTGCGCCGCAGAACCTGCTTGCGCCGCGTGCTGCCATCACGGTGCTCATGAACGTCGGCTCGAGCCTCCTCGCACACGTCATCCAGAGGCTCTCTACGCTGCAGGCGTCCAAAGACAGGCCCGCGGCCGACACTCCTCTGCTGCAGCAGACGCGGTCAGAATGCAAGGCGGCGACTGCCGACGTGGAGACGGTGCTGCATTCGATGAACCCGGCATGGAAGGACGAGATCGCGCTGCTGCGCTCGCTGAGCAGCCAGATCGGTGTCATCCACCAGCTCGCTCACTCGCTCGCCGGATCGAGCACGTCTTCGACATTGCAGCTGCGCGGCAAGAAGGCCGAGACCATGCAGGATGCGCAGCGCCGAGCCACGTGGGACCACTTCCTGGACGCGGCTGCCACCACGGCGGCAGACAAACCGCCCGTCGAGCCCGAGATGGCGTTGCTCATGCATCTGGTCGTCGACGAGCGCCTAGCGTGGATCGCCAAGCTGGATGCCATCAAGACGCTCTTCCTGGCACGGAGGGTGGCAGCGGCGCCGTCGGTGACGCTGGAAAAGTCGCTCACCGCGTTCTACTTTGAGCTGCTGGTGGCGGCGATCGATGCGTGCGCGAGCGTGGTCGAGATGCCGCCGGGGTTCAAGGGCGCCGAGGTCTACGCGGCGATCTGGAGGAATGCGCTGTGCGGCATGGTGCCCGAGATCGTGCTGCAGCTCGAGCAGTGGCTGGATGTGCATCCGGATCTGCCGCTGAGAGGACAACGCGTCGAGGCACCGCATGTGCGCTTCGAACGTGCGCTGCGCGCAGCGCTGCTCGCCATGGCCGACCGTCTGGACGTGTGCGAGACGGCCGTCAGCCAGCCTGCAGTCCCGAACGGGGCGACTGATGCGACCACAGGCGCCGAGATGGATGTGGTTGGGCTGGATACGCCGCCGTCGCAGCCGATCAAGGCGTGGCTGTTGCGTGCGTGCATCGAGCACTCGCTCGCGCGGCCCGAGGCCATCGCCGACGAGTTTCCCGAGGGCCACAAACTCGCATCCGAGGTTCAGAACCTCGCGCAATCGCTGCGCATGGACGCGCAGCTCGAGGGACTAGCACTCAACACGCTGTTCGAGACGCGCGTGCCCAGCGACGATCCGATGGAGCTGCTGCAGCGCGTGGCGTCGGATCCGGGCACGCACTGTAGCTTTGCGCGCCAGCTCGTGGTGCAGGTGCACGCCTGGCTCGAGCAGCACGACCTCGAAAGCATCGCGAGGTGGTGCAGGGCGCTCGGCGACGATGCCACGCACGGCGGCGCCATGCTCGACACGGTCATGCTCTACATCGACCCCACCGAACTCGTGGACCCGCTGGCGGGCATTTTGGACCACCAGGACTTGGGTCAGACGAGCGACGAGCCAGCGACTCTGTCCAACATCATCCTGTTTGTGCAGCTGCTGTGCTACCGCTACTCTGTGCCGCCCTCGCGCATCTCGCGCTTCACAAGCGGTGCCAGCGGAGAGATGGAGGTCGATGGCACGACGGGGTCCGCGGAGGCAGCGGGAGGACAACCGTTTCTGGCGTCGTATCTGGCGTCGGCCTCGGTGTGCTACCCACTATCTGTGCTGGGAGAGGAAGAGAGGGGATTGGTGGGGAGGTGGGTGCACGCGCTGTTTGGCAACGAGGGGATTTCGGACGACCTCATCCAGGCATCGCCGCCGACGACGCTGTTGCGGCTGGCGCCGCTGCTGTTTGCGCAGAGCATCGGCGCGTGTGTGCACGGCGTCATCGATCTCGAGACGCTGCGTGGCGGGCTGAGCTACTTTTTACAGGACCTGTTGTCGTTTACGCTGCCGGGGGCGCTGGCGTGGCTGTTGGCCGAGATCGTGCGCGTGCCGTTGCAGCCCATCCTCGACGTGCTGGCCGAAGCAGGGCTGCAGTCTTCCGTGGTCGACGTGCCATCCAGCGACGGGACGCTGGCTAACGGGCTGCCGAGGAACGCCAACTCGCGCACAGTGCATCTCGAGGTGGTGGCGCTGCTGCTCGATACCGACGCGTGTCCGGCGATTGTACGGCATCTGATCGCACGGCCATTTGACGCGTTCGTGCAGGCGATGGAGGCGGGTGGTGCAGCAACGCTCGAGGTCGGCAGCGAGACGTTCAACATGGCCTCACTCAAGGCACGCATGGAGGCGGCGGGAGTCACGGCGCAGCTGCTGAGCCGGCGCAACTCGGCATGGCTGCGTGCACTCGCCAACCAGAGTGTGGCGCAGCAGCACGCAAGCGTGACTACCGAGTCGGAGACGATCACGATGCTATGTGGGCCGAATGCGGTGTCTTCGACGCTGGATCGGCTGATGGGTGCCCAGGGACGCGGGCTGGCAGCACACAGCGTTGCGGAGCAGAAGGCGCTGGCAACGTGGCTGTGCCTCTTGGCACCACAGGCCAACGAGGTGCATCCGGCACTGAGGTTTGTTGAGCGCGTCCAGCTCGCCGACGAAGCGAACGTCGAGGCTGCGCTGCGCACCATTGCGCTCGTGCTGAGCCTTGCGCGTGCGGCCGAAGCTGTGCGCGGTCACGACACATCAACAACCAGCGCGGCAGATGCTATCTTGGCATTGGCCACCAGCACCGAGACCAACGGGGCGCGGAAGGACTCGTGCGCCGCCGACCTGTTTGATGACGAGCCGACGACACCGCCCCTTCCTAGCGTAAATGCGCATGCTGCGACTGACTCGCAGTCGAATGGTGCCAGCACAGGCCAGTCGGTGGCGGCTCTTTTGAGCTCGCGTGCATTCCGACTCACTTCGGCTCAGGTGGAGGATCTGCTGGCGCGAAAGCTCGTCCGTCTCGAATCGAGTACGCCCGCCATTTGGCACACTGTAGAGGCTGCACTGCTCGACCCAAGCGAGCTAGGAAACGACAAGGGCAAAGATTCTGCACCTAAGGAGAAGATCAAGACGTGGATCGAGATGCTCCGACCGTGACTGCAATCAACAGGGTTTTCATGCCTCGACATGATACAAGAGCATACAAGTGGTGGTGCACGGAGAGTGGTGAGGGTCGTTAGGAGAGCTGGTGGATGCGCATGGGCATGGCGAGTTCGGCGAGGTCCTGCACCTGAACCTGGTGCAGCTGGCCGCGGAAAGCGTAGGTGACGCGCAGGTGTTTCTTCTCGCCCATCACGGGGTCGTGGAAGCCGAGCAGATACGACTTTGAGCGTGCGGCCGGGACGATGAGTTGCGAGTGGTTCACGAGCGCCTGCACCGCGATGGTGGCGTCCCAGTACGACTCGTTCTGCACATCCGCCTGCTCGTTGTCTGCAGGCAGCGCCGGCGGTTCCGACCACACCTGCGAGGCTGCCTGTGCCGCATCGTGCCCGACTTCGAGCGCGGGAGGGAAAGCGTCGCGCCGGCCATAGACGGCACTGATGACCACGAGGCCCGATCTGGCGAGCTCGGAGCGCGCCTTCTTGGACGCCTGATCGCGCAGCAACGCCAGCGCATCGAGCGCCGCCTGTCGCCGCTCGAGAATGAGCTCGCTGTTGGCCGCGCGCAGCTCGCCAAGCCGATTGCGCAGACGGCGCTGCTTGCGCGGCTCGAGCACGCCCCAGTGCAACGCGGTGTACGCTGCGGCCGGAACAACGGTGAAGAGGACGACGAGATCCGATCTGAACTCGCGCGCAAGCAGGATAGGCAGGGCGATCTTTTGGCCGAGGCGGTTGACCTTGATGCGCAGCGTAACGCCGCCGACGGGTAAGGCGCAATTGAGGCCGAGTGCAAGGCGCACGTTTTCCGTCAGCCGACGCTCGGCCGACGTGAATGCCGAGAGGCCCGAGCCAGTGCCGATGTTGAAGCCGCTGCGCAGCTTGACGCCGCCGAGCACGGGCAGTGCATAATCGACCGAGATGTTCTGGTCTACGGGCGAGATGCCCATCTGCGTTGTCCAGCCGCGTCCTTCTCCGATCTGCTTGGTGAGCCCGACGGACACAGCCGCGGGCTCTCGGCGCACGAGCATCTGGCCGGGCACCTCAGCGCCCCAGCCAAGCAGACTGTAGGTGCCGCTGCGCACGGTGGTGAAACCAGTGAGCGTCGACTTGGACGAGAGGCGCTGGCCGTAGGTGATGTTGAAGGTGGGCGGCATGAGCAGCGTCTGCATGGTCGACTGCCACGAGAAGAAGGAGTTGGCGTCGAGGGTGAACTGGCCCTTGGTGGTGATGATCTGCGGGCGAAGGAAGGAGAGGGTGATCTCGGTGAAGAGGCGCGGCGACCAATGCGTCTTGAGCGTGCCGACGAGGTTGCCACCGCCGAGACCATTGCGGCTGACCATCTGGCCGGAAAAGGTGGCCGAGGTGCGATTGGTGACCTGCGTCTCGAAGCCGTGCTTGCCGATGAGCTGGGTGCAGCCGACGCGGCTGATGCGCTCGGCCAGGGTGACGGTGCGTGTGAAGCCGGCGATGCCCAGGCCCGGCATTGCTGCGATACCAGCGTCAGCCGGTGCATCGGGCGCAGCGCCAGGCTGGGAAGCCTTGCCGACCGCTGGCACTCGTGGCTGCGATGGTGGGCGACGCGGGATGCGACTCGAAGGGGCGAAGAGCGCGGTGGCGTCGATGTGTGCGGTAAAGTCGCCTTTGCTCTTGACGAGCGCCTCGGCATCGGCGGCCTGCTTGCGTCTGCGTTCCCTCTCGAATTCGGCCTGCATCTCGTGCGGGCTCCTGCCACGCACGGCGACGGACCAGGACGACTTGAGCCCTTCTTCTCCGAAATAGTCGTAGACCGTGCGCTTCTCTGGATCCGACAGGATCTCATAGGCGCGCTGGACTTCGCGGAAGCGCGACTCGGCGGCGCTCTTTCTGGCGGGGTCGTTGTGCTTGTCCGGATGCAGCACTACGGCGAGTGCGCGGTAGGCATCCTTGATCGCCTCTGCCGACGCATCCGAAGGCACGTTGAGAAGTGCGTAGAGATACTCCTTGTCCGTAGCTCGGCTCGGGTCGCCCGACGTCGCTTCGGCTGCTGCTGAACGGTCATGCGTATCGCGGAAGGGCCGACCGCCAAAGAGCGGCTCTTCATCGCCGCCCTCTCGTGGGTAGGAGCCCTGTGTTCCCGACGACGCAGACCGCTCGTAGATGTCCGAGGCTGTGCTGTTTTGGCCATAGCTGCTGCCCGTATCGGACGTCCGGGACGAGCCAGCTGAGCGGGCATCGTTTGGGTATGCGTGTGTAGAGGAAGATGAAGCAGTTGATCCAGACGAGGTCTGCGAGGTGTTGGAGCTCGAAGCGGCTGCGGATGGTCGTGCGCCTCTCAATCCGCTGGGTCCGCTCCGGCGCGGCTGGTAAGGAGCGTAGGGGTCGTCGGGGTCCTCGGAATCCTCGACCGTGGCTCTTGGTGGTCCGGACGACATGTTGGTGTCTGCAGAGCTGCCAGACCTTCGTGGTTCCAAAACAGAAGAGCGGCGGGAGGTGATCCTGTTCAAAAGGCAGACGGCCAAAGCTCATGCAGCCCGCACCCTTGATCAATCATCCGCTCTGGCCGGCGTTCAGACACTTTTTCGAAAGACGTGGAGGCCGGATGGGCTTGGGCCTCCTGCCTCTTGTCCTTCTCGTCAGCAAGAGCCGGCCAGGGCTGAGCCTTCTTTTTCGCTTTTCCTGCGACACAGAGATGCTCCGGTCTAACAAAGCCCATATTTCTCGGATGTACCGGCTGCCAGGGAAATGCGGATGTGCCTCATGCGGCCAGACGCACAGGAACGCACGTCGGACCTCATCCAACCGCACCCAAGTCAATATTGCTCACTCGCCCTCCGTCACCCAACACTTTTCGCACTCGCTAAAGTCACACTGCGCTCTCCCGCGTTCCTTTTCGAGGACACGTGAACCTACCAACAGCAATTGCACAGCTGACGCGCATACAGCTACAGTACAGCAGCAGCTCTGGATGCAAGCCCCAACGTGACCCCATATCGAACTCCTCGCTCCCCACCCACTCGCACCGAAGCTCCCTTCCTTTGCCGCCATCATCCCCGTGCCCGTCACCAGTAGATCCTCTCCATCACCCTAGACAGCTTCCCGGCGCCATCGACACCATGTCAACGCCGAACAACGGCAAGGGTAGGGCCATCCCCTCCCCGCGTCCCACCGACGACTCGTCCACGCCGATTCGATCGCCCTCCCGCGGCTTCGTCGACAGCCCTTTCGGACATGCTTCCCCGACGCTGCCCAACATTCCGCCGCGCATCGGTTCGCCCTCCAACGAGAACATGAGCCTCTACTCATCCTCGCAGCAGCAACGTCACGACTCATCCGCCTTCCCCAGCTCGTTTCAACGAACCATCTCAATCGAGCCGCCCTCGCGCGATAGCGCATCACTTGCTCCGCCTCCCGCAGACTCGGGCATCTCGACCCCCAGCAACATCGAAAACCTCGATGCGCTCCCCATCTCGGACGAGCGCAAGGCACGCATCATCGAGAGACACCTTGCGCGTCCCGACGCCAATCGCGACTCGCTTTCGGCCACCTCCATCCAGTCCAACGACAACACCGACGACAGCGTTGCCAGCAACGATGCGCGCAGCGCCCACGTCAACTTCCCCGAATCAGGCGACGTCACGGCAGAGTCGCCCTCGGAGATCGTGCTCGAGGACGTCGAAGAGAGCTACCGCGGTCCGCACCAGATGCAGGGCGGTGCCATCACCGACGATGTCTATCGCTGGGCCCACAAGAACCGCCGCGTCTCGACCCGTCGCACTCGCAGCGAAAGCCTCCACATGCCCAGAACAGCCACCATCGATCCCGAGCTCGACGTCCAGGGCATCAAGGAGCCCGGTGGATTCCGACGCTTCTTCGTGATCAACCAGGCCGAGCAGCAGGGCCGAGCGCCGCCTAGAGCGCTCAGAAGCTTCATCGACTTCCTCAGCCTCTACGGTCACTTTGCCGGAGAGTTCCTCGAGGAGGACGATGACGACGACGAAGACGACGAGGATGAGACCGACGACGAAGACGACGACGAAGACGCCGCCCGCGCCATCCCGGGCACCAGCCGCGCGGCCGGCAACGGCGACACGGAGCGATCGGGTCTCCTGCGCGGTCGCAAAGGCCTGAAACGCAGCGACACACAGGCGCGCATGCGCAAAGCCAGCAAGGACCGCCGCCGTGGTGAGGCCACCGTTACGGACGCCGTCATGATGCTGCTCAAGTCGTTCGTCGGCACGGGCGTGCTCTTCCTCGGCAAGGCATTCTACAACGGCGGCCTGCTCTTTTCCACCATCACGCTCTGCTCCGTCGCCATCATCTCGCTCGTCTCCTTCCTGCTGCTCGTCAAGACCAACCTCAACTGCCCCGGCTCGTTCGGTGACATGGGCGGCATCCTCTACGGTCCTCGCATGCGCCTTGCCATTCTCGCCTCGATCGTGCTTTCGCAGCTCGGATTCGTCGCAGCGTACACCGTCTTTGTGGCCCAGAACATGCAGGCCTTTGTGCTGGCCGTGACGCAGTGCAAGACGCTCGTGCCCATCTGGGCGCTCATCTTGGGTCAGATGGCGGTTTTCCTGCCGCTCTCGCTCATCCGCCGCATCGCCAAGCTCTCGACCACCGCGCTCATCGCCGACGTCTTCATCCTGTTCGGCATCGTCTATCTGTTCCAGTACGAGATCGGCAAGGTGTCCAAGGAAGGCTTGGCGGATGTGGTCATGTTCAACTCCAAGGACTTCCCGCTGTTCATCGGCACCGCCGTATTCACCTTCGAGGGCATCGGATTGGTCATCCCGATCACCGAGTCGATGAAGGAGCCCGAGAAGTTCCCGCGCGCACTCACGGGCGTCATGGCGTTTGTCATGGTGCTGTTTGCGTCGGCGGGTGCGCTCTCGTACATGGCATTTGGATCTGCGATCCAGACGGTGGTCATCACCAACCTGCCGCAGACGTCGAGGTTCGTGCAGGCCATGCAGTTCCTGTACAGCATCGCGATCCTGCTGTCGACGCCCCTGCAGCTCTTCCCGGCACTGGCGGTGCTCGAGAAGGGCATCTTCACCAAGAGCGGCAAGTACAACTGGAAGGTCAAGACCGAGAAGAATCTCTTCCGCTTCCTGGTCGTCGCCGTGTGCTGCCTGGCGGCGTGGGCCGGCGCCAACGATCTGGACAAGTTTGTTTCGCTCATCGGTTCGGTGGCGTGCGTGCCGCTGTGTTTCATCTACCCGCCCCTGCTGCATCTCAAGGGCAACGCAACAAGGACCTCCACCAAGGTGCTCAACTATGCCATGCTCTTCTTCGGCATCGTCTGCGTCGTCTTTGCAGGTTCACAGACCATTCGCGCCATGGTCGAGAGCTCGGCACCTGCCAGCCCTCCGCGATGCTCGCCGCGCTAAGCATTCGCTTTCCATCAATCGTTCATCGCCGTTACAACACCAATATCACCATAGACGTGCTCCATGCACCCTGTTTGCTCACTCGAATCCGACCGTATTGCACTTCCACACACGTGTTTCGTGTCGGATGAAACGCCATCTGGCATGAATTGCATTAGAGAAGGCAGGTGATCAGCATGGTCAGCGCAGCCGCTGTGCGATGCTTAGAGCTTGGAGAGGACGGCCTCGGCGGAGGAGGTCTCGACGGCGCCCGGGTTGGGCTCGGGGCTGAAGTCGACCACCTTGAGGTCGTCGACGATGAGGGCGTAGCGGCCGGTGCGCATGCCGAAGCCCATGGCGGAGAGGTCGGCGGTGGAGCCGACGCCCTTGGAGAACTCGAGGCCGAGGTCGGTGGCAAAGATCACCTTGTCCTCGGCCTTGTTCTGCACGCCCCAGGCCGACATGACGAAGGGGTCGTTCTGGGCGAGCACGACGATCTGGTCGACACCCTTGGCCTTGAAGGCATCCACCTGCTTGATGAAGGGAGGGATGTGGTTCACGTGGCAAGTAGCTGCGACATCCAAAACCGGCAATGAGAGTCAGTATGGTCCGAAGCAAGTTCATGAGGAGAACTCGGGGGGAAATGCTTACGGGTGTAGGCGCCGGGGACGGCGATGATGACGACCTTCTTGCCCTTGAAGGCCTCGTGGGTCTGCACCTTGGTGGGAGCGCCGCAGGCAGTGCCGTCGGCGAGCTCCGAGGTGAAGGGCACGTACATGAACGTGGAGTTGGGGATCTGTTCGCCCTTGGAGATGGTCTGTGCGGCGGTTGCCAGTCCGCGCACAAGCGTCGGCGACGATTTCACGCAGGAGGAGCCAAGCGCAGGAGCACAAGGGCCGAGAGCATTGCGTGCAAAGGCGTTGCGCAGAGTGGCAGCGTTGGAAGTGGTGGTGGTGGCAGAGAAGGGCGAGGAGGCAGAGGAGATGAGTCTCCTGGACGCTGGAAGCACGATGGGCTGCACCGCCGGCCGCGCAAGCGAACCCGCAGTGCGCAGGACCGGAGCCATGACGAGCTTGCTTACCATTTTGGAATTGGTCGAGCTGGGTGGATTAGCAAGATGCAAAAGGTATGAATGGTGGGAGAAAGAAGGATTGCGATTACGGATTTATATTTGGTTGGGTGCCGCGGGGCAAAGGCGAGAGTGAGAGTCTTCGAAAACAAGGTGTGGATCGAAAGGCCGATGGCTTGCCGAAAGAGAGAGCCCAGTGCATCGGCGAATCCGCGTCCGTGCGCGGCTTGACTTTCCGCGCTCTTCCACTGCGACCCTTCCAGACCTCCACGACGGACATCCGGATTTACGCATTTGCGGCAGGCCGGCGCGATCTCCCATCGACCAGATCGGCGCAGCGAAAGGACAATCGTCCGATTGAAATTTGGAGCCCCCCCACTTGCAGCAAGCAGAGCGCGTTGGCGGTGGAAGTCGAGACCAACACTTGGCGCGCTCGACCCGCCCTCGGTCGCGTGTCTACGAAGTCAACGCCATCAGCCACGCCCTCGAAGGCACACAAGATATGGCACCACTCGCTAAGCGGCCACGAAGGTCCGACGACGTCGATGCATCGAGCGGAGTGTACTACGACAACGTGCCAGGCACCTCGATGACGCGTGCCTCGGCGGGACCTGCATCGTCCATCGCCGCACCACAGCATCCGGCCTACTTTCCGGCACACGGACCCAATGGCGTTTCGTACACCAGCATGGGTGCTCCGGTCAGTCCTTTGCTGGCGTCTGAGCCTGGCGGCCGATCGCTCGCGCCGCCAACAGCGTCGTCCATGCCGCACGGCCTCAGCCAGATGCACAGCTCGGGAACCGAAGACAACGAGGACATGGCGCCACCCAAGAGCAGCTCAGCTCAGGGCACACGTGGGCGTGGTCGCGGACGTGGTCGTGCACGAGGTCGAGGTCGCGGTCGAGGTACTGCCCGTGCCGCTGTAGATCATGCCGACGTCTCGCAGTCGTACAGCGACGCGCATGCCTTTGCCCCGAGCACCCACGATGCGATGCTCGAAGACGACGCCGAGCCCGTCGCCGAGCCTTTGGTGTTCCAGTGTCGTCAGTGCTTCCGACTTTTGGGCGACTCGTTCGCATTCGTGGCGACCGACACCGAGCTGGGCTACGTCGTCCTCTCCGACGTCTCGGATGTCGTCTCCCAGGACACCACCTTTCAGACCTCGACCCAACCAGGCAAGGACATGGGCGCCACCTTTGCGCTCCTGCGCTGTGGAGGCTGCAAAGCCACCGTCGGTCGCACCTACCGAACCACGCCACGGCACTTGGACGACCTGCGCGACTGCGCCAGCCTCGATGTGGACGCGGTCACAACATACCGCCTCGGGTCGAACGCCACGCTTCAGCTGGAAGAACCACCAAGCCCTGCGAGGGGGGAAGACGAGGTAGGAAGCACGACAGTGAGTGGAGACAAGGCGTTGGAGCAAAAGATGGAGCGCACGCGCGCACTCACGATTGAGCTCAGCGACCGGCTTATCAAAGCCGAGGCGGATATTCGCAGATACAGCAATCTCGTCGACCAGTTGCTCGCGGCGCGGGATGCGCGGCTCCCATCCACCCAGCCCGCAGAAGCAGAAGCAGAGGCACGAGTCGAAGCGCCACCGCCACCGCAGGACGCAGCGGCAGAAGTGCGAGAGCCCACCGCCACCCCGCCTCGCGTCCGCACCGCCGAGGCCGAGGCCGAAAACGAGGCGCCGCCGTCTCAATCACCCCTCAAGCCCAAGCAAGAGCCCGACACATCCAGACGCAAGTCGCTGCCTCCGCCGGCTCGTGCCACGCGCAGCTCCCGCGCTTCCAACCTCGTCGTTCTGGTAGACAGCGCCAACAACACGTCATTATCCTGATTTGCTGCTGCTAGATTGGAATCGTAGGTCGTAGGTCCTCACGAAACTCGTTTGCTTTCACTGAGGAAAGTTTGGTGCCTGAGGAGATGGTTATTGTTGCCTGTGCGTGTTCTCGGATGGAACGGAACTAAGCAACGCGTGCGAGATAGGTGTCGTATAGTGCGGTTACGAATGCCGGATCGGTCTAGTGCAAGAACAAACAAAAGGACACGTCAGCCACCATGAGCCAGTCAAAAGTACGCGCAGTGTCCGGGAAAGCTGGCAACTTACGTGGATGATGCTGAGGAGTTCAGTGACGAATTCGCGGCGCGAGAGCGGCTTACCGTCGTCGCCGAGCGCGATGCGCTGCAGAATGATCTGCTCGATCAGCGCCGACATGCTCGTCTTGTCCTGCGTCGAAGCACCGTTGCTCTGTGGCGCAGTCGCGGGACCTGCTGCTGTCGAAGCCGGCGTCGGTTTTGGAGCTTCCTTTGCGTTCGAAAGTGCAGCTGCCGCGGGCGCAGCATCAAGCGAGACTGCGGATGCAAACATCGAGTCGAGCAACGAGCTTCGCTCCGCTGATGTCTTCTGCTGTCCCTGCCCCTCCTCCACCTGTTTCGCCTCTTGCGGCGCTGCCGCTGCTGGTGCACCGCCGAACAAGTCGTCGAGGCTGATCTGCGTCGTCTGCTCTGGCTCCGGCTCCGGCTCTGCCTCCGGCTCCGGCTCTGCCTCGACTTCGACCTCCTTGCGCTCGCTGTTCTTGTCCTTGTCCTTGGCGTTTTTCTTCTTCGCCTTCTTCTTGTCTGCCTGTGCGGCCTGTTGTGCATCCTTCTTCTCCTTCTTGTCCGTCTTCTCCTTTGTGCTCGTCTCGAGCGCGACGGTAGAGCTAGACGCTGCCACCGCCGCCTCGATCTGCGCCTGCGACGGTGGCTCGGTCATCTGCTGAAGCTTGAGCAGCTTGTCACCCACCGCCATGCGCTGGCCCGGCTCGAACACCCAGATGCCGTACACCTCGTTGTCGCCATTCGTCTCGGGTCGGTAAATGATGAACTCGGGCGTGATCTCCAGATCGTCCTCCTGCGTCACGTCCGCACTGAAGTTCTCCACGCCGTTGCGATTCATGAGGAAGAAGCCGTTGTACGGCGGTAGACGACGGCGGAAGAGGAAAAGCGGGCCTTCAACGCCGGTCTTGGTCCATTCGCCTCCATTATAGTTGTAGAGCACAACAAACGAGGCCGTTTCGACGATCTCGACGATCGATGCATCGTGCCGCCGAAGCACTTTGAGGTTGAACGAGGTGCGCGCCTCGGGTATTGACGCCATCGTGAGTGTGGTATGAATGTGGTGAGAGCGCGATTCGAAGTGAGAGCGCGGTGTGGCGTTCTGTACGAGATGGATGGTAGTCGAAAGGCTCGTTGGATGTGCGCATTTGGCTCGTGCGATGACCGCCGCTTTTCTCACCTGAAAGTGTGGAGTGCATTCAAAGTCGCGGCGCGTTCAGCCGACCTCCACCACACCCAACACCGCGCCCTCATAACCTTGCGCCTCCCTCTGCACTCGGCTCATTTCATACACCTCAATGCCGGGCGCCAGGAATCTATGCGCTGGGATGGATTATCAAGACGTCTTTGTGCATGCACAACAGATACACTGCGCCTACAGGTCGAGCTTCATGTCGCCCAGATCCGAAAACGACGCAGTCGTGTGGTGCTCTTCGCTGTTGACGAGCTGCATGGGCGACTGCGCCTCGGACGGCTGCAGTTCGGGCCAGCTGCCCTCCTGCACGCGACCTCTGCCCACCTTGTGTCGCGAACGGCCGCGCCAGTGCTCCTCGTGAGTGTCGTGCGCCAAGCGCGAGCTGCGTCCGCGCGAGCTGAGCTCCTTGTCCTCCTCGCCGCTCTCGTGCTCCTCCTCCTCGATCGGATCCACGGACGAGCGGCGCGGCAGACCAGTGCGCTGATCGAACCCTTCCAGCCATGCCGCCAGTGCCGGCGTGCCTGCCGATGCCTCGTGCGACCCCGAGTTCGAGTGCGGCATCGCCAGGCTGTTTGGCTGCATTCGCATCGGCCGCTGCGCGTTCGACTGCGTCTGCGAAGGCTGCGTGTCCATCGGCATGCCTAGACTGAGCAGGTTCATCGCGCTAAAGTCCTGCGACACCGCCTGCTGGTGATGGTGCTGCTGCTGCTGCTGCTGTTGT
>AWNI01000012.1:457475-468063 GCA_000517465.1 Moesziomyces aphidis | reverse complement strand
CCTGCCCTGCCCTGCCCTGCCCTGCCCTGCTCGACTTGCTCGACTTGCTGAAGCGACGACGGTACACCTCCAGAATGCAACCGTCACAGTCCACGCAGAACACGGCGCTTTCCTTTCTGTTTCCTCTCGTGACGCGTCCAAGTGAAGGCGGTAGTGTCGAGGTTGTGCAAAGGCGAAAGCTTGCAACGCAACCTCAAGCTCCAGGAGCCTGCCGTTGAACCGCGCATGAGTTGCTGACTCGTCTCGAGGCTCGATGGCACGTTGCGCCCACTTTCGTGTGGGGGGTAATGACCTTCGCGCTTAGCCGGAGAGAAGCGGAAAATTTTCTCTCGCGTGGCCTGGGGGCGTCTCAGTTGTGCATCGCTCGCACCCGCGCAAGATCGCTGCCGTCGTTCCATGCTTCACCGAGTGGACGCTTCGCCTACAGCCATCGGTCGAACTATGAGCGTCACGAGCAGCTAGGTTCGGGATCATGCCAGGGCGCTGCTTCAGATGCACGGAATCAGTGGGTGATTCGGCGTGCATCCGTGCCACCGCCTTTGGCCCGTGATCGTGGCGTATGGAGCGAATCGGAGCAGGCTCGGACGCATCCTGCTGCATCTCTCTTGCATCGGAGCCTCCGCGACATTTGGAAGAACCTTTGACAGCCTGTGCGAAGGAATGGCTGTTTGCCGGCCATCTCGGCAGCGACCCCAGTGCAGCGTGCATCCGAAAACGAAATCTTCCTCTCGTGACCTCACAGAACCCGCGCACCACCACCCATCGGAAAATTCCGTTGGGCCAATCACAATCATCGGCCTCCAACCGACTTGCTGTGCTTTGCAATGTGACGTCTCAACGTGTCGACGGGATCGAGCAGCTTTTGAGCCCCGCGCCATGCTTGCAAAACTTCCAAAGGATCGACCTTTCGAGTCATCGCTAAGAGGCGACGAGGAGCCCCCGCCAATTTCGTCTCGAGGTGACTTTCTTGCCGACGACTGGGGTCGAGCATCGTCTCATCGTCCCGACCTTGACCGTGTGCAGCACGTGCAACTGGCAGGCGTAGTCAGGCTCCCTCGGCCCTTGCCTTGAGCTCACAAGTAGCAAGCCTTTAAGCCAACCTGGTCCGTCGGGCCGATTCCGCCCCAAGCTGACTCACAATCGATCTCGGCAGCGTCGGCAGGCCCCGAGCACATTGAACGGGCAGAGGAAGTTCACTCGATGCAGCCACGCTAGAGGAGAGAGTGCGCGTTGAAGCCTGAGGAGGCTGTCAATGGGAGCTTCATTTGACCAAGCGCTGAGCAACGCTGGCTTCTTCCTCTTCGTCTGGAAGGTGTTGCCTTTGCACCTCATCGAGCTGTCCATCTCTCAGGAACAGCGCCTGCTAGTTCACATACGAGGACTCGCCTCGAGACCATTTGATGCCTCTGTCGAGCAACAATTCTCCAAAAGCACCACGGCCTTTGCAGTCAGCAGACACCTTTATCTTGCAGCATGTCTCGACGCTCATCTGCTGAAGTGGCTGCTCAGCCTTTTCCTACCGGCGAGGTGGCATCGAGACAGAGCTCGTCGAATGAGAATCAGGAAGCGCAGTCTGCTCAGCAGCCTCAGCAGCAGCCGAGAGAAACGACCAGCAGATCGCTTCATGAAGGTACCCTTACCCCCGAGGCAATGGCCTTGCAGAGCCTAGACCCATCTTTAGGCTCTGAAGGCTCGGGACTGGAGTCCACGACTGAACAGAGAGAGGAGGATGTCGCTGCAGCTGTGTCAGTCGCAGACACAAGCGTGCCAGTTGAACACCTTCGCGCAACACAGGCCGTCATTGACACGCAGTTGATCACGCTCGAGCATGCAGAAACGGCTAGTGCAGCTTCAGGTCAATTGCTGCTGAAGTCGACTTCAGCAGTGGCCGAAGGGAAAAAGCGTGCTCGCTCTCCATCTGCAACCGACATCATCTCGGCCCAGGTTCAGGTCAGATCGCCGTCTCGTAACGACGTTGAGCCACCCGGGGACAGCTCCGGCTCGGCTCAGGAAGACACGCAAAGACCAGAGGGCGAGTCGACAATGCTGTCCAAACGAGTGAAGTCGGACATTGCGCCATGGATGACCCAACGCCACAAACGTGCTATTCGGCGCAGTCTCGAATCGTCCTCGCGCTTGACGGTGTCGTCGCCACCCAAGTCGTCGACGTCAGTGACATCGACAAAGGAAGCTGCCAAAGAGGCCATAAGGTCTTCGCCGGCAAGGAGCTGATCTCGACGATTGCCTCTCGGTCTCGATTGTCTCTAGTATTGCCGCAGCTAGCGCAAGCCAGTTGCAGGATCGCCAGTCGTCGCTGCTGATCTGAGGAGGCTGCGCGGAAATTCGCTTCGCACATGTTAGGTTTTTGCATGCCAAAGAATCGGAGCGACGCGTGTGACGCAAAGCGCGCCGCGTTGAGTGTTGGATTCGCGATTTGAGGCTAGGGTCCGACCTCTGCCTTGCTCCCTAGCCGCCAAGCTGAGTTCTCCACCGACACCTCGCCTCCTTCTTCCTCACGATACATCAAATCCTCTGATCGTCAACTGCCACGCTCTTGTCACGCTACTACTTGATGCGTCAGGTCTGATCTCAAGGGAGATCGCAGCAGACCAAAAGGCCCTCTCAGACACATCCCGCCATCGAACCTTCAGGAGACCTCGCTGCCAGGATGGCGAACGCGGACGAGTACTGGTCCGACGACCTCGAGGGCGACGAGGGCTTCATCACCGATGTCAGCGAAGACGGATATGCTTCGAGTCGCGGTGGGCGCGCCGACGACTATGACGACGTTGAGGCTCCGGACAAGGAAGAGATCCGGGATGCGGCCCGCGACCTGTGCATGCAGATCGGCCAGTACGAATACGACGACAAAATCACCAATAGCGATCCCAACACACTCTACAACCGATGGATCCCCGGTCCAAGGGCCTTGGGCGCGCTGAGATCGCTGCGCAAGCTCTGGAAGCTCGACGACGAGGACCCGACACGAAAAGTGGCGCGCGCCTTTGCGGACAACGAGGTGCTCGAGGTGTACATTGTGCCTGCGCTGCTCGAGAGCGCAGGCAAGGGCAAGGAGGGTGACGCCATTGCACTTGCATGCACCGACCTGCTGACTGCCATGACGTGGCCATTTGACAGCATCACCGAGCTCCGGGACCAGGAGAAGCAGGGCTTCGAGTCGGACGAGCTGCGTGAAATCACCAAGCTCGACAAGAAGCTCATCGACTACAAGTCGGTGATCCTGCGCAGCAAGTCCCTCGACAAGGAATTTGATGTGCTCAGGGTCGTTATGCGGTACCTACTACTGCCAAACCTCGCCCACAGGCAGCACCAACGCACCAGCCTCATGACGGGCATCATCGGCATGTGCCTCCACCTCTTCCGTAATCTGCTCGCCATTCGCGATCCAATCACCACAAGTCTCAGCAGCGTCGAGCAGCTGTCGAAGGCGAACCTTCAGAGCAGATGCATCAAGGTCATGCACGATCAGCACGTTCTCGACACGCTGCTCATGCTGGCCAGCAGCGCGGAAGACGCCGACTTCAACGCGTGGAACGCGGTGACGAGCGAGTGCATCTTCCACATCTTTGTCGGCACCCGTGTCAAGGAGATCGCCGAAGCCACTTCGAATACGCGCCCGCTTCCGTTCTTTGACCCGGAGGCAAAATCCGACAGCACCAACAAAGCTGGTTCGAGCACCCGAGAATCCGCCGTCAGAGCGCCACGTTCTAGCTCCGCCTTGGCCGACAGCCTGGCAGCCGAAGCCAAGATGAAGCAAGCAACGTCGACAGGCAAGGTGCCAACGCGCCACTCGCGCTTCGGCACGACGATCAATTTTGTCGGTCCCGACGGCGAGCGCCGCGTCGCACGCAACCAGGCAGCGCTGGTCAAGTCGGTCGCGCAGCTCACCGACGAGGCGATGCATAAGGGCAGGCGACGGGCCCAGCGCCGCAAGGACGCGCAGGAGCGCGGAGCGCCGAAGCTCAAATCCGACTGGACGCCCGAGGCGGCAGTGGCGCTTCAAGAGTGGGCCGATACGTTCGTGCAGGCAGGCTTTGAGCCGCTAGCCAAGTCCGTCCTCAAGGACATCCGCTCCGAACGCGACAAGCTCGGAGACCTCGACGTGGCGCGCATCCGCATCATGCAGATCGGCAGCTTCTTTCTCGAGTACTTCCTGTCGCGCCGCGCTGCCGCTGCAGCCCAAGCCAAGAAGGCAGCAGAAGCACAACCGCAAGAGGAGCCGCCGGCAGACGATTGGCCATTCGAGCTGGTTGCGCAGTGGCTCGAGCCATGGGCGTTCCGCATGGTACTTGTGCGCACGCTGCAGGCGCAAGAGGCGCGGTCGTGGCTCGAGTTCAACGCGGCAGTGCAGCTGTGGATCGCGCTGCTGCGGCTGGTGGACGAACTTGCCAACAGCAAGGTCGAGCGCGAGCGCGAGGTGGCCGAAGGTCTGCAGGCCGAGTTCTACTACATGAGCGAGACGCTCGACGCGTGCCATGCGATCGTGCACTCGTACAGCGCGCAGAGCTTCGCCTTCCTCGATACGGTAATGACGTTTGCCTACGTGATGCCCAAGATGCTGGAGCGCTACGCTTCCAACAAGGACCACATGTACGTGCAGGCCAAGAAGCACGTGCGTCGCTCGCGCAAAGACGGCGACTTGGACGCAGCCGAGGACGAGGCGAGCCAGATCAAGGAGCACCTCAAAGAGACGCGCACCGAACGCGAGTTCCGCTTTGCCGACTTCCAACGCAAGCTCGCCACCAAGCAGCTGACCAAGGCGTGCATCGACTTTCTGGCGCGCTGGCAGGACTTCCACGATGCCGACGAGCAGCTCAACAAGCTCGTCACTGTGATGCACCGCATCGCCATCAAGGCCAACGACTATCGGCAATTCTTCCTGGCGAGCCATCGCGCAGCGCTGCGCAAGGTGCTCAGCGGCGATGGCATCCGTGTGCTCGAGGCGCGTGCGCCAAAGTCGGCGGCGGATCTGCGCAAGCTGATGGACTACATCCTGCGCAAGTTCAGCAAGCTCTCACCCGAGGAGCAGGCGATCTACGATCAGGGCAAGCGTCCGCCACGCGCACCGAAACCACCGAGGGTACCTGCCGAGATCGCAGTGCGCCCGGGCATGTCGCTCGAGGAGCAGATCGGTGTGGCGGTGGGGCTGTTGCTCAAGAAGGAAAAGATGCAGGCGGTGTCGTGGGTCAAGTCGGCGCTCGAGCTGGCAAGTGCGACACGCACCGAGCTCATGCTGCGCCACGAGGAGGACGAGGCACGACGACAGGCCGTGAGCTCGACGGACGACACTGGCTCTGCTGCGCTGCTGGGAGAGTTGGAAAAGGAGAACGAGTCGGTGGTGGACCGATTCCAGCCGTTTGAGCTTGCGTATCAGGGCAATGACGAGCTGCGCACGGATGCATCGCTGATGCCCGAGCTCAAGCTGCTTTGCCGCCTCGTTGGTCTGGAGGCGAACGAAGCCGAGTTGGTGCACTGGCGCTGGTCGGTGCCCAAGGAGATCCTGCCGGCATACCTGGATGAAAAGATCGAGACGATCGAGCGCTTCATTCGCGAGCCACTGGACACGCACGGTCGCGAGTTGAATGCGCTCGTGATGCGTGTCCGTAAGCCGCGTGCAGGAGGAGAGCCGGACGACGTGCTCAACCCTGCCGACCTTCCCGACGGCTGGAATGGGAACCAAAGCGACTCGGAGGAGGACGGCGACTACTTTGATCGAGCGCGTGCGACGGGCAGTCTGATCAGCGGCGACCACGCAGCGGCGGACGGCGGCCTGCTTCGCACCAGCGGAGGCAAGAAGCGAGGCAAAGCGTCGAAGCGCGGGGCGGGTGGCTCACGCAAGCCGAAACGCAGGACGCAGCAGGACTTTATCAATGACAGCGACGACGAGTTCGCGTTTGCACTGGCCGATCTGCAAGACGAGGCGACACAGCGCGAGCGCGCCGCTTCGGATTCGCATGCAAGTGACGCCGAGAGCGACAACGCTGATCGCGAGACGCCGCCGACGAGCTCCATGGCGGACGAGCAAGCGGACGAAGGCAAGGTCAACGCGCTGCAGGCGCTGCGTGCGGCCAAGCAGCGTGTCAAGGCGACATCCAAGCCGTCCGAGCCGCTGCAGGACGCAAGCGAAAGGACCAACCGACGCGTGGACACCAAGCGCCTCTTCCTCGCCGACAGCGACGAAGACGAGGACGACATTCTTGCGCTCTCATCGCAAGAGCAGGCAAGCTTTCTGCGGGGCTCTCCAAGACCGGCGGCGGACGACTCTTCCAATGGCATCATCAAGAAGCGCCGACTGGCCATCGTCGACGATGAGGATAGCGACGACGACTGATCCGCGCAATCTAACACTTGTCTCGTCAAACCCAAGCTGCGTAAGAAGCACTACGGCATTGCATGTCTGTGTCGTGTGTAGACATGTGCACGTATGCGCGGAGATGAGAGTGTGGGTTGCTGGTGCGGGGTTGTTGACACTTCCGGCTAGCCATGAGCCATTTGACAGCCGGCGCCCGGAGCGGGTTGAAAGCGCGAGAATAATGCCGGGCCCGGGGGCCACACGCCTTCACGCCGGTCGCTGACTGCGCTGTGCTGTCTGTGTGCTGCTGCGTAAGTGCGCTTGTCGATGTGGGGATTCTTTCTTTTGGGGTACGACTCGAGAAAAATGCAGCTGTGGAGCGCGACGCTCAGACCAGTCGAACTGTGGGCCGGTCGCAAGTTGCCGTTGGTGCCGTTGGTGCCGCTGGTGCCGTTGGGAATCGATGTGATTTTTAGATACGCAGTTTCGCAATCGCTCCCGTCGCTCTTCACCATACTGTTCGCAAGAGAACCCTGGATTGCTAACAAAGAGCTCGTTTGAGCAGCCCGTGCAGACCGCGACCGCAACATTGCAGCCATACTCGGCCTCAGATCCATAGCAGGGCGGCTTGGAGCCGTCGTCCGAACCTCGCCCCTCGCGCTTGCTCCTGCAGCCGTACGCAACCCTCCTCCTCCTTCTCAACGTCGTTCGGCCGGTCTGAGCCCTTCGATATCCGCATCGAGGCTACATTTTCCATCGCGCAACATGGCTTCATCGAGCATCAACACGAACGGTGCCATCTTGGCGCACCTGGCGCATGCGCTCGCACGCATCTCGCGCATCCCGCCACGCGTGATCGCCAGCCCGCCTACGCAACCGCGCCGCGCATCGGTGGCCATCCTCGTCCGCGTACGCCCCACGCCCGAGGACGAAGCATGGCTCGCGCAGCACTACGATCCAGAGGGTCAGCATCCCGTTGGCGCTCCTGCGCAACCTGGCACTGCCGATCCGAGCGCGAGCCAGGAGATGGCCCAGTCGGGCGTGCATGTCTCGCAGGCCTCGCTAGGCCATGCCTCGATGGCGTCGAGCGTGGGGTCAGTCGACCTGTCGACGACGCTCCACACCTTCTTCGAGCAGCCGTGGGTGCAGCGCGGCACGCCCGAGATCCTGTACATCAAGCGCGCCGCGCGCATCGGCGATAACTGGTCCGCCCACGTAGCCTTCCCCGGCGGGCGAAAAGAGGAGGGCGACGAGAACGGCCTGTACACGGCCATGCGCGAGACATGGGAAGAGGTGGGCATCGATCTCGCCGAGAAGGAGTTTGCCTGCGTCGGACAGCTCGATGACCGCGAGATCACCACGA
The DNA here is from genome assembly GCA_000517465.1 of Moesziomyces aphidis. Lineage (NCBI taxonomy): Eukaryota > Fungi > Basidiomycota > Ustilaginomycetes > Ustilaginales > Ustilaginaceae > Moesziomyces > Moesziomyces aphidis. The sequence goes on along the minus strand of AWNI01000012.1, from coordinate 460,387 downwards.
GTCTGGGTAAGCGTCTGCTCATGGTTCTCTCGCCGTACGTCTTCGTGCAGACCTCGCCGTTCAGCCCGATGCCCGACTTGCAGCCCAGCGAGGTGGCTTCGGCACACTGGATCCCGATCTCGCTGCTGTATACGCCCAAGCCCAAGTGGGGCACCACCTCGGTGGACATCAGCAGCAGGCTCGCGCCCAAGTCGCCGCTCGTGCGCTGGGTGCTCCGCGCCCTCGTAGGCAAGATGGACTTCAAGTGCATCTTGCTTCCTAACGAGCCCGTGGCCGTGGCCGAGTCGGATGAAAACGAGGACGACGCGCATCTGTACGCCGACTCTTCGATGGGCGACAAGCCAGGCGTGCACATTGCACGCATGGAAGAGGGCGCCGTCCGACCCGAGCTCCGGCTCTGGGGCTTGACGCTCGGCATGACGCTCGACCTGCTCTCGCACATGACCACGTTTCAAAGCAGCTCGTCCTTTCGCTCTGGTGGGCCTACCACCCCGGCTGCTGAGTCGTCAACGTCGTCACCGCAGCGCGACTGGGCGTCGCGCCCGTCCGTGCCGCCGCTGCAGAACACATCGAGCTCGATGCCGAGTGCGGCCGAGCTCGTGTCGTCGCCGCTGGCGTCGGCGAACCGCGTGATCGCACGTGTGCGCGACGAGTTCCACCTCAACCCGCCGCCGGCCTCGCACGCACTCGCACCCAGCCTCACCTCGGTCTTCCCGCGCTTTTCCTACCCGGACGTCAACTTCTGGATCTGGTTCTTTGGCTGGCGCTACCGCAGCGTCGTCCGCGGCTGGGAGTCGAGCGTCGGCACCCGCATCGAGCGCAAGTTCAACTGGTCCGGCATGGCGCTTGGCGCATTCTACTCTGCCGTACGCAGGGCGCTTGTGGTGGCAGTTATCCTCAGGGCGCTCGGCATGCTTTCCGCAGCGAGCATCACCACCTGGCTCGTGGGCAGGAAGGTCAACCGGTCTCGAAAGGGGCTTCCTGGCCTCGGCCTCGACGAGCTCCTCGCATAGTTGTCTCACGCATGCAATGCAACGGTCTGACATGCTTGCGACTCTTTCTTTGACCGTGACAGCCTTGCTGCAGAAGGTGTGGTGGCAGAGGTCAGTTTTTATGTCGTGTGGGACGATGGTAACTTCGGAAGACGGGAGTGGTGGCAGGCTGCGGGAAGCAATTTTGGCGCGGAGAAGCGCGACAGCTTCGGCTGAGTCCAGAGGGCGCTGAAACTGAGCTCCACCTTCCACGCACCGCCGGACTTCTTTCCTACCCGACCGCGACGACGTTTCTCGCACCTCGAAGCTACGACCATGGCGAAAGCGATACAACCTTCCGCTCCGGCGGAGGCGGAACCAGGGTCTTCACGACGCAAGGCGCCGGTCGATGCGAACCGCATCCCGGGTTCGGCCGCCTCGATGCACGTCCAGGAACGCACGCAGCGTGCGTCGGCCTCTACGCCTGCCTCCAGTGTGGCGTCTACATCCAAGGCAGCCGCATCGGCGCTACAAAGCAAGGGAGCGATAGCGGCGATGCAGCCGTTCCTCGACTCGAGCACCACCGCTGCGTCGCCGATCGAGCCGACCGACATCCAGCTACTCACTACGTCGATCCTGTCCAACCAGGAGCGCCAGCGCGTGATCCTCTTCTACCAGGAGAAGCTCATCCACTCGGAACCCACGCTGTCCGAGCTCAAGCAGTCGCTCCTCTTCCTGTCGTCCGCCTCGTGGGGGCAGATTCTGGAGGAACGAAATCTCGCCCACAAGTGCTCCTACCCGCCGTGTCCCAACAGCGCCCCGGCAGCAGCAGGACCAGGCGGAAGGGGCAAGTTTCGCATCGACCTCAGGAGCAAGTCGGTAAAGGCATTGGAGGACAGGGATCTGGGAGAGCCAGGCCACACGTTTGATGAGCTGCGCGATCTGTTCTGCAGCCGTACGTGCTATGCGCGCTCGGAGTGGATCTTGCGCTGGGTGCTGTCGGATAAAGAGATTGGGCTGCGCGACGAGCCTGCGAAAGGGGACAGCAGAGGTACAGCGGTGTTGGGCGGCAAGTGGCAGAAGCTCACGGCGCATCCGGGTGGGTACGAAGACTTGGAGCTGCTCGAAGATCTGGAAGCCCAACATGGCCTCGACCTCGACGCTCCCGACGAGGCGGCTGAGGCGTTGGATCATTCAGGCCCAGATGCGGAGCCTAGTACGCCAACCGCACCCACGCGCTCGACGGGTCATACCATGGAGGAGGTGGACAAAGCGCTTGGTGGGCTCAACATTATCGAGCGTGGCAAATCTGACGGCGCGGCACTACACACACCGAGCAAACCAGCAACCCCTGCCCCGGCTGCATCCACTGCGACAGTCAAGACGGTTCCGTCACGTACGGCGTATACCGTCGATGTGCCCAACACTGTCGGCACGCGGTTCACGCCCACCTCCGCTGCTCCACCCGCGCAGGACGAGGAAGATGAGATGGACGCGCGCGAGCGCGAGATGGGACGCATCCTGCGTTTCGCCTCCCTGGCAACAGGCTCGCGCCCCCGGCCCAGGAACACCACGCTGCGAATCGATTTCTCCTCCTCCGCCACCTCCGCCCCACCCTCAACTGCGGACGACGAACCAATCGATCCACCCGACGACCCCAGCAAGGCAGCAGAACGTGCTGAAATCGCACGAATCATGGACCAAGCCCTCGCTGTGCGCCACGACCAGCGCCAACAGGGGCTCCTAGACTGATCCTCACTCCTTCCCCGCACCACTTGTACTTGTACGCTTCCCCCTCACTCGCTATGCAGTCCGCACACTCGGAGCCGGACACACATGACTTAGACAAAGCAACGTTCGCACGACGATGTTTCCCAAAAAGCGGTGCATTTCATGCACTGCAGCCAAAGACACAGGAAAGGAGGGGGGGGGGGGGGGGGG
>AWNI01000012.1:428398-457375 GCA_000517465.1 Moesziomyces aphidis | reverse complement strand
GGGGGGGGGGGGGGGGGGGGGGGGGCACAATACCGAGCATAAGTTAGCGCGCTTGCGTGCGCAAGGCGGAAAGGAAAAGAGACTGGAGCATGAGCGGGAAAAGGAGATCGCAAGAAGCGAGATTTGGTTTGAGTTTGCGGTTGGCGTTGGGCTTGAGTGTTGAACGCAAGCTCGCGGCGCTGGGGGATCCGATCCAGAAGAAGGAGCTTTCTTTCCAGGTCGCCGACGCGATTAGTTGGTGGAGGCCTCCGAGCCGTATCGCTTGAGCTTGGCGCCTTCCGGAAGCACGGCGGGGTCTTCGAGCTTGTGGCCGTCGTTGGGGTTGCCCGAGCCGTGCACGCCGTGGAAGTCCGCCGGCCTGTCCTCGGGGAGCGCCCACTTGGCCACGTCGAACTCGCGGTACTCGAACACGTTGAACGCGCGGCCCGTGTAGCGGCAGTACACCCACGTGGCGGCAGCGCGCATGCCGAACGTGGCAAACGTCCAGCCGAGACTGCCGAGCGGCGCGGCGAAGAACGCGCCGAGCACGCTAAAGTCGTCGATGTACAGGCCGTTGGGCAGGCCCAGCAGCTTGATGCCCTGCTCGGCGCTGCCGTAGAAGGCAGTTCCGAACAGGAATACCGTCAAGAAGCCGCCCACGGCGCCACCGACCGCATCGACGCCGTTGAGGAAGTAGAGTTGCGGCACCAGACCGAGCAGGAACGCCGGAATGCAAGCAATGGCCGCAAGATCGGCCACGAGGAACACCTCGAGGATGTCGATGTTCTTGACCGCCAGCACCACCGACGGCACATTGATCAGCACCAGGATCGCACGGCACCACCAGATGTTGACGCGGCCGAGGAAGACGTCGTTCTGGATCGTCGAAATCTGCGCCGACTGGAACGTGTCGTACGCCGACGAACTGAGGCAGCCGGCAAGCACAATCACAATGCCCGTCACCCAGTTGGGCAGCGTGTTGATGATGTAGAAGAACGTGAGCGATCCGTCGTCCTCGGCGGTAGGGCCGTCGAACAGACCTGCCCACCACGCCAGCGGACCCGCCATACCCACGATGAAGCAGATGGCGAAGAGCGGCACAGTGGCAAAGATGACCGAGAGGTAGAGCGTCTTGTTGTTCTTGGACGCAAACGCGCGCTGCCAGAAGCCCTGGTTGAACATCTGGCTGAAGACGAGCGCGGCGGTGAGGATGTACCACAGCTCGCCACCGAGTCGCTGCGGCTTGAGCAGGCCCGACGACTCGACGCGCGCGTGGTCGATGTCGAGGTTGACACCCACCGCGATCGTGGCGATCACGACAAAGATCATGATGATGACCGCATTGACGTTGTCCGTGTACAGCGACGCCTTGAAGCCGCCGTATGCGGTGTAGATGGTCGTGCTGAGCGCCACGATGAGCGCCGCGATGGTCGGGTTGACACCGCCGAGCACGTTGACCGTCGATCCGTACGTGTTGAGTTCAACAAGCATAAAGCAGAACATGAAGCCGACAAAGATGAGTCCCGAGAGGACACCGACAGGCCAGCCGTACCTGCGTCGGATGTACTCGGCCAGCGTAAAGCCGTCGGGGCAGATGCGTCGGATCTGGGGTCCGAGCCAGCCGAACGCCCAGAGCGGGGCGACGGTCGAGAAGCAGTATGCGGTCAGACCGAGGATGCCGGCATTGGGGATGACGGCCAGCTGAGGGTAGCCGAAGAAGAGCGACGAGGACATGTCTGTCGAATGGAAAAATGTACAACGAGATGAGGCAAGGCAGGTTTGTGAGTAAGTCAGCAGACAACCGCGAGTATGGTGCAAGACCGATCTCGCCGGAGACAGAGCACGGTGAGGCCACGAGGACGAACGACGGAATCTCGCAGGACCACTTCCTTCGCGCATGACTGCGCCCATGGAACAATCAAAGAGCGTGCGCCTTCACGGCAGCCACTAGCAAGTCTTTCCGGCACCAAGGCGCGCCGAGACAAATGCTGCAGGAAACTGCCGAGGAAAGCGATCCTACAAGGCCGTGTTGCTGTCCAAATGAAGTCCATCGTCTCTGCCGCCAGCAGCGAAATCGTCTGCAGCAATCTCGTTTCGACGAGACACCGGGCAGGACTGAGACAGGAGCTCCACTGGTGCCAGTCTTCCCTCGAGCCTGCCTTGCCTCTGCACTGCTGTCGCCTTCGACCGACGTCGAGGCCGCAGCAGGCGAGCAGACCCTAGAGCAGACCGACGACCAGCAAGAGGAGCACAAAGAGAGTATACATGTGGGGTAGCGGATAAAAAGGCATGCAGCATTCCCTTCGCGAGTCCTAACTCGATCAGGTAATATCAGCAACCTGGCCGCCTCAGTGTGCTATTTCGAGTGTGCATCGAACGAGCAATGTCGAGAGACAAGGCTGATTCGATGACAAACACCCTACAGCAGCAGCACTCAGACGAACCAAGGAGGCCGATGACGGTATGATCTCAGCCCGTCGTGCCTAATCAGTGTGCTGCAGATTCGAGCGAGGCACGAAGCCCAGCCTTCATCTCCAACACACCGATCCGAGGACCCGCAGTCACACAACCACGCGGTAACGAGACCAAGCGATGGCTTCTGCGGGCCAGACACGCAAGCACCCGTAGCTGATGCCAAACTGATTGAGTTTGGTCTTTGTAAGGCTTGACGTCTGCTTGACTCCTTGCCGCGGCGTTGGCCAGGACGGCTTCGTGGTCGCGTACGACTCGTGGAGTCGGCTTCCGTACTTGCTGTGCGAATCTCGGTGGTCGGTTTGAGGCAAGCTCTCGTGATCCTGGTGCGACCGTACAGGTGTCGGCTTTCTTGCGCCTCGCCGTTGAAGGCCGAGGAGGACATGAAACCCAAAAGGGCCAAATCAAATCAGGAGAAAAGGCGTCGAGCCGAGGGGCGACAAGAGGACGGGAGGAGAAGATCCGAGATGATCGAGGAAGGGGGATCGCGAAGGGTACGTACCTGTCGTGTTGGGACAGAATGTTGCAGCAAGACCGGGATCGCCAATTGCGAGCGGCCTGCCTGCCTCTCTGCGTGCATCCGTTCGAGTCCGCTGTATGCAGCGGTGGGATGATGGAGGCAGGACTTGGAAAACTTCAAAATAGGGGCACTGCGAGTCCGGATACTAACTTGATGCGATCCAGTTAAGCGTGAGTGGCAAAACTGCGGGGACAGGAAATTCAAAGTTAAGCGTCAGCTAGGCTCAAAGAACGACGTGCAATATCATTTCATCGCAGTACGTACCACTCTGCGTTCGGAGACCCGAAAGGAAGTCGGTGGTGTTGCGAACCTTGAAGCCGGCATAGAGACCGACAAGCATGAAGCCGCATAGCGTGGAGTAGACCAGCGCGTTGGCCTGCGAAGTTTCCAGCATGGCTGAGGAGTGAACTTTGCCTCAAAGGATCCTAGTGAGATCCTGCTGTAGACGAGGAAGGGGAGGATGGATGATGGTTGGGAGGAAAGAAGACGAGCGAAGCACGGGTGGGGGGTTGTTTGGGATCCCAACATCAGCAGTTTTCCGATGTGTGACTCAAAAGGGAAGGCCGAAGGACCTCTTTTTTTTTTCGGGCCAGGAACGCGCGCATGGATCGGAGAGGTGTCGAGACTCCAAGGGCTGCCCTCCTGCCTGTTTCCCGCCCACGCGAGTCGAGACTCGAAATCGATTGGCCCTTTTCTCTCTGGCCCCGCAGCTGCTGTTCTGCACGCTGCATCTTCCGATAGAACGCCCCGCAGGCCCTAAACCGTCCTTTTCCGCCTGACCCCCAAATCTCTGAGGACGATCTTTGAGCAAGAGTCTCAGGTGTCTTCGCTGGCCACTCTCAATATCATACAGTCAATCTTTTTCATATCCTGACTGACCACACTGTCATCAATCTCATCATGACATCAAAGCATATTATTTAGTCCGTGTGAGGCAATCGCCCAGCCTCCCTGGATCAGTGTGTGCGCGTTCAGCTACCCCATACCGCTCGGAGGCTCTTGAGCTTGTTCTCTCCGATGGCCTTGGTGGTGCCTCGGCCACTCATCTTGATCTCGGTGCCGTCGGCGTATCGCAGGGTGGCTCCGTCGTGCACATCGTTCGCCTGAAGCGCTCCCAGAATCGTAGAATCCACCGCGACCTTGCTCATCATGTCGCGCACCGATGCCACCTCGGCCGGCTCGAGCTTGGGCGTCTTTTCCTTCTCGAAGGTCGACAGCAGCTGCGTGCTGATTCTTCGCGACGAGCGCTCTGCAGCCGGTGCCTTGGAAGCACGCATGGCTGTGGGTCGCACCAGCGTAGGTGCCGGCACAGCTCCAGGCTCCAGCACCGGCTTTGGCAACGGACGCTTCTCTGGCTTGCTTGCCGCCGTCGCAGCCGCCTCTGCAGCCGAGTTGGGCGCAGGCTGCGCGCCAACCTTGGCAAAGACCGGCTTCGAAACGCTCGTGTTAAGGAACTGCGGTGCGGTGAAGCTCTTGAGCGACTGCGGCTTCGACGCGCTCGAAGCGGCACCAAAGGTAGCCACGATGGCCGTTACACCGACCGAGGCTGAGGGTGTCGCGGCCTTCTTGCTGAAGTCCAATGCAGGAGCGCCTCCACTTGCGGACGACAATCGGCGTGCCTTGGGCTTCACTGTCGATGCGCTCGACGGCGAAGCAGATCGTGGCCCATAATCGCCCTGCGGCGCGGCCAATGAGCCCCTCTCACCGTCGGCCGCATCGGGTTCGTCATCTCCAGCGATCTTGGACCACAACTGTGCGACCGATGCCACTCGTCCTCCCTTTCCTCCGCGAGCCGAACGTGCGTCGTAGCTTGGCTGCTTGTCGCTCGCGCTGGCTCCCGAGATCGGCGCTGCGAGCGTCTTTTCGACGCGAGACGGAATCGCGACTTCTCGAGCTTCGGGATTGCGCGACAGGCGGCGCTCCGATGAGCTGACTGCAGCTGATCCTTGTCCTGCGTTCCTTGCAGCGTCGAGATTCAGCGTCCCCGGTCGGGGCCACGACGGCATTGAAATGTGACGCTCGCGTTTTGCCCCTTCCGTCGACGATACAGCCGAAGCGGTTGCAGCATCAGCCTCGCTGGGCTTCTGCGTCGATCCTATGCCTGAAAGCCGGCGGCTGATCGGATTGTCCTTGAGAGCTGTGCTGGTTCTGTGAGCGCTTCGGATCTCTGACCCGTCAACCAGCGCTCGAAGCTCGGCTGACAGCTGCGGCACAGCCTCGTCGTCCTCCGCTGCAGCCTTCTGGCTGGCCAGCGAGGTCTTGGTGGAGACCAAATCTGCCATCGTCTGCGAGGCTGGAATCGACCTGTGTGCACTGCGAGAGCCAGCTGCCTTGCCCTCCCACAGAGGGTTGATGACCTGCGAAGGCGATCGGTACGAATACGACGACCGTCTCTCGTCTTCTCGCGAAGCCGATGCCCGTGGCTCGTCCTTTGCAAGTACCGACAGAACCGAGGCGCTCGGAGTGCCAGGCGTGTTCATATGCGACGCGTTCGGACTGGCGGCATTGGAAAGCCAGCCATCGATGCGGTGGACCGCCTCCCGCTTGAGCACGACGCGATCCCGATCGCTGGTTCTGCTCGGCGCGCCAAAGGTCGGACGCGTCGTCTTGGACGGCACCGAAGGCGCGATCGAGCTCGGCGCGGGTGCGATCGCAGCTTGAATGCGTTCCAAGCTGGTCGTCGACGAAGGTGACCTGACCGCACCGATGTTGCCGAGCCTGCGCGACTCTATGGCTCCGGTCTCGGGCTTCACTGTCAACTCGGACGAACCTCCGTCCGATCGATGCATGGACGCCGACATCTCCGCTTGCCTCTCGCGCTCGAGCTGCTCTTCCCTCGCAACGCGTTGGGCTTCTTCCTGGGCTCGCGCCTCCTCGAGCTTGCGCAGCTCGTGCTGTCGACGCGCCTCCTCGGCCAGCCTCTCTCTTTCCTGCCTCTGCTGCTCGGCTTGACGGATGCGCTTGGCCTCCCTCTCGGCTGCGGCTCGCTCGGCTGCTGCAGCTTCGGACTCGGCCGCTGCGATGGCGGCTGCAGCGCGACTGGCCTTTTCGGCTTCCAACTGGCGAGCACGCTCCTCGGCCGCTCGAGCTTGCTGCTCAACGCTCTTGCGTTCTGCCTCCTCGCGAGCCAGGGCCGCAGAGCGCAGAGCACTGTTCTTGCGCGACCTCGAGCCTTCCTCCTGGCGGACAATGGGGGAGGCCAGGGGGCTGGAAGTGCTGTCGGTGCGACCGACATTGGCCATGACCACGGTACTTTGTGAGCTGGAGCCGATCTTGGGTGTTGTCGATCGCGCGAGCTTCGTCTCCAGAGCCTCGAGACCGAAGCCTTGCGACGAAGACGAGCGACGCAAGGACGTGATGGAAGATCGACGCATCTCGCTCACGCGGCTTTCTCCGGTCTTGCGCATCTGCGAGTCTGCCGAAGGTTCTTGCGTACGCTCAACAACCGTCGCGGAAGGCTCGACAGATGCCATCGTGACGACAGGGGCAGACCGCTCCTTCTCTGCGCTGACCTCCCTGTGCCCAACGTCTTGGAAGATGTCGCTAGCGCGCGGCCGCTGAGAGGCAGCAGACGATGTCTGAGCAGTATCGACGGTGACGCGACTGTTGGTCGACATTGCTGAGTTTGCTGCTACGGCCTCGCTGTAGCCATCCGCAGCCCGGACATCCGCAGCAATTCCCGGAGGATTTTGCGTCGGCGCCGAGAAAGCATCTTCGTCCGGCTGCATGCCCATGGCAATCATCTGACGCTTGACCTCTTCTTGATCCTCTTCGGCCTCGGCCATCGCCTCGAATTGCGCAATGTTGTTGCGAGAGACGCTGTTGCCCTTGCCGCCGCCGCCTCCGTTCTTGCCCATGGTTGGCAGCTTCTGCAGCGTCTTGACTGTGCCTGCTTGAGACTCGCCGTCCTCGTCGATGGTGGCCAAGCCAGCGATTGGCGAAGCGCCGCCAGCTGGGAAGCCGGATGGCAGCGACTGCATGGGTGGCGTGGCAAACTGGGCCAGGTTCGCGCTGGTGATCGACTGCGGCTCTGGCATCGGTGGGAGAGTTTCTCGGATCGGGGCTTGGTAGACAGGCTGCGACGGTTGAGCTCCTCCAAACGGCGCCGGAGCCGACAGGGACGGCCCATTGTCGACCGTTGGGGCGAATTGCGGTGATGGCACACCCGACGGCTGAGGAGCGTGGCCGAAGGCGGGTGGCTGGACATGCTGCGCTGGGCCTGGAGACACGGACATGGAGCGCTGCGGTAGAGCCCACGCTGTTTGACCGCCGTGACCCTGAAGAAGCGGACTGGCCGGCGGCATGTTGTGGAAGACATCCGGCGCGGCGCTCATCGAGCGTTGAATGGTGTGACCGGCGTCGGCCGGAGCAATGAGCCGACTGGCGTTCCAGCTGTTTGCAGTGGGATTCCACTGCACGTGGCCGTCTGGACCCAAGGTGAACGGTTGGGCTTGAGCAGGAAGCTGGATCATACCCGGTGCGGTGCTTGCAGGTCTCACGGAGGGTCCTGCTTGGTTGTGGTGATTGAGCATAGGCGCCGGAGACCAGCCTCGCTCGGCGGCGAGACGCTCCACCTCGAGCATGCCCGATTGCATCTGCGGGATAGCGCCGTGAACGTGATGTACTGGCGCACCATGCGCATGATGGTGATGGCCGTGATGGTGATGCGAATGGCCCATCGAGGAGTGAGGACGTTGGGGAAGCGAGTGGACCGGCAGTGCGTTGTGCAGATCGTCCAGGCCTTCGCGTGCCGGAGGCTGACCGCTTGCGGTGTGTGCGACGTAGATGGGGATCTCGATCGTTAAATCCTTGGCAAAGGATCCGAGCAAGAGGCTTACCAGCGCATAGGTGCGCACCTCGAACAAGCGTGTCTTGCGGATGGTGCGAAGGTCCCTGGGGATGTCGACGGCGGCAGTGCAGACGGACTCGGCGTTGGGCGCAAATTCGTAATCACGGCCTTTGAAGATCTGGTCGTGGACAATCTCGGTGATGCGAGGTTCCAGCGACATCTTCTCAGCACTCTCGTGCACACCCTCTGGGCTTCCAACGGGGAAGATGAGGCGACGAGCGAGGGCGATCTTGATGCCGCTGAGGTGGCGCTTGGTGTTGTTCTTGATGCCGCATCTGACGAGCATCTGACCGCCGCCCCAGAAGAGCTGCTCCGTCACGCCGGCTTCAAGCCACACAGCACCATTGCCGCCCATGAAGAGGCGGGTGTCTCCGACGACGTCGACGGGCTCGTAGAATCTAGGATTGTGCACGTCGGACCACTTTTCGAGCACAAAGGCCTCGCGTCTTGCGGTGACGATCATCTTGTCGTCGTTGTACCAGGTTTGCGCGGTAGCCTTGAGGCCGTAGCGGAGGGATGCGTTGCCGGCGAATGTGACGCAGGACGGGGCGGAGGAAGGCAGGCGGAAGCTGAAAGGGAAAGTGGTGCGGCCTTTGCGGGCGGTCCAGTAGCCGTTGATGGGAGCAGCGGGCAGGACGGCGTTGGAAGGAGGGAGGTCGTCGCCCTGGAACATGGTGCGGTTGTAGAGGAAAAGCTGCGTAGCTGCATGGTCGCGAGATGTGAGCTGCTCGACAGCCTCGAGCTCTATGGCGATCTGGCCAAGTCGGAGGCGCTGGCTAGTGGTGCAGGTAAGTTCGACTTTGCCGCTGAGGGTTCCTCCGGCTTCGAAGACGTTGCTGGAGAGGACGATGTCGACCTTGACCTTGGGATGCTTGGTGACCATGTTCATGTGGTCCTGGGTGCGGTCGCGGTGCTCTGTGGGGTCTTCAAGACCTCCGAATCCCAGATCGTAACGCGAGGGAACACGTGTGGCGGGCGAGACGGAGCGGGCGCGGGAGGCAGGACGATGCGGGACGAGTGCATGCTGAATGGAATCGCCAAGCGCATCGATCTGGCTCGGCGGTGGCGGGAGGCCTAGCTCGGGTTTCCACGAGAAGGAGCTGCTCCTTTGAAGGCGGTGTTCCTGAGGCATGGGAGAAGAGGGAAGATCGTATATTTGAGGATGAGCGTAGCCGTGATGAGCAGCAGCCGATGCTGGGCGATTGCCCATGTGGGGGCTCGGAGGTGCGAACATGCTTGGACGCTGGTCGGACTAGGATAACTGCGAAGAAGTAGGCGAATTGGCCTCGATGAGGCGGAAGCTTCTTGATTCGGTGTTTGCGTTGCGTTGTCTATCGTGTTGCGTTATGGATCGTCAAGAAGGTCGTAAGGGTGGAGTCTTTGTGCGAGTGGGAGAGTGTCGTTAGCAGCTGGATGTGGTTGTGCGTGCAAGTCGACTCCCGGTAAGGAGGAGCACAGAGCGCAACGAGCGGTCCAGGATGGCAGATAGAGCCGCGCGATGGAGGTGGAAGAGGGAGGTTGAGGATGGCGAGCAGGCCTTCATAAGACTGAGCCTGGCTAGCTCGAACGGGAAGCAGTCTTAAGCCGCTGTGCAGATGGAAAGCTGGTCAACTCCGACAGTGGCCATGCGCACAAGTTGGCAGTCTTGCAACCCTGCATTTTTTGACCCCTATCCTTCCTGCCCAGCGCGGCAAAATACCGCCGCTGCGAGGCTGAAATCCAACTTCGACTGTGTGGAGGCACAAGGGCGCTCTAACCCACCTGCAGCCAAAACCAACACTCCCTCTGCCTCGTATTTTTGCAGGACCCCTGTCTCGAGCTTCACGCGCTCCGACGACGCGACCTTGGCCGTGCCTTTTCATCGCAGTCCGCAGGCGCATTCGCCCTAACACTCTGAATTTGGCGCGCCCCACCATCGTTGCAGCCACTACTCTGCTCACACACCCTTCCGTGCTATGGAGGCAGGCTCAACCGGACACAGTCCCATCTCGTCGTCTCGGACCACGATGCAGCGACGGGCGCGAGACACTCGCCGAGCTCACTGCGGGTCTAGTCCGGAACGGAAATCTCTTCGAGCAAACAAGGGGGACATCACGACGACGAGAAAGAATACAATCTGCTTTTTGGGGGAGATGACGGCGACAGGGTGCAGAACATGGTGAATTTTGGGCGTTTCGATCCGCTCTCCCAGCCACCGCGGCGAGGGGCGAGACAGGGATCGAAGCATGTCCGAGAGGGGGCGAAGGAGCAGTGAGCGATGCAACACGCCTGTGTTCCATCGCTCAAAAGAGTCCGCCGTCAAAATGCAGGGCAAGACCAAGCAGGACCATCGGGATCGGTCAGCATATGGACTGCATCAAACGCAGCGACCCGGCGGCCATGGCTTGCCTGCTGGGCTCGCTAGGCCATTTAGGCGAGCGAGGGGAAGGCGTTCTTGTCAGCCAGGTTGACCGAGGCGCTGTTGCCACGGCCACCACGGCCGCCACGGCCACGGGGAGCACCACGCTCGCCACGGGGGGCGCCGCGGCTGCCGCCACGGGCACCACCACGGCCACCGCGCTGGACGGCGGGCTGGTTGAAGGTCTGCTCGATCTCGAGCACCTGCTTGCCCTCCTTCTGGGTGCGGGTCTTGGCCTTCTGCGTCTTGGTCGAGGCGAAGTAGTCGGCCTCCTCCTTCTGGTGCTTGGTCAGCTTGGACCAGGCAGACTCGTCGCTGGCGACCTCACGGGGAGCCTTGGACTCGATGTTGAGCTTCTTGCCGGCCTGGGCAGCGAGGTACTGGTCGAGGGTCATGGTCTTGTCCTCCTCCTCCTCGGGCACCTTCTCGGCCTCGGCGGCGGGAGCAGCGGCAGCAGAGTAGGCGCCCTCAGCCTTGGCGTCGGCCTCGGCCTTCTGCTCGGCGTCGAGCTCCTTCTCGCCATCCTCACCACCCCAGCCCTGGGCGACCTGCTTCTGCGAGTCGACACGGTCGGTCTGCGAGTGACGGTCGAAGGCACGGCCTCGGGGCGCGCCACGGCCGCGGCCGCCGCGGCCACCACGGCCACGGCTCTCGCCGTTGCGGGCACGGCCGCTACGGGCGTCCTTCTGCTGCTCGCCCTCGGCGGCGTCAGCGGCGGGAGCGCGGGGAGCGCTGTTCTTGGCGGGGCCACGGCGCTGGTTGCCGGCACCGGGGATGTTGCGCTGGGGCTGGGCAGCAGCAGCGGGGGCGGCGGCCTTGGGGGCAGCCTTGGGGGCGGCGACGTCCTCGCCGTCGTCTGATATGGGAGGAAAGACGTTATACCGAAAAGATTAGCATTGTGCGCTAGCGCAAGGGGGAAAAGTCTAGCGGCGAAGCATGGACACCGTACGAAGAGAGTTGCACTCTCCGCTGAATGTGACCACGCAGAGTCGTCGTACTTACCACCAAGAATGGCGAAAGGGTTTCTGTTTGCGACCGACATTGCGTGCGGTCGTCTTAGTTCCTTTCAGGTGTGTTCTGTGTAGGTGCAAGGACGAAGAGTCGGGATGAGGCGATTGTCAATATGAGTTTGGGCACATGGAGTTGGCGAGGAGGCTGCTCGATGGAGCAACACTGGCAGCAAGAAAGTCGCGTGTTTGCCCTGATTTGCAATGTCTATCCTCGCTTGCGAGCCAGCCAGCTTTGGCCACGATCGAATTGGAATGATCATCAGGCGGAGGCAGCGGCCGAACACCGGTGCGCGTGAGGGACCCGAGCAGGAATTCGGCATGGCGAGCCCCGCCTAGACCAGATGACGTCTTCGACATGTGTGATGCCAGAAGGATGTCGTAGGACCTGACGCTCCTATGGCGGAAGACTTTGGTTGCAAAGATACGTGGCCGACGGGCGCTAGCGGGGCGCATGTCTGGTACGAATGAGGGCTAGACTGGGGCGATGCTGTGAAGGCACGACGACTTTGCATGATGCTGGAGCAGAGTCGTATCAAGTGATGAGGGGGAAGCAACTAACCTTCTAAAAGGAGCGGAACGGCGAGAGCGGTCTGATGAAGTCGGAGGTGGTAGGGCGACAAGATGACGGAAGCGGGATGCTGGTCAGTGAACTGCGGTGTAAGTCTGTGGGTCGATGGTGAGGCAGTGGAAGCTCGATGAGTCCAACAAAGCCTGTGCCGGTCGAACAAGCGACCGTGCAAGACTCTGGGCAGCGTGTCAAGATTGGGTTGGACTTCGGGAAAGGAATCGAGCGGCTCGTGCAAACGTGCTGTTGGTGCTACAGAGTGCAACCCTGCTCTGCTGGTCTCTGCTCTGTCTACGAAGATGTCGTGAGATGAAGATGCAAAGGCAGCACTGGATGCGATGGGTTGCCTTTGAAGCCGGCTGTTGTTGGAACAAGCGGCTCGTCTTCTTTTCTGCGTCCAACACAAAGTCGAACCAACGCTGGAGCCGGAGCTGTGGTCGATGGGAGAGGCGTGCGACGGCGACCAAGGTCGTCTCGTGTGCGGGGACGATGACACGTACTGTCCGACGTAGAAAGACGGTGGAGATGCGATAACACCAACAAATGATCGTGTGTAGAGGAGCGAGAAGGTAGCCCTCGAACGATCGCGATGCTGCACCCAGCCCAGACGGGAGCGACCAGCGGCACACCAGCCCACCGCCTCGACCTCGCCTTCGCTCTCTCTAGCTCTGCTTCTGCTTCTGCTTCTGCCTCGTTTTCCCCCTTCTTTTCGCTCCCAACGCTTTCGGAGGCCTGCTGCCCTTTTTTTGCAAGCGCTCGTTTTCTTCTCTCTCCCTCTCGCTCTGCTCGGACTCGGAGTGTTGCGCGTTTGAAGTGCCGAGAAGAATTGGGGGCCACACCCTTTTTGTATTCGCCCGTATTCAATTTCTTCTTTTCAAGGCCAGAGCCGATCATCAGACTCGCTACGTACGGGTGTCCACAGTCCGGCCTGAAGAGCGGGGAAGGGAGGCGGCCGCGCACCATGCCGACCAACTCCTCCTCCCTCCTTTGCTCTCATTCTGCTTGTTCTTATCACTTCCGAATGCGTGGATCCAGCCCGACATTGTGAGAATCATCTTTCATCGCTCGTGCGATCTGCAGTGCTTTGACGTGATTCTCCTGAGTGCTGCTCCTTTAAGCAACGTCTGTGGAACAAAGCGATCGTCGCTCGCCAGACCGCGGCCAACAGCCAAGTCGCGGGTCCGCAGCCTGGACATGGCCGCAGCAGCCCTTTTTAAGAATGGATTCTTGTGCCCGTCTGCGCCCTAACAAAATGGGCCTCGATGCCCCCCTCCTCGTCATTCCCTTGCGAGATATCGGACCGATCAAACATCACCATCTCGGGCCGAGCGCAGGGCAGCTGACACTCGTGCATCACACAGACCCAAAGACCAAAGCAGACGACATGGAAGCAACGTGGCACGACGGCCGATGATGATATTTTTCATCCCAGACGAGGGCTGCTTGCAACAGACCACCCGTTGGAAAGGTGCGAACAAGTGCGTGAAGAGCGAAGCGTCCGCGTGAGGTCATGTTGATACGACCAAAAGGGACAAGTGAGGCGCCGATGTCGCTAGACTGCAGCGCTTCATCCTGCATGCGAAACTAGAAAGGGGGGAGTGTAGGGAAGCGGGGGCAAGAGAGAGGGCGAGAGTTGCAAAAGGGGAAAGTGCAGGTGCCGCGAGGCGAGCCCCGTTTAGTAGGCAGCCTCGGCCTGGACCTCGGCGGCGGGAGCAGCCTGGGCAGGGGCGGCAACCTCGGCGGGGGCCTGGCGCGACTCGGAGACGGGGGCGAGGATGGGGGCCTCCTCCTTGGGCTCCAGAATGGTGACGGCATCGGGGAGGGGGAAGGGCTTGCCAGCACGTCCCTCGGGGTCCCAGCCCTGCATGATCTTGACCTTGATGCCGAGAACACCCTGCTTCATCAGCACGTGGCGGACGGCCTCGTCAACGAAGTCCTTGACGGGCTGACCGGAGTGGATCATGAAACCGTCGGTGAACTTCATCGACTTGGCACGGGCAGCACGCAGCTTACCCGAGATGACGACCTCGCAACCCTTGGCGCCCGACTCCATGACGAAGCGGAGCACACCGTAGGCGGCACGGCGGACAGCGAGACCGCCGAGCAGCTTGTAGCGGAGCGACTCGCACTGGGCAACGGCGTGGAGACCGCGGTTCTGCACCTTCTCGGCGTAGAGCTCGAGCGAGTTGTCGGGGAACTTGAATCGCTTCTGCACGAGCGCAGTGAGCTCGCGGATGCGGCGACCCTTGTCACCAAGAACCTCCTGGGTGTGGGTGGCGCGGATGATGATCTCGGTGCGGGCGTGCGTAACGCGGACCTCGCAACCAGAGTATCCCTCCTCGGAGAGCTCACGAGTGAAGAACTCGTTGAGCTCGGCGGCGAAGACACCGTCAGCGACAAACTAAGGTGTAGGCAATTAGGAGGTATGCGGGGTCAGCGAATTGATACCAAGCGAGCGTGTCGTGGGCGCGCAGACTTTGCTCTGCACAAGCATGCACCACATCATGTCGAAAGCGAATGCGTGGACGGTGGTCGAGGTCGGGGCCGGAACGAGGATTGCTGGAACAGTGATTGAGTGGTCCGGGAGACTTCCTGCAAGAGCGTGATGGTCCCTCTGATAACGCTGGCGAATCCGAAAAGGTCAAAGCGGATAGGCGGTCTGTAGCTCGCTAGCCATAGCTCGCTGTGGAGTCATGTCCCGCTTGTCGGCAGAATGCGATGGAGGTGCTGAGTTTTTGGAGGTGATACAGGTGCTCGTGCTGGGTATGAAGCTTCGGGGCTCGCAGACTGGGCGGGAACCACGAACGCAGTCATATAAGCCTTTGTCGTGGACGATTGCTGGGCGAGTAGTCAATTCGTGCTGGTGTGATGGGGTTCCGCCTTCCGATCCCATCTTGGTCGCCACTTCCTCCAATGCAATCGAGAATCCGGCTTTCCTCTTCCGGTGTTATAGATGCACCCTGTGTCTGTCTGGGTATGAATATTCGTGGCGATGTTGGTGCGTGCTAGGTGGTCGTATCATTTGGGTGGTATGTCGATATCGAATCAGGTGCAATGATGGTCTCGGTTGCGCTGTCGGGGAAGCGTCTGGTTTGTCGGTGCAAAGCTTTCGAGCATGATGTGTGCGATAAGCAAAGGCGTCTGGTTGTATGTATGAAGCCTTACCTTTCTCTTCTTGGAAATGTTAGCGGAAGCCATCTTGAGATATGTGTTGGTGGTTAGACGGTAGTGACGACGAGCACGGCGAGACCTTGAACGGTGCCGTCTGGCCGCTGCTTGGCGCTCGCTGCAGCTGGCTGCACTGGCGGGCTGAAGCCTCGAGGACTGCATCTGCAGATCAGCGTTCTCAGACTGAGCCTAGCTTCGCGCGCGCCAGTGCTCAGAGACTGCCTGCCAGGTGTGTGTGGCTCTCAACTGCCTCTCATTGGGCAGCCTGGCTGTCATCTGAATTTCAGCGTTCTGAGCGCGAAGAACCGCGCGCAAGCTGAGACTGAGCTCGGCCGAGCTTTAGGGAGGCATCACGTGCTGTCATTAGGAGCTTTTCTTATCGGGACATTTTTCCCGATCGGACGACGCGCTCATTTTACAAAAAGACAAGCAGGACGAAGCCTAACATAGATTTTAAAAAAACGCACGAGCCAAGGGCTGATGCCAAGCTGCAGGGTCCAAGCGTCCGCTAAAAGATAGGCGGCTAAGTAACTGGGACTGGACCTAACCATCATGAACACCATCAAGTCCACCTCTCTGGGCCTCTGATCCTGTTCCATTCTTTTGAGTGCTTGAGGACCCTAGCTTTTTCCAGAATGGCTCCCCAATCAGGACCGATCAGGCAGGCATCACATGCAGGCAGTTGGTACACCAATGACCGGGCTGAACTCGATGAATCCCTCACCGAATGGCTCAGCGACGTCAAGGCAGACCAGCTCCCCTCGCCACTTGCCGTTTGCGATCACAATCCGAGGTCGGGTTCGCTGCCCTTGCCCATCCCGACTTGCCGTGCCATCATTGGTCCGCACGCTGGTTATGCCTACTCCGGCCCTGCAGCTGCATATGCCTACAAATGCATCGACATCGCTGCCATCGAAAGGGTCTTTATCCTTGGCCCTTCGCACCACGTCTATCTCGACGGATGTGCCGTCTCTCGCTGCTCTCAATATGCAACTCCGCTGGGCAATCTCGAGGTCGACCGTCAAGTGACTGAGGAGCTCAAAGCGACAGGCAAGTTCGAGACCATGACGCAGTCTCAGGACGAAGACGAACACAGCATGGAAATGCACCTGCCGTACATCTACAAGGTCTTCGAAGGCAGGCCGATTCGGATTGTGCCGATCCTGGTTGGAGCGATCAACACCAAGACCGAGGATGTCTATGGAAAGTTGCTGGCGCCGTATCTGAATGACTCGCGCAACTTCTTTGTCGTTTCCAGCGACTTTTGCCATTGGGGCACGAGGTTCAGGTACACATACTACAAGCCGGCGGAAGACAGCCCAGCCTCGATGCTTTCGGCAAGGACGCAACGATCAGCATACGAGGGCGCTCCAATCCATCAGAGTATCCGCGCTTTGGATGAACAAGGCATCTTTGCCATCACCTATCCCTGGACGCAGGGCGGCGAAAGCAAGACGGCAGCCGAGGCGCGAAAGGCGTTTGCAGAGTATCTGAGCAGTACGAAGAACACCGTATGCGGCCGGCATCCGATTGGCGTGTTGCTCGCAGCGCTGGCGGAGCTCGAGAAGGCGGCAGGCATCAAGTCCGAGTGCCGCTTCACCAGGTACGAACAAAGCAGCCAGTGCACCTCGCCGCAAGACTCGTCTGTCTCCTATGCATCTGCTTTCGTGCGCTTCTGATCCGCGCACCGAGTGCATCGTGTCCCTTCTGCGCATTCCAGTACGAGTTGCACTTCCTCAAAGAACCAACTCGAGCCCTCCATCTAGCCTCGTCTCTTGCATCCTTAGCATCCAAGTTCTCTCGCACTCGCAGCCTCCGATCTTCTCCCGAACAATGCGCATCTCTTCGATCTCCCCTTGTGACGTCCAGCATGACTCAGGCCGTCGGACTGAGGGTGACATGACTGAAAAGTGGTATGGCAGGTGCTACAGATACATACGAAGGGTCGGGAAGAGGAGTGCGAGGTCCAACTCAAGGCTGGCCTGGCTGCGGCTGCGCGCCTTGCGACTGAAGCTCCTGCAGCTTTTCAGCGAGTCTCTGTGCCTCGTTGACAATCACCGCCTCGTCGACCCAGGCAGCGCGGAAGGTCTCTGCTCGGCGCATCTCCTCGGCAGTAAAGCTGGATACGGATCCGGCAGCGCCCGGCACCGGGTTGTTGCCGAGGATTGCGTCCAGATCGCGGGCCTGACTTGCGATCCAGGTGCGCAGGTGCTCCTGCGGGTTCTTGGCAAACGCAGCAAGGAAGTCACGAGCGCTCGCGCGGTTGCGAATCGTCGCTGCGGCCTGGGCGATCTTGTCGTCGAGCTCGGCGATCTCGCGAGAGGTGGCGTCGTTGGCGGTGTCGAACTGCGAAAGGACGCTGTGCTGCTTCTGCCGAATCGCCAAGTCCTCGAGGTCAAGCTCGATATCATACGCAGTCGAGTGCTTGTACTCGGCTTTGTCGGTGCGGACCCAGTACTCGATCACGACCGGCTGCGCGGGATGCAGATAGCGGTTGATGACCTCGGGGATGTGGTGGAAGTTGATCGTGTCGGTGTTGAAGAGCGATCGGAGCGCAGCGTCGCACTTGACCTTCTTGCGATCTGTCTCGTCGAGGAGCTTCTTCTCCTTGACGTACGACCAGAGCGCCGAAATCACACCAGCGCGAGACTCTTCTTTGATGTCGAGAAGCGTGGCGAGCTCTGGGGCGAGCGAGTAGCGTTCGGGCGTGTAGGCAGGGTAGAGCACGATCTTGACCTTGGTGGGGACGTTGCCTTTGCGCTTGATCTCGAAGCCGTCCAATGCCGGCTCGGCGCTGGCAACCAATGGCGCCTCCATGCCCTGGGTGCCTCCTAATCCTCCGGCACCTCCGCCGGCCTGCATACCGCTCGCTGGTGCGACCGAAGGCACGGGTCGATGCCACTCCACGATGTTGCTGCCGTCCGGGTACAGCGCCGGATCACGCTGAAGCTCGACGACGCAAGTCTTGACCAGGTTGCTGAACTTGTGCGCTCCGGTACGGTTGATGCTCGCCTGTGCCGAAAGCGCTGTGTTGGCGCGCGACTTGAAAGATGGTTCGAGCAGACGGCCCTCGATGCGCAGGGTCCACGAAGGCACAGCGTCCTCCTCCTCTTCGTCCTCCTTGGACTCGGCCGACTTCAAAGCACCCTCGGCCTTATTTTCGGTGCTGTCGGCATTCTCCGCCGATGCGTTTGCTGCGCTGCCCGAAGGCTCCTTCGCCTTCTGCTTCTCTGCCATCTGGAATGGCTGGTTGGCGCATGTGTTGCTAAGGAAGATGCGCAAGGTTCGCTTGATCTTGGGCGTTCGCGAGAGCCCGTCGGTAAGTTCGGCACGCTTTCGGGCGACGGTCCAGTCCAAGTTCTTCTCCATGCGCTGCAGATCCGCGTAGAAGGCCGACTCGGGCACCTGGCGCTTGAGGGAGGGCGGGAGGCTGCGATCGGTGGGACGTCCGCGTTTCAAGCCGCGGAAGCCTTGGCCGACGAGAATGTCCTGCGCATTCTTTCGTCGCAGATTGTGAGCCTGCTGTTGCGCCTGGGCGTGCGCTTGCATCTGGGCCTGCATCTGCATCTGCATTTGCGCGTGAGCCTGGGCTTGCGCCTGGGCCTGGGCCTGTGCTTGGGCTTGAGCCTGAGCTAGCTGCGCGGGATTCTCCATGGCTGAACGGATGTGAGGAGGGCGAGGCGGAGGGCCGTGGTTGGGAGGAAAGGGATACGGATGATAGGCAAAAGCTTGTCGCAGTTGTGGATGCTCTCGACCTGCGACACGCGTTGGACCGGTCTGGTTGGACGGCACGGGCTGTGATCCGGATCGGTGCCAAGGAGGAGACACCTGGGACGGAAGCGGTAGAGGAGCGAGGCGATGATGCTCGGGCTTGCGTGGGCGGTTGACAAAGTGAGCCTGAGGATGACTGGGCGCAGACGGGTGCTGAGAAGCTGCGTGCGCTGAATGCTTGGCTCGCTTTTGCGGATGCGATTCGTGCGAATTTGGCTGGTGCTGCTGATGATGCGGATTGTGCGCGGCCGAGTGAGCTGGTGTTGGCGTCGATGGCGGTGGAAGAAGACGAGCCTGTGAAGCGTGCGCTGCGATGTGGCTTTCTTCGCTGGGGAACGGCGAAGATCGGCGTGGATGGAAGGCGTGCGGTGGCCCTTCTTGCGCGCTCGAAGTTGAAGGTTGAGCCGGAAGCGAATCGGGTCTCGCAGCTACGTGGCCACCAAGGTCAGGGTGGTGAGGCGATGGAGGCGCTCGAGTCAAGTCGGACGGAGGTGGGCAGTGTTGGACTGACGGCGATCGCCCAAAATACGGAACAGCGGACGGGCGCGCAGGAGCAGAAATCTGATGTGAGCGTGTAGTTTGACTCTCGGAAGCTCTTCGAGCCGATTGGGAGATCTGCGGAGAGTGTGCAGAAGGTGTTGATGAAGGTGCGGGCGAGAGGGAGGAAGACGATTCGCGAGCACACCGATCCAGCTGCGGTAGATGAGCAGGGGCAGGTAGAGCCGTAGAGGCGCTCGCAGGATGCTCGAGGCTCTCGGAGGTTAGGATGTGCGTCGAACCGGGAGTGGGAAGAGGAGCGGCAAGGGTGGATGCTGTTGCAGCGGATTGGCGTGGTGATCTGAGGGAAGGTTCGGAAGCTGGGTCTTGGTGGTTGGACATGGCGCTCGGTGCGAGGCTTGCCCTGCCCTGGCGTTTTTAGTCGGGGGTGTGAGATCGACAGGGTGCCTTTGCGTGGGACTGCCGCGCCTGGTGGCCCTATTCGGCTGGCTGACTTCGCGACTGTTGCTCGTGGCGCTTGCAGGTCGCGTCGACGACCGAAGCGTGTACTCAACACCTAACAGAGATGTAGCAAATCGACAAGGGTCCGCCAACGTCCGGAGGAGCCTCCGGTCTCGCAAGACCGGCGATGGTTTAGGTCTGCGAACGGTTTCGAAGGTTCAGAAGAGAAACAGCACGTTGCCTCTGGGAGTGTCTGCTTAAGTAGACTGCAAGACGATCAAACGTAGGCACCAGAGCCGATCCTTCAGCCTCGTCGTGCCACAAGGCGGGTCAGGCAGGTCAGAAATACAAGCGCCAGGTACGACAACCGACGCTGCTCAACACGAAAGCTCGCAAGCGGCACTCGAAGCGGTGAGGCCGAGGCTAGATGCAGAGACGGAGTGGCTTCTTTCGTGGAGGGATGCCGAGATTCAGGTCACGATCGGGGCGCCAACCACGCTGATCAGCAACTGGCGATGGTCGGTGTGCTCTTCAGCAACAGAGCGGGTTGCGAGGCGACCTGGCAACGGCAAAAGCGGATCGGGAAGGAGCAGCAGAGACGCGCGGCGAAATTTGAGTTGGGGGCAACGGCTGCGGCGCGGAGGGCGACGTCGAGAAGCGGGAGCGGAGCCCGGATCGGCGAACGGCACGAGAGAGGGAGGCGAGGCACCGAGCGGGGTTGACCAGCAGGATGAGGGTTGGCTGGAGGAGGGCGATGAGCGCAGCGACGCGAGCCGAGACTGAGCGCTGTCTGGCGGAGCTTTGGACGCTGCAGAACACGCCACGCAACGCAACAGCGCAGCCAATCCTGGCGGGGAGACATGTGGTGATCGGGCACCACTCGTGCGAGAATATCACAGGCGCGTCACCGCAACGTCACGAAGTTGCTGTGACTCTTTCCGGCTCCTATCCCTCGCTTGCTATGGCTACACAAGCCCTCGATTGGCCACTTGGATGGAGCATGACCGAAGAGGCCAAAGGTGGTCACGCCAGAGCGGGTGACTTGATTGCAACTCGAGCTTCGGTCACAGGTGTATCACGGCGTCATCTTTGTCGGCGAGGCGACCATTGTCTGATGTCGCGGCCGCCTCCACACACTGGCTGCAGCGCCAAAGCCGAAGTGGATTTTCGAGGTGCAGATCGAGGCGGTCGAGTGTTGGGTTGGGCTTTCAGCCAAATCCTGCCGAAATCGCTGGGGCAATCACGCCCACAGGGCACCAGTGCAGCGTGAAAAGCACACACCCAAGGCCGTGCGCACTGTCCAGCCGCTTCGCCGTTTCTCCTGGCCGCCCCGCCCCCCTCCCCCGGCCGGTCCCTGTGGATCCAATCTCTCACCTCCATTCCGAACCACCTCCACCTAATCGCTCGTATACTCGCATCATCATGTCTGTCGAAGCCAAGTTCAACAAGGCCGTGTCCATCGTCGGCTCGCTCCCCAAGGACGGCCCCGTCCAGCCCACCCAGGACGACCAGCTCAAGTTCTACGGCTTGTAAGTCGTCCGTCCCGATCGACAATTGTCCTCGCAGCCGCTGACCCCGCTTCCATTGCCATCGGACGGTCTATCGTCTCTGTCGTACGCACAACAGCTACAAGCAGGCCACCATCGGTGATGTCAACACCAAGAAGCCCGGCATGTTCGGTAAGCAGCCTCGTGTGGCGGTGTGAAGGTCTTGGCATTGGAGCGTCTATTCTGACCCACTCTTTACCCATCCTGTTTCTGATGTACGACAGACCTCACCGGCAAGTACAAGTGGGAGGCCTGGAACAAGAACCAAGGCATGTCCAAGGAGGATGCCCAGCAGGCCTACGTCGACGCTCTTCTCCAGGTAAGCCTCCCTATCCCTGCACATCGGTACGTGCTCGTTTAGAGCCTTGCTAACAGCTCCCCCTCTGTCCATCGCGCCGCTCGTCTTACATTGCGATTCAACAGATCCTCAAGAAGCACGAGGGTAAGTTCAAGCTCGTCTCGACCCCACCTTCCTGCAACACAGATTCTGACCCTGCTTTTCGTTTTGCTTTCTGCACCGCTCGCTTGCATCCTCATTCCATCTGGCTCCGTGTACAGACGAGGGCGACTCGGCTCAGCACATCAAGGACATCGAGAGCGCCTAGACGCCTCCCTCTCAGCGCCCACGTAGTCTGATGCTTGCAATCTGCATTGCAGTCCTGATTGTGTCTGGCCTGCATGTATGCGCTTTGCCGAGTCGTATTCCTGCGATCAGCGCGGCAGTGAATGTTGCGAGCAGCGACGGGTCAGTGAAGCTCCACGACACCAATGTGCTGTCATATGAAGTGAAATCTGGCCAAGGGCTAAAAAAAAGGCGGTCGAAAAAAAGAGGCCTGAAATTCCAAGCATCAAACACGCAGCAGAAAGAGCGCCGGTCTCGCCGCACATCCTCCATCGCATCGCATCGCATCGCAACACGCACTCCTCAGCGGACTCCACACACACCGCACGAGAAGCCGGGTAGAACAATAACAGTTTTGGGAGAACTTGCAAGAGCGCCGATTCGTAACAGTGTATGGGGGAAAGAGGGAGGAAAGAACGGGAGAAGGAAACACAACTTTTGCCTTGTTTTACTCATCTTTGGCCTTTCATGCTTGCTGGTTGGCAGCCTCCAAGGCCTTCTGAGCAAAGAAGCGCACATCGGCATCCGAGTCCTCCTGCAGCTTCTCCAAAGCCGGCGTGATCTTGGCCTTGACCACCTCCCTGCCCTCGGGCGTCTTGACGAGCACAGTCGAGAGCACCTCAAACGCCTTGGCCACGTTGAAGCGGATGTTGGGGATCGGGTCAGTCACCATGGGCAGCACCGTCTCCAGCACGTCCGCCGTGATGGCCGATGTGTCGAGCGAAGGCGCCATGGTGGTGATGGCAAAGATCGTCGTCATGCGGTAGAGGTAGTTGGGATGCGTGCCCATCTGCAGCACCTTGGGGATGATCGTCTGTCGCGCCCACTCGACACCGAACACGTCCGTGAGCTTCTTGAGGTTGACCGTGGCCGCCTCGCGGATGCTGAACACCGTGTCGCCGAGCCACGACATGCACAGGTTGCTGAGCTGCTCGTCGAAGAACTGCACGCCCAGCTGGTTGGCCAGCAGCGGGATGTACTCGATGATCGCCTGTCGCACGCGCCATTGCTTGTCCTCGGCGAGCTCGACGATGGCCGGCAGAAGCGACTGCGAAAGCAGGTCGATCCCGATCACCTCGTTCACCTGCTCCAGCTTGGAGATGATGTTGAGACGCACGTCCGGGAACTCGTCCTTGAGCAGCTGCAGGAACAGAGGCAGCAGATGCTCGATGGTGGCCTCCTTGCCGAGCAGAGGCGCGAGGCCCGAGATCTGCATGCCGAGCGCCGCGCGCACGTGCTGCGAGTTGTCACCCGCAAGGTCGCGCACACAGGGCATGAGGCGCGCCAGGATGATGTCCTGGTCGACCAGCTTGGCAAAGCCGGGGATCTGACCAGCGCCGGCGGTGCGCACCTCTGCTTCGTTGTCCTTGAGCAGGTGGACAAAGGCCATGACGAGCTCGTCGCGCACGACGTCCTCGCCGACGGCGGAAGCGAGCTTGACAAAGTGGTCGGCGACCATGTATCGGACCCTCCAGCTCTTGTCCTGGACGGCGCTGCGGATGGAAGGGAGCAGGTAGTTCTTGGACTCGTCGTGGCTGAGCGACTCGGCGATGGCGATGAGATCCTGGACGGTGAGCAGACGCACCGAGTCCTGGTCGTCTGAGGAGAGTTTTCGGTAGAGGGGGATGATGTCTGAAACGACGAGGTCCTTGGAGAGGTTCTTGGCAAAGGGCCCAAGGTCGCGGGCAGCGGCTCGTCGGACCATGGGGGTATCGTCGTTGCAAAGCGCGGTGAACATCTTTCGGAGCTCCTCTTGTGTGGCTGGTTTGGACTTGGGGTAGACGGCAGAAAAGAGCGAGGTGGAGCTGGTTCGCGAGGTGAACCAGTCTCCGCCCGAGAGTCGCTTCAAGAGCGGAATGTAGTGCTCCTCGATCTGGGACTCGGAGAGAACCTCGGCGATCTTGACGATCGACTCGGACGCCTAGATCACCCGAAGAGAAAGATGGATGTGAATGCGGTGCAGAGATGCAGCGGAAGCGACGATGGTGACAGAAAAGGTCAGATCGCTGCGTACGAGACTCTCTAGATCGACGGAGAGAGACTTACCTTTTCGCGAACGACGCTCTCCTCGACGGCAGCCAGGTTTTCAAGCGGTCCGAGGAGGAGATGCGCATATGTTGGCCCACCGAGGTACTCTACGAAACCGGAGCCGAGCTCCTGCGCGAGTGCGAGGAGAACCTCATCTTCGTCATCGAGCGAGTCCTGAAGGAATGGGATGAGCTCGTCACGGGCGCGCTCGGGGCCAAGCGCAAGGGCGATAGTGGAGATACGGTGGATGGCGTTAAGTCGGAGTGTGACATCATCCGACTTGAGCTCGTCGATCAAGATCGCGATGGGGAATAGCTGCTCGTCGGCTTCCATGTCGTCCGTTGTTGAATGTGAGAGGGTGCTGTGAGAGGCGGTGGGCGGGTTGTTCCGTGCGCTTATGCTGATGATCGTAGCCGGTGTTGCTTTGGCTTTGAACAGGTGCGCAGAAGTGATCGCTGGGCAAGTCTGAGACGCAAGTGAGACACAAGTGTGAAGTTACGACCTTGAGGTGCTGACTACAGCTGCAAGCGAGAGCGAGCAAGATAGGACGTGGATGCTCCTAGATCCGAGTCGGGTGAGGTCGAGTCGCGTCGCGTCCAAGATCGGCAAGCGTGGTGGCCGTGAGCGTGAGCCGAGGGTGTTGGTTGAGGCAGCGAATCGAAGAACGAGCTGATGCCAGAATGCGATACAGATATGCACAGGGTGACGATGGTGGAGAGGAGGGTTGCGGAAGTTGGGTGTGGAATCAACTCGACGCGATCTACGCTTGGAGGTCCACTCAGAAACGCGCACGCACGAGCCGATCCACCCCTGCCCTCACACCGATGCACTCACGCGCCCACGCACAGCCATCTCCTCTCCCTCTCTCTCTCCTTTCCCTCTGTCTCTCTCACACACACTCACACGCACACACACACCTTTATGAGTCTGCACACACAGTCTTGCAATCTAGGCAAAGCCAAGACAGATCCTTGCCATCTGCGCCTTGTCAGCCAAGATGCGGCACTCGCCTGGAGCAGCAGAGTAGAGGAGATTGGTCAGAAGCCGTGGGAAGGCATATTCGGTATCAGCAGAGGGACTTTGCCTCCTGGCAAGCCAGAAATCGACCCAGCCTGTTGACGAGACGAGGCGGTCTGCCTGGAAGCCCGTGCGGCGCGGCGCTGAGAAGCGCTGAAACCCAAGGCAAAATGGCACGAATTTGACCCAAAAAGGCTGAAATCCAACTAGAGCGCGATCGAAGATGGCCAAACAACACGATGAATACACGGCCGATTACACTCAGCCACTGCCAGCTGGCCGACCAGTAGTGGCGCGTTGGCTGGATTGAATCGTTTTGGTTTTCTTGGAGGGCTGAATGGGAAAAAAGACACAAGATTTGTGAGGTTAAGATTTCTCACATCGCCATATTGCCAATCGCCGTTCATACTGATTCTGGCAGTTGCATCACAGCGGCGTCTCCCTCTCTCTCTCTCTCACACACACGCACGCCGAGATGACAGACCGGGACAGGGCAAGGCAGGCAGAAATATGTTGAAGGCCTTCGGTAGCACCAAGCCTCACTCGATTGCATCCAGGTGCAGATCTGCATAGACGCTCTCGGTCGGCGTCTGCCATGCATGCTTGGCCTCGTCAAAGAGCTCCTTGAACGCAAACTGGAGCTTCTTGCGCTTCTCCATTGCGCTCACCAGGTTCTCGGGCAGCTGCGGACGCACGGGGCCGTTGTAGGGCACGCCTCCAGGCTGCGGCGTGCCGCTGGCGGACTGGATGCCGTTGGCGCCGGGCTGGGACAGGTCGTCGTGATGCGACGCCGCAGCGTGGCCGCCCTTCTTGCGCTTGCCCAGGCTCGCCTTGATCTGGCGCAGTCTCCGGGTCCATCCCGCTTCGATCTCCTTCTCCAGCGAGTGTAGGCAATTGAGGTAGTCCTGGTGCGCCATGCGATCCTTGGCGATGCCGAACAGCCGGTCCTTGCGCATCTCGTTGACTTTCTGCTGGCGTGCCAGCTCGCGCTGCACCATCCTCAGCGTCGTTGAGATCTCGTCGTCTTGGCGCGAAGACCAGTCAAGAGCCTCGTCCGCACCCAGCACCTCGATAGCCTTGAGCTCCTTGGCGATCCGCTCCTCGAAAGTCGCCATGTCCTGGTCAGCCACCACCCCTTGCATATCCAGGTCGGGCTCGCCGTCGGCATCTTCGTCATCGCCCGTCTCGTCTTCGTGTTTGGCATGTCCGTTGAGGCGCGCCAGGACGTTCATCGGGAGTGCGGATCCGCCGTCATCGGCAGATCCCGTCGCTCTGCTCGCGTCTCCGTCGTCGGCGTCCTGACGAGGTGGTAGCAGGGAAGCTACCAGACGCTCGGCCAACGGTCCACTGCGCGCGTCGACCACAGCGGGCGACTCCAAGCCAAGATGCTCGTCGGTCATCTGCTTGGTCCGGAACGAGGGTGGCGGCGGAATCTCGAGCTCCGGACGTTGAGCCAGCTTGCTCTCGTCCGCTCCACCCGAACGCGAGGCTGCTAGTAATGATGCATCGAGCGGAAGGCCTCCGCCGACGCCGAGGCTGATGGATGGCGAACGCGACAGCGTCGAGAGTGGATTCCCATACGCATCTACGGCACCGCTGGCGATCAAAGCGTCCTCCTCCTCCCACATCTGCTTGTAGTGTCGACCTAGCGCCGGCATCTGGAATGGCTCGTGGTCGTCCGACTTGCTCGAGAGCCAGGCGAGATCGTCCTCGGTCAAGGTCTTGAAGAATGCGTCTGCATAGTTGTAGAAGGTGTGGATGGGCGTCTGTTGCAGATCTCTGCCGCCCCTCCTTCCGGTCGTGGCCTCCTTGACCATGCTCTGGCCGGGACCGGGTCCTCCTGGGGTGCCTGGGCCGATGCTCTCGCGCTCGAGAAGCCGATCGCGCTCCCTCTCCTTTTCCTTCCAGTCCTTGTTGGCGAAGTCCTCGTTGACCTGCTGCGGCTTGGTGGGATAGGCCCTTGGCTTGCGCGACTTTTCGAGTTTGGGCATGAATGTGGCAGGAGTACGAGCTGGCAGCTCCCATCCCGGCGCAGGCTGGTAGATCACAGGCGCCACCATGGCTGCGTTCAGATGGGCGGGAGTCGAAGGCAGCGGCGAAGGCGAGGGCAGGACGCTGTTGCGTCGCGTCGACACCTGGGTCGCATCCGAAGCTTTGCGCGGAAAGCCTGGTGCGTTTTGAGAGGCCGCATTGGCTTTGAGACGCATGCCGATGGCGGGGATTTTGGGAGTGGCGACACCGCCAGACGAAGTGTCGACTTCGGATCCTCTGCGAGAGATGGAGCCTGGAACAGCAGCTGCTGTCCGGGCTGCGGACGCGGAAGCAGACGAGCCAACGTGCTTGGAGGTGGCGGCGTTTCGTGACGAGCCTGCGGCACCGAGAAGGGCGCCCGCTTCGAATTCGGATCCAGATTCGTCCTCGTTCGAGTCGGCATCGACATCCTTGCGTCTGCGCTTCTTGTTCTTGGCGTATGTGCGCCCAGGACGGCTCGGCATGTCTTCATCGAGGTCCCACTCCGGATCTGTCGATACGACGCTCTCGTCATCGCCTCCGACATCGAAGCTGTGTGCCCGAGCCGCTTTGCTGCGCGCGTTAGCCTTGCTGGCTGCGTTGCTTGGTGATCGTACATCCGAGTAGAGCGACGACGCCGGCGCGCTGTCGTTGTCCCTCTCCCGTTTGATCTTGACCTTGTTCTTGGAAGCAAAGGCCCCACCTGCAGCAGTAGTGCTGGTGGATCCACCGACGTTGGCGCCGGAAGCGGAAGGAGCTGGGGATGCAAAGGAGCGCTCGCGCGCTTTCTGGTACTTTGAAATCGAGGCGAAAGCGGAGCCGGCAGAAGAAGCCTGCCTTGAAGAGTCCGAGTAGAGATTGGCAGGACCGCTAGGCAAGCCAGGAGGACTGAAGAGGTCGTTGGGAGCTGAGAAGAAGATCGGCTTAAAAGGATCTGACGAACGCGTCTCGAGACGCGCTAGACGCGCGGAAGACTCGGCCTTGATCCTCTCGAGATGCTTGGCAAGCGCTGAAAGCTCGTCGAGCGACGGTATCGCGTCATTGGGCGAGATGTTGGACAGCAGGGATGGCAAAAACTGGCGATAGAAGGGGTTGCCGGTGCTGCTTCGTGCTGAGGAGTGGATGCCGGCCGAGGCGCCAACGTCACGCGAGGCGCTCCTGGAAAGACCGGTATTGGCGTCCTTTCCACCCATGTTGAGAGCTTCACGCGGCGGTCAGCGGCTCGCGCAACGCAAGGGAGACAAAAGAAACGCCAGTGCGTGCTGTGTCGGAAGATGCAATGCGATGATGAGCGGGTCGGGTCTCGGAACAATGAACGAAGAGTAGTCGTGATGCGGAACCGACATGCGCAAGGAGACGAACGAGCCGTAATGATGCGACTGCCGCGAAGGGCAGACTGGGCGCGGCGCAGGAAGGGCCCGTGCAGAAGGAGCCAGCTATGCACGCACTGAGGCGCATGTGTCGGAGGAGAGTGGAGCGCAGCGAAATCTGTCGGTCGGGGACAGACAGAAGCTCCACCTGCTAGTCGGCATCCAGGAAAGCCGAGAAGCGGTGCGTTCGAGATGGTGGCAGTGGAGATAAACAGACCCTCCAAAGCATCACGAAAGTGACAGCCGACGTGACGCGGATCGCCGTAACCGACGAGGGCGACCTGTTCCGAATTCCAGAATTTGGACTCGACTCGCGCGAGAAGGCGACGGGGGACAGCAAACTAACATCCATGCCTAGCGATGGGCAGATGCAGCACGTTCCATGACGCGCACTGCTTTCGACTTTGAGCCGATAACAAGCGCCAGCCCAGCCCAGCCCAACCCAGCCAATTTTGGAGCGGCTGGAGGTGCATTTGCCATGCACGCTCTCCGCACGCCAGACCAACACGTTCACCCGCCCCCCGCCCCCAGGAATCGCAGAAATGGCACGGATGCCGCTGCACCTCTCTCTCTCACAGAGATGAGCCGGGCGGCTGCCGAGGTCCTAAATGTAGCGACGCTGGGCTGCTCTGCGCACACGCCCTGCCCTTGCCTTGGTCGGCTCATGCATCGCCCCTGTTTTCTATCCTTGGCTACCAAGGCCCCCCCCCCC
>AWNI01000012.1:411466-428298 GCA_000517465.1 Moesziomyces aphidis | reverse complement strand
CTACAGGCTCGTGCTCAACTTTTGATCCCACGCAGCCGCTCGCCTAAGTCCACCCACAACAGCGGCCGGCTTTGCAAGGCCAAGAAATCCGCCCTTTTTTTGAAACAATCCGCCCGCCCCGGCTTGCCCTGAGCAGCGCAGGTGTGAATTTCACGCGGCCGCCTGTCACTTTGAATGCGGTCTAGATGGCGAAGGGCATGTGCGTCACATTACTTGAGAGCCGCTGCGCCAACGCTCGCGCTCCCGTGGTCGGTCTGCCTACGCTCGTACCACTTTTGGCCCTGCCGAGCCTCTCCCACTTTTGAAAGCGGCTTGTCCCTTCCTTCACTCCTTCACTACTCGGTCTCTTGTCGTCGGCGTCGCAACGGTCCATACACCTTCGCCTCGGTCTGCGCGTCTGAGCACATCGATAGATCTTCCACCAGCCACGCCGACATTCACGCCAGAGACCTAGGTTGAACGCGCATAGCTCTCTTCGATTGCGACACCGGCATACCGAGTAGCTTTGCCTGCCCAACATGTCGTCATCCGGTGCAGATGCGGCCCCGGCGCCTGTGGCCACCAACGACAAAGATGCGACGGCGGACGAGCTTGCTGCACCGCCAGAGGCGGTTCAGATGACCGACGAGGAGGAGATGGGCGCTGCCGCCGACAAAGACCAGAGCGACTCCGGTAAGCTCAAGACCCTCATGGGCATCCTCAAGCGTATGGTTGGGGTCAAGGATATCGCCGCCATCCGCATCTCGCTCCCGGCCAACCTGCTGGAGCCTGTGCCCAACCTCGAGTACTGGAACTACCTCGATCGCGGTGACTTCTTCACCCTCGTCCCGGATCTCGACGATCCGCTCGACCGCATGCTTGCCGTGCTCCGCTTCACCTTCACCAAGGAGCTCAAGTATGTCAAGGGCAAGATTTGCAAGCCTTACAACTCCATCCTCGGCGAGCATTTCCGCTGCCACTGGGACTTTGAGCCCGCCAAGGTCACAGACTCGCACATCCTGCCCGTCCAGTCGCTGGCCGTCGAGGCGCCCGAGCCCCTGCCCCTCGCCTCCAACCAAGCACGAACGCCCACGTTCAACGCCAAGAAGGGCAGCGCGCCCCCTTCCCCTCTCGTGACGCCGCAGGACCAATCAAGACCCTCCTCCGTTCGAAACCTCAGCATGGAGACCTCGAACAACAGCAGCAGCAACAACAACAGCACCTCATCTGCCAAGAAGGGCCTCTCGAAGCTGCTGGGCAGGAAGAAGAGCACCAAGGACGCCTCGGAAGCTGCCAACGCGGCAGCTTCATCGGCCCACGCCGCTGGCGCAAGTGAAGACGCTACCGACAACGCCAACGACGCCGCCTCCGTCTCTGGTTCGAGCACGCAGCGAGCAGGCAAGAGGCGCCTCTGCTTCTTGACCGAGCAGGTGAGCCACCACCCGCCCATCTCGTCCTTCTTCTGCGAGGCCAAGGACGCCGGTGTCCAGCTCTACGGAGNACAAGAGGCGCCTCTGCTTCTTGACCGAGCAGGTGAGCCACCACCCGCCCATCTCGTCCTTCTTCTGCGAGGCCAAGGACGCCGGTGTCCAGCTCTACGGAGTCGACCAGCTCGGCGCCAAGTTCACCGGCACCAGCGTCAAGGTCTTCCCGGGCGAGCAGAACCAGGGCATCTTCCTGCGGCTCACCGAAAATGCAAAGTGCGGCGCAGCCGGCGAAGAGTATCAGATCACACACCCGACCGCTTCCATCAATGGTCTTCTGCGTGGTAGCCTCTGGGTGGCCATCTGCGACAACCTCTACGTCACCTGCCGTGGCGGCAAGCGCGACAAGGGCGAAGGCGACGACGGCAGCCGACTGCGCGCCATCGTCGAGTACAAGGACGAGAGCTGGATCACCAAGGCCAAGTATGCGCTCGAGGGCGTCATCTACTCGTACGGGCCCAACGACGACCCGGAGGAGTATACGTCGGCCAAGCAGGTGCCGCAGGACAAGGTGCTGGCCACGTTCGAAGGATGCTGGAAGGGCAAGATCACGTACAAGAGGAAGGGCGACAAGGAATCACGCGTGCTGCTCAACATCACCGATGTCGATCCCATCTCGAAATCGGTGCGACCGCTGGCAGCGCAGGAGGAGATGGAGAGCCGAAGGATCTGGGAGCCGGTCACCAACGCCATCCTGGGCAAAAAGTACAGCGAGGCGACCAAGAACAAGCAGGACATTGAGCAGATGCAGAGGAACGCAGCGGCGGAGCGCAAGCGCAACGGCGAGACTTTTGTGCCGCGCTTCTTTGACGCCGACATTTCGGACGGCCGACCCAAGCTGACCGACGAGGGCCGAAAGGCGATCGACGGAGAATACCAGCTCGCGGGCTACGACGGAGCTGCCGACGACAAGGTCGCGACAGTCAACGCGGGCAAGGCGGAAGATGCAGATGAGGACGACGAGGACGATTTCCAGGATGCTCAGAACTAGAGCATGTCCGTTCGTGCCACCGATACTCTTAGACGGTTTTCCTTTTCGGCTCTTTGCCTACCTGCATGCTCCGTTCTCTGCTTGGGTTTCCTTTGTATCTCGCTCAATCCGTACATCAAGAGAGAATTGCACGACCGAGGCTCGATCAATCCATCGGCTGTTTCTGAATGGGTTTCATGTGTGAGGATGCCTGTGCAGGTGGGGATCAAGCGTCGATTTGCATGGGCGAATCGGTGGATGACTGGCCCACCTTTTTGGCCTGACGCTTTGCCTTTGCTGCGTGTTTGAGTTCGGCACGGAGGGAGCGGATGGACTGCTGGAGCTGCATCTTGCGTTTCTTCCAGCGTGCCGAGCGTTCCTTCCTGCGCGACTTGTTGGCGGCCTTGGAAGCATTGAGATCGAGCGGCTGCGTCGTGCGGAGCAACTTGACCGTTGGTGGCAGCCGGGGCAATGCGAGTGGACCTGGTTTGGACGGCTTTGCTGCCCGAAGTGCCGTTTCGAGCCAAGCGGCACGCAGCCGACACACGCTGCCAGTCTCGCGCTGCACAGCGTCAAGAAGACGCTTGAGGTGCGTTGGAGCAAATGCGGACGTGAGAGCCACCACTGATGCACGACGCAGCCCGAGCGCGCGAGCGAGCAATGCTTCGGAGCCGGCCGGCAGGGCAAACAGAAGCGTACTCCGAGCGTCAGTCGTATCGGCAGCGGTATGGGCAGCCGAAACAGCATTGCGAGCAGCGACGAGCATCGGAAGATGTGCAATGAGCGTCGACGATGCGGCGTCGTGTCGACAGACAAAAACGATCTCGATCTGCGGCACTAGCGCAGTGCTCTTGCCCTTCTGCTTTGCGCCATCCGCGGCGTCAGCGTGCAAGGATGAAAGCTCGGTGTGGATCTCAGCCTCGAGAGCGCGCGTGATGCTGTTGATGCCCGCCAGCGCTTGCGGAGCCGCTGAGACGGACGCCGCCGAGCTCGCGGCTTGGAGCTGGCGCTTGGGTTGCAACGAACGCGCCTGAGAATTCCGCCCGTGGTCCTTGAGCACGGCTTGCTTCACTTCGGGAGAAGCGAGCGTCTCGAGTAGCGTATGCAACACCGTCTTGGATCCCGCCACCGGCATCTCGGGCCAGGTTACGGCCGTCGAGCTGGCCAGAACAGGTCGAAAAACGGGTCGGCGCCCTGCCGGCACTTGTGTTATCGCTGGCTTAGGTGATGGGATTGCGCTGGAGGATGCAGGTTTGGACGCGGAAGCTTGGTTTAATGCGGCTGGCTTGCTGGGCAGCTTGTCGGGACCGGGACCGGGACGAGACTGCGCATCCTTGCTGCTGTCGCCCTTGAGCTTGTTGGGAGCGCTTTCCTCTGGCTTGGCAGACGATGCGGACTCCTTGACCTTTGTATCGCTCTGCTTGGACTTGCTTTTCTGGTCAAGCAGCTGCGATGGGCCCGCTGGAGAAGGTTTTGACGAGGCAGAGGACTGACCTGTCGGGAAGGATCCGAAAGCAGAAAGGCCTGACTTGGGCCCGGAAGTTGTCGGTGGCTTCGAGGTCGACGCTAGCAGCGATGCAAGCGCAGCATCCTTGCCGTGGGGCTGCGGAGAGAAAAGCGACGAGAGCGAGTCGGCGAGTGAGCCGCCAGCGGAGGAGCCGAAGGGACTTGCTGCAGCACGATTCGAGGGTTGCGACCGCTGCTTGTTCTTGGACGCCGCGCGAATCGTCGTGCTCTTGTCGACATTTGCCTTGCCTGGCGCCATTCTGCCTCGGGTCGAGACGCTTCGGAATCTCCGACTGCAGCCACTCGAGCGACTGTGATGGTCGGTCGGGTCGCAAGATGTGCGAAGACGGTTTCAGGTTTCGAAGAACAAAATCCGAGGCCCACAATTTTGACTAGGCGGGTGGGCATGTGGAGCAAGCAGGGTCTTCTGGCACCGCGCACAGGTCAGCCAGGGAGCAGCGACAAGTCGGCACACCCTCCTCAGGCATTCTCACTCCACTTGCCTATCTCCAGAATCACCCAAGCCAGTGATCTCAAGCCAGACATCTCCCATCTCATCTTATTGACTGTGCCACCATCGGAACCATCCGTCAGCATCGACGGGTCGATCTTCGAGCATGGACACCAAGAGGTTACAGGTGCCCGTGATCGGGCTGCGAAGATCCGGCAAGAGCTCCGTCCTCAATGTCGTCTACAACGAGCTGCATCCAGACGACACCGTCTTCCTCGAATCTACGACCAAGCCCAACTTCATCCTTTCGGACAGCTTCCTTCCCATCCGCATCATCGACACGCCTAGCCGTGTCCTTCTCGGCGACGTCCGTCTCGAAAAGGGCATCCCCCTCGCCCCTGCCAATGCTGCTCGTGTCGGTCCGCCTCCTCCGGTCCCCGCGCGAAATGCGCCACTACAGAGTAGCAATGCTACCGCCTCAAATGCACCTGCTGCCGCAGCAGCCCCCGAACTTCTGCTCTGGACCGACGTCTCGGCCGTCGTCTTTGTGATCGACGCTCAGGACGACTACTACGAAGCGCTCTCGAAGCTGCAGACGGTCGTGCTTTCCGCGTTTGCCGAAAACCAGACCATCGAGTTTCACGTATTTGTGCACAAGATCGACGGATACTCCAACGACTACAGGCAAGACACGCTCTCCACTATTCAGGGCAAGGTGCTCGACGATCTCGTCGACAGCAGCCCGAGCTTTGTCGCTCAGCCGTGGTCGTATCCAGAGCCGATCCCGCCCAAGGAGACCAAGACATCCAAGAGCAAGGATCGCAGCCGGAGCAAGAGCAAAGACGTCAGCTTCTCGCGTTCGCCTGCTGCGGGCAACTCGAGCTCGGGTGGCGGCGGAGGCGGCTACGATGCCAGCGCCTCCGAATTCTCGAGCTTTTCGGGCGGCCACCGCTCCGACGTCGCTCCGGAGCCAGGGCAGATCAATCTGGACCAGGCCGTGCGGCTCCACTGCCATGCCACCTCGATCTACGACACGAGCGTGTTTGTTGCCATCAGCAAGCTGCAGCAGAGCCTGGCGCAGAAGGTCAAGCCAGAGGAGGTTCTGGAGCCCGAGCCGCACGCCGCGTCCAATGGAGATGAGGGAGCAGCTGCGGAAGGCGGCAAGCCCACACGACCAGCGGCAAAGAGTCACTCTCCTCGTAGCCTCACGCTGGCCGAGTCGATGGAGCAGGTGTGCGACTCGATCTGCTCGTCGTGCCACTTTGAAAACGCCTTTCTCTTCGACTTACCCACGCGCACCTTCATCGGCACCGACTCGGCGCCGTTTGACGCGGCGAGCTTTGATCTGGTGTTTGACTATGCCGGATTCCTCGCCAAGTTTGCCGGGCTGTACGCGGGCATCCAGCCGGAAGCGCCGCCTGGGGGAAGCTCGGCAGCGACACCGAGTGGTGGTGCGATGGCGCAGCTGTCGACATCGCCCTCGTCGGCACGGAGGTTCTTGCTCGGCAGAATGTCCAAGGAGCCACCTGCGAGTCGCGACTCGGGCGCCGGGTCCAAGGATTCCAGTGCGACGAGCGCGCCCGTGCAGCGATGGGCGTCGTCCGTGACACGGCTGCAGCCTGACCGCTCGCTGTGCTTCTGGCAGATCAACCACCGTCTGGCGCTCATCGCCATCATCCACTCGGATGTCCATGCCAAGCAGACCGGCCTGATCGATTATAACATCACCTTCTTCCGCCGCGCAGTGCAGGGCCTGTACAGCCTCGCACAGACAAGCACCTGAGGCCGCGCGCACATCTGCTCATGCATTTTAATACCACACGTCCCGTCATGTTGGCGCTGTCTGCAGGAGTGCTGAGGTGCTTCACTGTAGGATTAGATCCGAGGTACATTTCAACGGAGTGAATTATGCGGCGGTGCGGACTGCGCGTCTGAGCCATCGTCTGCGCCGTGTTTCAGCACGCATCTTGGGGTCGTGATCGACCACGCCGGCGCTGAGCGGAGGCAGGGTGCTTCGGATGTCCGACTCGGCATCGTCGTCGATGGCATCCAGCTCGGTGTCTTGGCCGACGTCAAAGATCGAGGGTGGATAGTCGGGGACGCCGCCGCCGTGGCCGTACGAGTAGCTGGCAGGTTTCTGCCAACTCGAATCGGTGTAGACGTAGCCCTGATCATCCACGCCCACGGCGGACCAGCTTCCGCCCCAGTCGATGCGCCATTCGTCACCCGGAATCCACTCCCAGCCAGGCTCGAGCTTCATTGCCACCTGCCTACTATTTTTCCCACGACACGAGGGAGAAGGCGAGTACGAAACGAGGTCAGCACGGAACGACATCAGAAAGCAAATAGGAGGGAGAGGAGGTACGCACCTGACGTCGATTCTATGGCCGGGGAGGACCTCTACTTCGTCCGAAGTCCAGCCATCGGGGCCTTTGGTCCAGGGCATGCGCTCGCCCATGCGCAGATTGTGTGCGCTCCATCCGCCCACGACGCCAGTCGAGCTGGCTGCGCGCTTGTCGGGCAGGTATCGCTCGTTTTCAAACACCTCGACGTTGCGCCATCCGCGCTCCCACACAAAGTCGTCCAAGCGGTCCTGCTCGATCCACTCGCGCAGCTTGTGTCCGCCTTCCTTGGCCATCTTCATGATCTTCCGGCCTTCCCTGGACGTGTCGATGCGCGTGAATAGACCCGCCAACGCAGGCTTGGTCCAGGGGTGGTTGAGGATGAACGCACCTTCGCCCGCCAGGAACATCACCGCTCGATACGGCACATATGGCGCGATGAAAAACATGAGCACCGTTGTGAGTAGCGAGAGCTGTAGGATGTGCAGACTGCGGGTGTAGGACGACCAGTTGAGATAGGGAACCGTGGGCGCCAGCAGGTCGTAGCCATCGATGATCATGCGCATCATGTTCTGGATGTCCCTCAGATTCTCGTAGTACTTGACGGTACCTTCGTGCGGCGGGTTGGGCACGAGAGGAGGCTGGACGACGCCTTCGCCCGTGCTGGTGGGGAAGGTGGTGGCATATGCGAGCACTTCGGCGGGCGAGCCCACCGGCGGGGTCTTTGCGTCGGCCGCGCGTGTCTTTGGAGAGCGCGGCACCTCCATGCGCGCGATGTTGGGCGTCATCGTGTCCTGGTAGCGTGCTCTGTGCGTCATGATGAGGATGACCGAGAGGATGGTGCTAGGGGCGAGGAGGAGCAGCCAAGGGTAGATGGAGATGACGGCCCAGATCGCCATCCACATGAGCGTCCAGCTGGTGTCCTGCCACATGAGCGTCGCCTCGACCCCATCCTGGAACCAGAACATCGGCCCGGACTTCTGCACGAAGCCACGGAAGTTCTTGGTAGTCGTGGGCAGCGAAAGCGGCTCCTTGTTCTGGGCGACGGGCAGACGGGGCGGCGCTGCCGACGCAGCGATCACAGACTCGATGGCGAATGATTGAAGCGCCATGGATGTCTGTTGAAACAGATTGCCGGCGCTCCTTGAGGCAGACATCTCGGAGGACGGCGACGATGCTTGCTGCGACGAAGAAGATAGACGCCGACCCGAGGGCGAGGGAAAGATCGAATTGCTGAACAGAGACGATCTCGCCTTGCCGGACGTCGGCGAGGAGGACACGTCGTCCATGATGTAGCAGGCACACGCCACCGCGATGATTCGATGTCGAGAAGGATGGTCGCGGAAAGAAGGGGAAGGGCGTATGTCAATCGTGCATTCGGCTCTTTGCCCCGCACGTCGTTGCTCGAGCGGCGCGGCTGAGCGCAGCTGGATGGCTTTTGCTCTCTCGCCCGCTTCCAAGCCATCGGAGGCTCGAGCCCATCTCCGCCCGCATGCTCCACTTTGCCAGAAGCAGCGTGAAAACGGAAGAAAGCCCAATCTTTGGCGCTTTAACAAATTGCTTCTCAAAATTCATCTCATCTATCCCGCGGCCCCGGTTCGCTGCTCCCTTGCCAGCCTCGCCTGCAAGAAAGGGAACAAACTTGGGCGATTCGTGGCATGGCAATGCTAGAGGATGATGGTACAAATACAAATGTGCGACCGATGGCAAGTTGAAGCGTAGAATGTTGGATACGTACGGGTCCGGCGAGTGAGCCCCGGATTCAAGGAAGCGCATGGAGGAGGTACTCCCGCGGCTTGGTCTTGCACGTCAGTGGCGTCTGGCTTCCGGCGAAGAGCTGGGCGTTGAAGATCTGCTGCGCCTCGTGCGAGCGCTCGTCTCTCCATTCGAGGTCCAGCCAGCGTTCGGCTTCGGCCTCCCTCTGAGCGGCCATGAGGAGGTCGCGCGCTTCGCTGCCCGTGCCTGATCCGCTGCCCATGCCTATGCCTCCGCCCTTCTTCGCATTTGGATCGGTTCGCAGCGCGACGCTGAGCGTCTGTGCTGCGGGCTTCTTGGCGTCCTTCTTGGCTTTGGAGCGTGACGATCCCTCGCCAGGCGCCTCCATCTCGATGAGCTCTTCCTCGTCTTCCTCGTCCGAGTCGAGCTCGCCTGCCAGCGCAGCACGGTCTCGACGTCTCTCGGCCTCGCGCGCCTCGTCAAGCGCATCGAGATAGTCCATGGACGGGCGAAGCTGCACAATCGATTCGAGCCGAGACAGGTGCAATGCCTGGTCACGGATGACTCCCACCATGTACTCGGTGGCATTGGGCACCTGCGTGCTCTCCAGCTTCACCTTTTCGAGCTTCTTGGGCCCGCGGTTGGCAGCCGCCTCCTCCTCTTTCTCCTTCTTGACGCGCGTGCGGCTGCCCGAAGCTTCGCCGCTCGAGCTGGCACCTCCATGTGCAGCATCGGCTCGGGCCTGCTTTTGCGCAAGCACGTCAGCGCCTGCGCCAAAGTCGACTCCACGTTCCGAGTTGTACACCTCTGCTCGTACGTCAAGCGGAAGCTCGACCTCGACTCGGTTGGCTCGCGGTCGCCATCGACTGGATACTTTGAGACCTCGCGCGGCTGCCGAGTATGGCACTGGAAGCGGACGGTCGCGTGGATAGATCGGGTACTGGAAGACGTGCAGCGAGGAATCGCCCAGGAGCGACTTGCTCAGGTAGACCGGAAGAGACGCCACCAGTTCGGAGTCGGGAGGCAATGAGGATGTGGCCGATGTGGGCAGTGAAGGGGCCGGTGGAGGCTGGGCGTCGTCCTGTGGTGCAGAGGGCGACGACGCATCCATGGTCACGTCGATCGCTTCGTTCTGGGCTCCTCTGAAGAGCTGATCTCCGTCCATGGTGCCGGTGTGATTGGTGCCGATGGTGGGAGGTAGAGAAGGGCTGCTATGGATGTCAAAAGTTGGCCGAGCAGCTTCACTTTCTTCTCGAATCGCTTCCGACCGGCGCCTTCAAAGAAATTCATCCGAAGAGAATCTCACAAAAAAATGGGCGGCTAAAAAAGAAATAAGAAAAAGAAATCAAATAAAAAAAGCCAAAAATAAGAGCAGAGGATCGTCCGATCGTCAATGGGCGACAGTGATGGTCAGTGCTCACCGGAAGAGGAAGAAGAAGCGAAAAGGAAGATGGTCAACGTGCTCAAGAGTGCACTCGTCAAAAAAGGACTCCGACCGGTCCTGCCGGTTGTCTTCTCACCATCACATCGATATACAACAATGTTTGCCCGCACCGCTATCCCTGCTTTCCGCGCCGCCTCGAAGCGTGCTTTCTCCACTCAGGCCGCTGGCGTTGCCGGCAACGCCTCGGCCCGCCGCTACATGGGTGCTGCCACCCTTGTTGCTGGCGGCGCCCTCGCCTACTCGGCCTTCGCCGCCCCCTCTGTCCACCTCGAGGGCCCCAAGACGATCGCCGGCGAGCTTGGTACCGCTACTGAGCGATCGTACGTCATGATCAAGCCCGACGGCGTCTCGCGCCAGATCGTCGGCGAGATCATTGCTCGCTTCGAGCGTAGGGGCTACAAATTGGTGGCGCTTAAGAGCGTAATTCCCTCCCAGGACTTGGCCAAGGAGCACTACATCGACCTTGCCAAGAAGCCGTTCTACGCCGGACTGGTGTCGTACATCACCTGCGGCACTCCGGTCATCGCGATGGTTTGGGAGGGCAAGGATGTGATCCGCCAGGGCCGTCGTCTGGTGGGTGCCACCAACCCGCAGGACGCTGCGCCCGGCTCGATCCGCGGCGACTACTGCGTGTCGGTGGGCCGCAACATCATCCACGCCTCGGACTCGCACGAGTCGGCCACCAAGGAGATCGGCCTGTGGTTCCACGAGAAGGAGCTCGCTACCGAGTACAAGCCCATCGCCTGGGACATGATCATGGCCGACAACTAAATGCGCACATTCTCGCGCAGGCTTGCGCTGTAGACTTGCTCGCAAAGAAGACTCTGCGGAGCTCTGCCTCGTTGTAGCAGCTTTGGAGGAGTCACCAGTCCCAACCGGCTATCACTTTGCTCATTCTCAATGCATTGCCGACCGTTGCACTTCATAAAGTTTGGCCTGTCCCCGC
This sequence comes from Moesziomyces aphidis, assembly GCA_000517465.1. Taxonomy (NCBI): domain Eukaryota; kingdom Fungi; phylum Basidiomycota; class Ustilaginomycetes; order Ustilaginales; family Ustilaginaceae; genus Moesziomyces; species Moesziomyces aphidis. The sequence goes on along the minus strand of AWNI01000012.1, from coordinate 417,460 downwards.
ATTCAAACAAGTCTGTGGTCGGCGAATTGCTTAGTGTACAATTGAGATTGAAACGAGTGTGGTTGGGGTGGTGAGATGCGTCTAGTACGTGTCGCCGTCTCCGCTCTTGTCGGCGCAGAAGCCGCGGGCTATGCGGAGGACGTCTGCCTTCTTTGCTTCGCTCTTTGCTTTGGACTCGGCCTCGGCCTCCTTGGCAGCCAGGAGCTGCGGCAGCGCTGATGGCGGCAAGGGCGCGGCGATCGATGGTGGCACCTCGTCCTCGGCGTCCAGATCCTTCGCACGATGGCGCAACAGCGGTGGGTGTCAGCGCAGTAACGCGATGTGCAAATGCTCTTGGTAGTTTGAAACTTACAATCTCGCCCATGAGCACGACGTTTTCGCCTCGCACGAGGAAGACGCCGCGTGCAATGTCGCCGTATCGGTTGCCGACAAAAACGCGCTCGACGGTGTCTTGCAATACGAGGTTCGCTGCGAGAAGTTGAAGACGAGCAGCGAACGAGATCAGTACGAGATGCTTCTTTGCGCTGACTGACGAGAGGCCGCGATTGGGGGCTACCTACCAAACTGGTCGTAAGATCGCAGAACACCGATGAGCTTCTTGCCGTCTCGCAGCACGACGAGCATCTTTTTATCGACGCAGTCGACGAGCGACCCGGAGGTCGTGAAGGCAATATTGGAGACAATGTCCTGTGCGTCCATGGTGGCCTAACTGTTTGACAGCTGCGTGTCAATTGGGAGGGTATGCACGAGGCCGACAATGCTTTGCTTGGACTTTGAGGCGTGCCAGATCGCAATGCGCGGAGATGGGACCTTGCCGCTCTTGCTGCTGAGCTGAAGAAAAGCGTGGCGTGCGCTGGTCGAGAACGCTGCAAGTGATGGCTTCCGGGTCGAGACTCGAGGGAGTGGAGAAAGCAGGGCGAGATGGGTGTTGCAAGATGAATGCAGGCTGCAGCTTGCCGTTGCCGTTGCCCGAGCGCTGACCGCGGAAGGAGCTGGGTGGGTCACGTGACTGGTCAGAGTCTCGTGCGAGACGGTCCGCATGGCGATCCTCGGCTGGCTCTGTGGCGGCGACCTTTCTAGGGTCCAACACCTCCACTTTTGGCGCAGCTGAGCCCGCCCGAGCCGCCCCAATCAAACCGGTCACCTAACTTGCAGTACCCGCAAGCATGAGTCTGACTGAAACCTCTCTCGATTGCTGATGTATGCGGTCGGAAGGGTCCGCATTTCGCTCCCGGCGTTGTGCAGTCTCGGCATGTGCTGTGAGGGCAAAGGGCACCTTTAAGGTTAGATACGTGGAGACCGATGCGTTGTACCCGCTGGACCCGAGAGTCGGAAGTGCATCGAGAGGGTGAATTTCAGGGCGCGCGGCAGTCGACCGCGACCTTGGTGGAGCTGCAGATGGCTGTCAACTTGCAGCTCGGCAGGTCGAGCGGAGGGAGAGAGACACACCGACTTGTGGGGCTAAGATGGCCCAGGGTCAAGAGCGCGTGATACGGTCCATGGCGCTTTGGCATCGAAAGGCACTGCCTAGCAGCGCATCACCCCATCCACGCTTGCAGAGGCGCGAGCGAGTCCAGTCTGGATTGCTGGGCGAGTATCGGGTGCATGCAGGCCCGTCTTTTGACCGGCCCCATCGGCCCCATCGCCGTCCCATTTGCCAATTCAATCCCGCACAATCACAGTCGCCCGCCCGCTCGCCCGTCCCGCCAGCTCATGCCAAACCCAAGCAAGCCTCGGCTGAGATCGCACGAGACCCTGACCAAGGCCTTTTAGCCAACGCCCCACCCGTCACCTCCAGCTCACCATCCACCACCTCATTCCTATCGTAGACCCCATCCGAAATTCCACTCGATTTGATCTCAGCACCATTTGCTGCCGCATCAGCGTCGCATCCGTTCGACCATTCACTGCGCACGTCAAAGCGTTCATCCGACATCACCGCCTTATCTCCGCTCCGTCGACCCGCTCGCACACAGCGATCGCATCCGAGCGCCGACCCGCAGCATTGCACCCGCTCGCACCACAAGCTCGTCAACGACCACCTCGTATCTCACCAGCCTCGATCGCCGCAAAGGCGCTGATCGGCCAAGATGACCTCGCCAAAACGTCGTATCGAGACCGACGTCATGAAGCTGTATGTGTCTGAACCGCTCTCCGACTCGAATGAATGCAGCACTGACCGCGATCTCGCTTCTTCTCATGCTCAGTCTCATGTCGGACTACGAGATCACCCTGATCAACGACAGCATGCAGGAGTTCTATGTCCGTTTCCACGGCCCAGACGAGAGTAAGTCCACAGCGCACTGGGATCCAAACTAGCTGCTTCCGCAACTGACCCTTTTCGTTCTTGCCGACCTCTCGCTGCGTCTGTCCTTGCAGCTCCCTTTGCCGGAGGTGTGTGGAAGATCCACGTCGAGCTGCCTGACCAGTACCCGTACAAGTCACCCTCGATCGGCTTTATGAACAAGATCTTCCACCCCAACATCGACGAGCTCTCGGGGTCCGTGTGTCTCGACGTCATCAACCAGACTTGGTCGCCCATGTTTGACTGCATCAACATCTTCGAGGTCTTTCTGCCGCAGCTGCTGCGCTATCCAAACCCTACCGATCCGCTCAATGGCGAAGCGGCAGCGCTGCTCATGCGCGAGCCAAAGACGTACGAAGCACGCGTCAAGGACTACGTGCAGCGCTTTGCCACAAAGGAGGCGGCCAATGCGGCAGGCGAAGAGGAGGATGACGACGACGACGATGACGACGAAATGTCCGACGTCGGCAGCTTCTCCGATCAGGGAGAGCCAATGGGCGACATGGAGATGTGAAACCCGCTCTCTCCACTTATCCTTCCTCTTCTCGTCGCTTGTGGGCGCCACCATCTCGGCTCCTACAATGGCCTCTTCAGCATAGCCCCTTCCCTCGTCTTCGCTCGCTCGCATGTCGCGCCATTTGTATCATCTAGTCCCCCTTGCATGTCCCCTTCTCCCTGTCTCTCTGCCTTACTGCCTCCACCTCTCGTGTGTCGTTACAAACTCTATTCCCACCGAACAATCTCTTGCACATTCTTGCCGGGTCGTGCAGCTTCCGAGTAGGCAGATCGTGCTGATGATTATCGATGGTCTAGATGGGTGATTACGGGATGGATGGAAAGATGAGTGTGAGGGGTGGAATGCGGGGCAAGAAATCTAAAGCTTGTGAGGCTCGGGTGGGGGTTAGGGTATGCAAGTGTGATGCTCGGCTCGTGAGCGACGAGGATCGACGAGGATCAGCGTTGATGCTGCTTGCTAATGGACTCCTGCTTGGACCTCTCGTCTCTCTGGATGACCTTCTTCTCCTCCTCGACCACCTCTCTCAGCACATCCTTGGTCTTGTCGATCAGGCCCCGTGCGCTTTCGGCCTCCAACGAGCTCTTGACCTCGCTCAGCGCCGAGGCGTCGTACATCTGCAGCGGCAGCAGAGCCACGGACGCATTCGAGATCTGGCGTGTCGAAGGGTGTCGTGTCGTGTAGCGCAACCACGTGCGGAGCGATTCAAACATGTCGAGGTGCTCGATTCCCGAGCATCGCAGACCGCGCTCGCCACACGCCTTGGCCAGCGCATCCGCGTGCTGCGGGATGGCGCCCGCGCCCGTGTCGATGGCCATCAGTGCATCGTCCTCGCGCAGGTACGCCATGTGCGCATCCAGACGTCGACGCACCATTCCAGCCCCACCCCACGTGGCGAGCGAAAAGATCTTGGCCACCTTGGCCAGCTCCTCGCTCGACAGCTGCTTGAGCACGTCCCCGTCCTCCGCTGCATGAGCCGGCGTGAGCGAGAGGGCCTTGTACGACGCTTTGACCACCGGGATCAGCTCCTTGACCGCTTCGGACTCCTTGAGCTGCTTGACCGCGTCGGCGCGCTTGACCTCGTCGCCCATGCGGATCTTGGTGAGCTGGTTGGGCAGGATGCATGTCGAGGGCAGCAGCGACGGTGCCCAGATGACGACGAGCGGCAACGCCTCCTCGAGGATGAGCAGGATGAACAGGAAGAGCGGCAGCTTGCGCATGTCGGCCTGATGCGTGCGTATCAACTGCGACTCTTCGCGCGTCAGCGCCGATCCTCCCGTCGCCACCCTCTGCTGCACCACCTGCACCGCCTTGCGGTTCGCCCAGATCTGCTTGACACCGTTAAAGTAGAACTTGAACAGGTACTTGGCCGTCGCCCACAACTCCTTGGCGCGCTCTGTGATCGACTTAGTCGGTTTCGCGTCCGTCACCGCCGTCTCGGTGTCGCTCTGCTTGTTGAGCTCCGTCGACGCGGTCTTTATTGTCGGTGGCACCGACTTGACCGGCTGAGATGCGGATGGTGGTGTAGACTTGCGCGACTCGGCGAGCGCATTGGTTTGATGCAGCGTGCGGAGGGCACCAGCTAGAAGTTCGCGCCGTCTCGACAGCGGAGATGAATAAAATGCAGTAGCTAGCGCTGGGCTCGACGATCTTGATGCCGACCGTGACCAGATCGATGCTGAATATGTGCTGTGCTGGATGCGTGCTGTTGCCATGGCCGGCGCTCTTCTTGCGGTTGCCGACCGGCTGCACTGCGCAGCCGCTCTAAACACGCCCGATGCCTGCATGTTTGAGAAGCTTGTTTGCAGAATGTAGCAGTGAGAAGGCAGGATACAAATGCCGGAGATGTGGTGTGCAAGTGTGATGAGGCGGTGAATTGTGCCGAGACCGGTCCCTTGTCGTGTGCTGGAAGCGAAAGAGTGCGACTCCAAAGAAACAAGCTCGGCCGTGCGCGATGTCCTGAAAACGGGTCCTCCGGTGCAGATGGATGTGGGTCGCGGGTGTGCTGCGGATGGCAGTGAGGTGAAGGGGAAGAGAGGTGAAAGGGCCTTTGTGACAGCTTTGCGAGGCTGTGAATGTTTCTTCTGCTCTGCCGACCCGCTCCGGCTCGCTGCGGAGAAAAAAAAGGCTTTCTTCGCGAGCACCCTTGATCCTCGCTCGTTGGGCCTCTTAGCGCAGGCGGCTCCGACTGGCCGGGCTCGTGATTACTCGATGACAGACAGAAAAATCGAGATTTCAGCTTGTTAGAGCAGAAGGGGCTACATTGCGAACAATTTTTTCGAGCAGATCGCCGATAGGAAGCAAATCAACGCCCTGATTCGTCGATGAGGATGGAGGCCGCATGTCGGCATCCTCCCGAGCTTGCAACGACCGACACCCGATATCGATCTTACTTAGCTGAGCGATGCTGCTGATGGACGGCTGATCCGATTCGATGGCTGCGCTGCCCACCTCACCAACCTCGGGAGGATGAGGAACGAGGAGGGAGCTCGGCCCACGCCCCGAAGCTGCAGCGGCCGTCATACTCTTGCGTGGCGCTTGGCTGGGAGGGCCGTCCAAGTCTGCTCGAAATTTTGGGTAAAAAACGCGGTGGTGGCTTTTCGAACTTGCGCAGCCTTTCTGCGCAGCCTGGCAGCGCGTGGAGGGATGCGAAGTTTGGGGCAAAATCTAAAAAAGCTCACCAGCACGAGGCAGTGCGGATTTTCCCGGTGGCTGGCTCCAAAAAGAACTCGACACGTTCTCACCAACCCTGCTCAAAGTGACAGGCAGCCCAAGAAAAGCGTGAGCGCTAAAGCCGGACGGCCTGTCGGCAGGCACCATCGCGGATTTGACAGCCACACTTCCTCCTTGCTCGCATGGCCAAGCGAGCGAGCTTGGCCCTAGCGTCCAGTTTTGAGCAGAGCCGTAGGGTGCAGCACTTTTTTTTTGTGGTCACTTTCTGCCCCGACCGACGCTGGACCCTGAATTCCGGCCCAAGGAGGCAGCCTGCCGCAGCAAGCCTTTTGAGTTCGATCGAGCTTATGCAAAACGGCAGGTCTACCGTCCCTCGCTTTGGAAGGCAGAGTCAATTCGCAGCCTAGCACCAGCTGAGCATCGAAACCTTGAGCATAGCAGGCGCTTGTCGATCTCTTGATGAGGCAGGTAGTGCGGGAAGAATGTCGAGCCAAAAAAAAAA
>AWNI01000012.1:389775-411366 GCA_000517465.1 Moesziomyces aphidis | reverse complement strand
AAAAAAAAAAGCCCTGCAATGGACACGCAACATTGACAGCCGATGACGGCAAGAAGCGGCGAAGGCCCATCGACGCCTCCCGGCCTCCATCGGCCGTAGTCGTGGCCTGGCGATGCCAGACGCTAACTTGCAGATTGCAAGAGGATGGCAAGTCAAGTCAACCCGCCGACATCGACGGGCACGGGCCTGCAACTGAGAATCTAAGCGGAAGGTGCCGTTGTGGGCAAAATAAAACAGCATCGACGGCGTCAGCTTAACCCAAGTGGTCTGCCAGCTTCCCAGTCACACCCCTATGAGCTTGAGCCCTAAAGATTCTCTTGTACCGACGCATCCAATCAGTTGAATAATGAACTTGGGCTGGGCGCTGGGAAGCCAAAAAAAAAAAAAAGAGTCGCGTCAGAAAAGGCCCCTTCCTCACAAAATTGGGCGGTCGGCAGCGGAGCAGCAGCAGACTCGCAAGCGAGTGGGGGATGACAGGGATCCAGCAGGAACGCTTTTTCCGGCCTTTTTGCCGCGACCCACGGGACCTTCGGAAACGGGTGGGGGTGGAGGCGGCCGAGGGATTTCGCGATCCCAAGAGCTGCTATCGATGCGTCGATGCCTCCACGCCACCAGACGCACTGACCCGCTTTTGACCAGCATCGCTCGCTCACTCTGTTTGCAATCAGTAGCATCGAGCTCGTCTTGAGCTACAGTGTAGCATGAAAAACGCGCAAGATAAAGGCATGCATGGCAAGACGTTCAGTCTGGAGTGATGGATGGCCTTGGTCTGTGCGTCCACGTCGTTGCTCCGAAAAGAAAAAAAAAGATGGACAATATCGCCTATCGCCATACGGGCCACCAGCTCACAGAGCGTGCAAGTGTCGCCGCCTGATGAGCAAAGTGTAGCATGAGCGAGATCACGGCTAGAGCGTCAAGAGGCTCGGAAAGTGTCGGCATATCGACGAAAGCAGCAGGGGCAGCAGCAGCAGCCTCACAAAAGTGGCGGCAAGCCGTGGACCGTACCGACCCCCACCGTCCCGAAAGCGGTGGAGATCTGTTCCAAAGCGGGTCGACCGCAAGCCGATCTAGTCGTGTCTCCACAATCTGTGTTGGATCATAGATAGCTGAGACGGCCAACGTCGGCATGGCCATAGCCTCATCAGCTCGTCGCCGGCCATCTGCCGCCTGATAGCCCTTATCGGACCGGGGCGGCTAGCCAGGATACGGGAGCCATCGAGACACGCAGGGGGAAGCGCGGAAAATATGTGGCGCGTGGGCAAGGGTCGCTCGCTCGCGGGAAGCTGCACGGACGAGGGCTTGAGCGAGCGGGGGGCTTCGTATGATGCCGACCCTAGGCATCGGCCAAAGGGACCATCGCCGCCCGCTTTGACCGCCGACCCTCCGACTTTCTTGTCGATGAGCGTCGCCCGTCCACTCTTGACCAAGGAGACAAGGACAAGCGAACCGCCACTCCCTCTCCTGTCGGAAACTCGCCGTGACCTCTGCCTGACGGACGGTACTCTGCGCTGCGCTGAAGGGTTCACTGGGAAAATATGCGTCGTAGAATTTTTTATTTTATTGTTTTTTTTAATTTTTTCGGAATTCTGGCGGTTGTCTGTGCATTTTTTTGTGTTGCGGGGCGTTGGCGGCGAGTTTGGACCAACGCAACGCTTGTTGGGGCTCGACGCGGCGCAGCCACCAAAAAGAGAGTGTTGGTTGGGCTTCGCAGTGCAGAGGGCGGCTGCTGCTGCTGCTGCTTCTGCTCGAAGCAGTCGGGCCCCTGCGCTGCTCCAGCTCCGAGCTTCTCATCATAGCTCGCCTCCTCGTTGGCCCCCACCGGTCTTGCCACCACACCATCACCTTTCCATTCCATCCCCTCTTCAGATCGCGGCGCCTTCATATCAAAGCCCTGCATCTTCGTATCCGCACCTTTCCGCTGAAACCGAGTGACGACGGCTTTGGCTTCTTCTTCCTCCTCTCCAACTCCAACTCGATCTTCAGCATCCTGCTTAGCGCTTCCATCTGACGACTGGAACCTCGAGCTCGACCGCCGCAATTCTTTCTCGCAACTCTCGCAACTTCCGCAACGCGAGCTCTCCTTCTTCTTCCGCCTCTCGAACGGAAGAGTCGCTTCATCTCTCCTTGCAGATCCACGAGCGTGCTGTTTGACGACCAGCTTGCTTCTCCCATCTGCCGGTACCCCCCCTCCGCCGATCATATCTTCCGCCCTCATCACCCCTCCTAGCTTGCCACCATGTCGGCTGTCAAGAACAACGCCCCTTCGGACGACAGCTACGTCGAGGTCTCGACGGCTAGCAGCCAGACCAGCAGCAACGGCAATGCCAACGGCACGCTCCTCCGTGCTCTGACCATCGCATCTACTTCGGGTGTGGAGGTGCAGATCCCTGTGCCCTCCCAGCCTTTCGACGCCTGGATCGTCGCCGACGTCCTTCGTGAGGAGTTCCAGCGCTCGCTGGCCGCTGCTCCCGAGGTCACCGACGTGCTCGAGGTGCAGGAGGAGCAGGAGGACGCCGGTACTGCCGACAAGGCTGCCGGCGAGGCCAAGGTCAGCCTCGCCGCCAAGTTCCTCGGCTTCCTGGCCTCGCGCGCCACGGTCAAGTCGTCGAGCCACGAGCTCAACCTGCTCCACTCCACCTGGATCCACTTCCACGACCACTTTGTCGCCCAGCGCGGCAGCGTCCACGACCTCGTCGCCGCTCTCGACACGGACCTGCGCATCTCTGTCCTGCGCAGCTACTTTGAGGCCTTCGCCCAGCTCGAGTCGGCTGGCAAGGCCAAGCCCGCGCTCATCACGCCCAAGCTCTTCTCGCTCTCGGCCCAGAACAAGGCCGAGGTGCACGCCGTCTTCGGTGGCCAGGGCAACAATGAGGTAAGTTCCTTCCCTACGATCCAGCATTCCTTTTCCTTCTCCCGTCGTCGCAGTGTCTCGAGCAGAGATCCTTCGCCATCGTCCACATGGTCGGTCGCTGCCTTCATTTTTTTTTTGAACGGCAGCGTTCGGTGGCCGATGCGCAAGTCTCGGCTGCTTGCCGCAGTGTCTGGCACGGGCAGAGTTGCATTCGGCTGTGGCCGAATTTCCTCCACCCCAAGCCTCGCTCGCCTATTTCCAAAGTGTTGGGGTCAGCGCCACGCTCCGAGCGCGGCTGCAGCGTCATTTCCGATGACGCTCAATTTCGCCGTGTCCAAGATCTTTCTTTCTGCGCAGTCTCTGCCCGTTTTTGACCCGGTGGAGCTCGGCGAAAGCGGACTCGATTCCGAAAAAAAAAGAGAAAGAGAGCGAGCGCAGCGCAATCGCTTCGGCTAGAGACTCAGACAGACACGACCCTGCATCGGGCACGGATAGCCGCCCGGAAAACGCGCTGGCGCGGGCCTTCAAGCTCACGTCGGACGATGTTAGGCTGGAGAACCAAAGACTGACGTTCCCATTCTATCTGCTTCTGATCTTCTCTGCAACACAGGCCTACTTCAAGGAGCTGCAGACGCTCTTCGATGCCTACCGACCTCTGGTGCAGCCGCTGCTGGAGTCGACGCAGCCCATCTTTGACCAGCTCGTCCAGGATGCCGTCAAGCAGGGCTTCGGCAGCTACTACACGCACGGCATCGACGTGCTCGGCTGGCTCACGGGCGCCGTGCCCGAGCCGGCCGTCGCCTACCTGGCCAGCGTGCCGCTCAGCTTGCCGCTCATCGGCCTGACGCAGATCACCCAGTTCCTCGTCAGCATCCGTGCCTCGGGCCTCACCCCCGCCGAGTTCCGTGCGCAGATCAAGAGCGCCACCGGCCACTCGCAGGGCATCATCTCGGCCGTCGTTCTCTCGGCCTCGGGCAGCCTCGAGTCGTTCTACGCCAACGTCGCCAAGGCGCTCGAGCTCCTCTTCCACATCGGCAAGCGTGGTCAGGAGTTCTTCCCCACCCTGGCCATCGACCCGGCGCTCGTCAAGGACACCGTCGACGGCGGCGAGGGCGAGCCTGCGCCCATGCTTTCTGTCTCTGGCCTCGAGCAGACCGTCCTCGAGAAGCACATCCAGAAGACCAACTCGCACCTGCCCGAGTCGCAGGCCGTCTCGATCTCGCTCTTCAACGGCCCCCGCAGCTTCATCGTCACCGGCTACCCCAAGGCTCTCGTCGGTCTCGTAGGCAGCCTGCGCGCCATCCGCGCCGACACGGGCGCCGACCAGGGCAAGGTCCCCTTCAGCAAGCGCAAGGCCGTCTTTCGCATGAACTTCCTGCCCGTCGGCGTCCCCTATCACTCGAGCTACCTCACCGGCGCCACCGACAAGATGCTCCAGGAGGACTATGCCGGACGCACCACCGTCTGGGATGCCTCGGAGCTCAAGGTAGCCGTCAAGAACACCGAGGACGGCTCCGACCTCGCCAGCTACCGCTCCGAGGACATCCTCAAGAGCATTGCCGACCAGATCTTCGTCAAGCACATCTACTGGGCCAAGGCCTCGGACCTCCCCAAGACCGCCACCCACCTCATCGACTTTGGCACCGGCGGTCTCTCGGGCATCGGCGGCCTTTCCGCCCGTATCCTCGAGGGCCGCGGCGTTCGCATCGTCATCCCCAGCGGCACCCACGCCCGCAGCACCGAGCTCTACTCGGCCACCAAGGTCGACTTTGAGGAGCGCTGGGAGGATGTCTGGTCGCCGCGCCTGGTCAGGACCAAGAACGGCATCAAGATCGACACGCCCTTCTCGCGCACCACCGGTCGAGGCGTCCTGATGGTCGGTGGCATGACTCCTACCACCGTCAGCGCCAACATCAATGCCGCCGTCCTCAACGCCGGCTACGTCATCGAGCTGGCCGGTGGTGGACTCCACAGCGAGGCTGGCCTCCGCAAGCGTGTCAACGAGATCCTCGCCCAGCTCGAGCCTGGTAACGGCCTCGAGCTCAACGGTCTCTTCATCGACCAGCGCCGATTCGGCTGGCAGTACCCGCTCTGGGGCCAGATGCGTCGCGAGGGCTTCCCGTGCAAGGGCTTCACCGTCGCTGCCGGTATCCCCTCCACCGAGAAGGCCAAGGAGATCATCGACGGTCTCAAGGCCGCCGGCATCGAGTACGTCGGCTTCAAGCCCGGCACCGCCGATGGCCTCCGCGCGGTGGCTGCCATCGCCGCCGCCAACCCGGACTTCAAGATCATCTGCCAGTGGACCGGTGGTCGTGCCGGTGGCCACCACTCGACCGAGGACTTCCACCAGCCCATCCTGCAGACGTACGCCAGCCTGCGCAAGCAGAAGAACCTCATCCTCGTCGGTGGTTCCGGTTTCGGTGACGCTGAGGGTGTCTGGCCCTACCTCACCGGTGAGTGGTCGGTCAAGCTCGGCTACGCACCCATGCCCTTCTCGGCCTTCCTCTTCGCCTCGTGGATGCTGGTGGCCAAGGAGGCTGCCACCGCCGACGCTGTCAAGCAGCTCCTCGTCGACACGCCCGGCTGTGGCGACGACAAGTGGCAGGACACCTACGGCAAGGGCGCCGGCGGCACCATCACCTGCAACTCTGAGCTCGGCGAGAGCATCAGCTACGTCCACAACCGTGCTGCTGCGCTCTGGCGTCAGCTCGACGACCAGCTCTTCTCCCTGCCGCGTGAGAAGCAGCGCGTCTGGCTCTCGGAGAAGAAGAGCTGGCTCATCGAGCGTCTCAACAAGGACTTCCAGAAGCCTTGGTTCCCGGCCAAGCTCGACGGCTCCGCCCTCATGAACGTCGCCGACATGACCTACGAGGAGGTGACGCGCCGCATGCTCCAGCTCCTCTTCGTCTCTCACCAGAGCCGATGGATCGACCCTTCGCTCAAGAAGCTCTTCGGCGACTGGTGCCGACGTGTCGAGGAGCGCTTCGCCGGCATCGAGACCGCCGGCAAGAAGGAGTCGCTCCTCCAGAGCTACTCGGTGCTCGACAAGCAGCCCGCCAGCTTCGTCGACACCTTCTTCGCCGAGTACACTGGTGCCAAGGAGATCCGCCTGGCTGCCGAGGATGTCGGCTACTTCCTCACCATCTGCCAGCGCCGCGGCCAGAAGCCCGTGCCTTTCATCCCCGAGCTCGGCGACAACTTCCAGACGCTCTTCAAGAAGGACTCGCTCTGGCAGTCTGAGGACCTCGACGCTGTCGTTGGCCGGGATGCCCAGAAGGTCATCATCCTCCAGGGCTCCGTGGCTGTGCGCCACTGCACCAAGGCCAACGTCCCCGCCGGCGAGATGCTCGGCGAGATCGAGCGCGAGCTCGTCGCCAGGGTGCTCGCCCGCTACTACGACAACGACGAGAGCAAGGTGCCCTACGCCGACTACGTCTCGAGCGACCCGCTTGCCATCGAGGAGGCCGAGTTCGCCGCTCGCTCGGGCGTCGACGTGTCGGTGGCCGACAACGTCAAGACCTTCAAGGTCGGCAGCAGCGTTCCTGACACCAAGGAGTGGCTTGAGGTCCTTGCCACCTCGCGCACCAGCTGGCTGCGTGCCCTCCTGCGCAACGTCAGCGTTGTGCAGGGCAAGAACTACGCCGACAACCCGATGCTGCGCATGCTGGCTCCTCGCAAGCACCAGACGGCCAAGATCGCCTATGCCGCCAACGGCGAGCCGATCAGCCTCACTCTGTTCGGTGCTGCCCGCTCCTACGGTCGCCACGATGACAGCTTCAAGGCCATCGAGATCACCAAGTCGCCCGAGTCGGCTCAGATCCAGGTGACGCTCTTTGAGGAGCGTCTTGGCGAGGCCGTCCCTCTGCACTTCTTCTTCACCTACCGCCCCGACCAGCCTTTCGCCTCGATCCACGAGGTCATGGACGGCCGCAACGACCGCATCAAGCAGTTCTACTGGCAGCTCTGGTTCCACGCCGACATGCCCGCCGCTGCCCAGCTTGCGTCGGCCAAGGAGTTCAAGAGCCCCGTCAAGTCGCTCGACGAATCGGCCATCCGCAGCTTCTGCCGCATCGTCGAAAACCGCGGCGAGGTCTTCACCAAGGGCCAGGCTCCCATGGACTTTGCCATCGTTGCCGGTTGGGAGGCGATCATGCAGGCTCTCATGGCCAGCTGCGACGCCGATCTGCTTAGCCTCGTTCACCTCAGCAACTCGTTCAAGGTGATTGACGATGCACGCCCTCTCCGCGCTGGCGACGTCTGCACCGCCACCGCCCACGCCAGCAGCATCCGGATCTCGGACACTGGCAAGTCGGTCAGCGTCACCGGCACCGTTCTGCGCCAGGACGCCAACGCCACGCCCGTGCCCGTCATCTCGGTCGTGTCGAGCTTCTTCTTCCGCGGCCGCTTCACCGACTTCAACACGTGCTTCGAGACGTCGCAGAACGAGTTCGTCCTCGACATCAAGACCAAGGCCGACGCCACCGTGCTGCTGTCCAAGGAGTGGTTCGACTGGGTTGCCCCTCAGCCTCTGATCCCGGGCACCAGCCTCCACTTCAAGATCGAGAACCTGCTGAGGTACAAGGACAGCTCGTCGTACTCGGATGTCGACGTCACCGGCGGTGCCTACGTTCGCGACTTCAAGGACGACCTCATCAAGGTCGGCGAGATCGAGTACACTGCCGACGCTGCCAGCTACGGCAACCCGGTCATCGAGTACATCAAGCGCCACGGCGGTGTCTCGACCGGCGGTGTCGCTCCTCTCGAGTCCGGCTACACGCTCGGCTCCTCGGACGTGCCTTCCACGTTCGTCGCACCCGCCACTAACGAGCCCTACTCGAACGTCTCGGGCGACTTCAACCCCATCCACATCAACCCGTACTTCTCGTCGTTCGCCTCGCTTCCGGGCACCATCACCCACGGTCTCTTCTCGAGCGCCGCCTCGCGCAAGTTCGTCGAGGTCGTCGCTGCCGAGGGCTACCCCGACCGATGCCTGTCGTTCGAGGCCAACTTTGTCGGCATGGTTCTGCCCGGCGACGAGCTCAACGTCAAGCTGCGCCACATCGCCATGCGCGACGGCAACAAGGTCGTCAAGGTCGAGACCTTCAACCAGAACGGCGACAAGGTCATCGATGGCCAGGCTGAGATCAAGCAGCCCGCCACCGTGTACGTCTTCACCGGTCAGGGTTCGCAGGAGCAGGGCATGGGCATGGACCTGTACAACTCGAGCCCCACCGCCAAGGCGCTCTGGGACGAGGCCGACGGTCACCTCCGCAGCACCATGGGCTTCAGCATTCTCGAGATCATCAACCAGAACCCGCTCACCAAGACCATCCACTTTGGTGGCGTGCGTGGTCACACGATCCGCGAGCGCTACATGTCGATGACCTACGAGTCGACGGACGCCGACGGCAACACGGTCACTCTGCCGCTCTTCCCCGAGATCACCTCGTCGAGCCAGAGCTACACCTTCCAGTCGCCCAAGGGTCTGCTCTTCGCCACCCAGTTCGCTCAGATCGCGCTTGTGCTCGTTGAGCTCAGCGCCTTCCGCGACATGACGCAGCGCGGTCTCATCACTCCCGATGCCGCCTTCGCTGGTCACTCGCTCGGAGAGTACGCCTCGCTTGCGGCTGTCGCCAGCGTTCTGGAGGTCAAGTCGCTCTGCGATGTCGTCTTCTACCGTGGTCTCTCGATGCAGAACTGCGTGCAGCGCGACCCCGTCACCGGCGCCTCCAACTACGCCATGATGGCCTGCAACCCCCTTCGCATCGTCGGCGATGGCAACCCTGCCTTTGCCGGTCAGGCGCTCGCCGAGATCGTCGACTCGATCAGCCAGGAGTCCGGCCGTCTGCTGCAGATCGTCAACCACAACGTTGCTGGCCAGCAGTACGTCGCTGCCGGTGACCTCGTTGCGCTGACGACGCTCGGCAACGTGCTCAACTTCATCAAGGTGCAGAAGATCGACCTCAAGAAGCTCAACGAGATCATGCCCATCGAGGAGGTGCGCGAGAAGCTCGCCGAGATCGTCCGCGAGGTGCTGTCTGCTGCCCTCGAGGAGGAGAAGAAGGGCCGCATCGAGCTCAAGCGCGGTTTCGCCACCATCCCGCTGCCTGGTATCGACGTGCCCTTCCACTCGCGCTACCTCACCGGCGGTGTGGCGCCCTTCCGCTCGTACCTGTCGAAGCGCATCAACGTCGATGCCATCCGACCGCAGCTGCTCGTTGGCCGCTACATCCCCAACTTGGTCGCGGCACCCTTCGAGCTGTCCAAGTCGTACGCCGAGCTCATCTTTGCCCAGACCGACTCGCCGCGTCTCGACAAGGTGCTCAAGAACTGGGAGAAGGACGAGTGGGAGTCGCCCGAGCGCGTCCAGAGGCTCACCGCCACGCTCGTGGTCGAGCTGCTCGCCTACCAGTTCGCCTCGCCCGTCCGCTGGATCGAGACGCAGGACATCATGTTTACCGACTACAACTTTGAGCGACTCGTCGAGTTTGGCCCCAGCCCTACCCTCGTGGGCATGGCCAAGCGTACGCAAGCGCTCAAGTACTCGGCCGTCGACCTTGCCCAGGGCCGCAAGCGTGTCATGCTCTGCTCGAGCAAGGACAAGGAGGCGCTCTACTACTCGTTTGCCGACGACGAGAGCGAGGCCGAGGCTGCTGCTGCCACCGAGGCTCCGGCTGCCGCTGCTGCACCGGCTGCTGCACCTGCACCGGCTGCTGCTGCTGCTGCGCCGGCTCCTGCCGCTGCTGGTGGTGCCGCTGCCGCCGACGTGCCCGACGAGCCGCTCAAGGCCGTCGACACCGTCCGCGCCATCCTGGCCCAGAAGCTCAAGAAGAGCATCTCCGAGGTGCCGCTCTCCAAGTCCATCAAGGACTCGGTCGGCGGAAAGTCGGTGCTCAGCAACGAGCTTGTGTCGGACCTGCTCGCCGAGTTCGGCAACTTGCCCGAGCGTGGCGAGGAGCTGCCGCTCGAGGAGCTTGGCGGTGCTCTCCAGGCCGGCTACAGCGGTTCGCTCGGCAAGACCACCTCGAGCTTGATCACGCGTACGGTCGGCGGTAAGCTGCCCGGTGGCTTCAACCTCTCGGCCGTCAAGTCGCACCTGCAGAAGGCATGGGGTCTCGGATCCGGCCGCATCGACGGTGTTCTGCTTGTTGCCATCACCATGGAGCCCGCCAAGCGTCTCGGCTCCGAGGCTGAGGCCAAGGCTTGGCTCGACTCGGTCGCCCAGACCTACGCTGGCCTCGCTGGCATCAGCCTGAGCCAGGCTGGCGCCGGCGGCGGAGGCGGAGGATCGGGTGGTGTGGCGATCAGCAGCGAGGAGCTCGACAAGCTCAAGGCGCAGCAGGACGACCACGTCCGCCGCCAGATCCAGGTGCTCGAGCGCTACCTCAACATGGACGGCCGCGCCGGTGGCCGTCTGGCCGAGAGCACCAAGGCCGAGCTCGAGGCTGCTCAGGCTCAGCTCGACGCCATCGCTGCCGAGCACGGCGACATGTACACCAACGGCATCATGCCCAAGTTCACCGAGAAGAAGGTCCGTCACTTCAGCTCGTACTGGAACTGGGCTCGTCAGGACGCCATGACGCTGCTGTACGACATTATCTACGGTCGCCTCACCACAGTCGACCGCGAGATCACTGCTCGTTGCATCACGCTCATGAACCGTGCCGACCCCAGCCTGCTGCGCTACATGCAGTTCCACATCGACCAGATCGATGCCGAGAAGGGCCCCACCTACGCCCTCGCCAAGGAGTACGGCCAGCAGCTCATCGAGAACTGCCGTGAGGCCTGCGCCGAGGACGCCGTGTACAAGGAGGTGCACGCTCCCACCGCTCCTCACACCGAGATCGACTCGCGCGGCAACATCGCCTACAGCGAAGTTAAGCGCGTCGGTGTCCGCAAGCTCGAGGCCTACGTCAAGGAGATGGCCGCCGGCAGCCGTCTGCTTGGCGCTGGCAGCCAGGTCAACCTGGACAAGGCCCAGGAGAACGTCGCCAAGCTCTGGACGCTCATCCGCAACGAGCCTTCGGTCAGCAAGCTCAGCAAGGCCACCATCAAGAGTCTGTACAGCGAGGTGGTCCGTTCGCTCGGCCCCGCGCGCCAGGCTCGTGCGCCCGCCCGCCAGGCTACTCGCAGCCGCCGCCTCAGCTCCAACACGCAGCGACCCCAGGTCAGCGATGCGCCTGCCGCTGAGGACCGCACTCCCTTCCTGCACGTCAAGAGAAAGGTGGCGGGGCAGTGGCAGCTCAGCCGCAAGCTCACCTCGGTCTATCTCGACATTCTCGGCGAGATGGCCACTCAGGGTGTCAGCTTCAAGGGTCGCAACGCGCTGCTCACCGGTGTCGGCAAGGCTTCCATCGGTGTCGAGGTGGTCAAGGGTCTCCTTGCCGGTGGTGCTCGCGTCGTGATCACGACGTCCAGCTACAGCCGCAGCGTCGTCGAGTACTACCAGCGCATCTACCAGGAGGTCGGTTCGCGTGGTTCGACGCTGACGGTGGTGCCCTTCAACCAGGCCTCGAAGCAGGATGTCGACAACCTCGTCAAGTACATCTACGGCTCGCTCGACCTCGACCTCGACTTTGTCGTGCCCTTCGCCGCCATCTCGGAGAACGGCCGAGAGATCGATGGCATCGACGACAAGTCCGAGCTCGCCCACCGACTCATGCTCACCAACCTCATTCGCCTGCTCGGTGCCATCAAGACCGAGAAGGCCAGCCGCAACTTCGACACGAGGCCCACGCAGGTGCTCCTGCCCCTCTCGCCCAACCACGGCACCTTCGGNCCAGCCGCAACTTCGACACGAGGCCCACGCAGGTGCTCCTGCCCCTCTCGCCCAACCACGGCACCTTCGGTGGTGACGGTCTCTACGGTGAGAGCAAGCTCGGTCTCGAGACGCTTCTGAACCGATGGGAGAGCGAGAGCTGGGGTCAGTACCTCTGCATCACCGGTGCCATCATCGGCTGGTGCCGTGGCACGGGCCTCATGTCGTCGTCCAACACGGTCGCCGAGGAGATCGAGAAGCTCGGCTGCCGCACCTTCAGCACTACCGAGATGGCGTTCAACCTGCTCGGTCTCTTGGCTCCCACCGTGTCCGCCGTCAGCCAGGTCGAGGCGCTCCTCGTCGACCTCAACGGTGGCATGGACAAGATCGTCGACCTCGCCGAGCAGACCGGCAAGTTCCGCGCTGCCATCCAGGAGGCCTCGTCCACCAAGCGCGCGCTTGTTGCTGACAACTCGGCCGACTTCAAGGTCATCAAGGGCTCCGCCGCCGAGGCGCTGCACAAGAAGGTGCACATCAACCCGCGCAGCAACTTCACCTTCCGCTTCCCCGAGGTCGGCACTCTCGACTTCAACCGCGAGATCGCCAAGAGCTACTCGGAGATGGACCTCGAGAAGGTCGTCGTCATCACCGGTTTCGCCGAGGTCGGACCGTGGGGTTCGTCGCGCACTCGTTGGGAGATGGAGGCCTTTGGCCACCTCACCAACGAGGGTGTGATCGAGCTGGCCTGGATCATGGGCCTGATCAAGCACCACGACGGTCAGCTCAAGTCGGGCGCCACCTACGTCGGCTGGGTCGACACCAAGAGTGGCGAGCCCGTCGATGACAAGGACATCCGCGCCAACTACGAGGAGCACATCGTCAAGCACGCCGGCATCCGCCTGATCGAGCCCGAGCTTTTCCGCAACTACGACCCCAACCGCAAGGGCTTCCAGCAGGAGATCGAGCTCAACCACGACCTCGAGCCGCTCGAGGTCTCGGCCGAGGAAGCTGCCAAGTACAAGCTCGAGCACGGCGACAAGGTCGATGCCTGGCAAGACGCCTCGACGGGCGGCTGGTTCGTGGTGCTCAAGAAGGGCGCGCGCATCTTTGTGCCCAAGGCCGTCGCCTTTGACCGTCTCGTTGCCGGTCAGATCCCGACGGGCTGGACTGGACAGCGCTACGGCATTCCGGACGACATTGTCGCGCAGGTCGACCGCACAACGCTCTGGGCGCTCGTCTGCGCCTCGGAGGCGCTCGTCAACTCGGGCATCTCG
Source organism: Moesziomyces aphidis (assembly GCA_000517465.1). Classification (NCBI taxonomy): domain Eukaryota; kingdom Fungi; phylum Basidiomycota; class Ustilaginomycetes; order Ustilaginales; family Ustilaginaceae; genus Moesziomyces; species Moesziomyces aphidis. The sequence continues at coordinate 398,483 of AWNI01000012.1, read as the reverse complement.
GACCCGTACGAGCTGTACAAGCACATCCACCCGAGCAAGGTGGGCAGCTGTATCGGTTCGGGTATGGGTGGCATGACGTCGCTCAGCAAGATGTTCCGCGACCGCCGCAACGACAACGACGTGCAGAAGGACATCCTGCAGGAGACTTTCATCAACTCGGTCGCCGGCTGGGTCAACCTGCTCGTCATGTCGTCGGCTGGTCCCATCAAGACGGTGGTCGGCGCGTGCGCCACCGCGCTGCAGTCGATCGACGTGGCCGTCGAGACGATTCTGTCGGGCAAGGCCGAGCTCATGCTTGCCGGCGGCTTCGACGATCTTTCGGAGGAGGGCTCGTTCGAGTTCGCCAACATGAAGGCCACCTCGAACGGCAAGGAGGAGCTGGCTGCTGGTCGTGAGCCGTCGGAGCACTCGCGTCCCTTCTCGACCTCGCGAAGCGGCTTCATGGAGTCGCAGGGTTGCGGTGTCCAGGTGCTCACCACGGCTGCCAACGCCATCAAGCTCGGCATGCCCATCCAGGGTATCGTGGCCTACTCGAACACGCACACCGACGGTGCCGGCCGATCGCTGCCTGCTCCTGGCCACGGTGTGATCAGCAGTGCCGACGGCATGCAGCGCGCGCTCGCCCGCTTCAACCTCACGGCCGACGACATCGGTGTCATCTCGGCGCACATGACGGCGACCAAGGCCAACGACAAGAACGAGTCGCACGTCTACCAGGAGCTGTTCACGCGCATGGGCCGCACGCCTGGCCACGCTGTGCCCGTGATGGCGCAGAAGTGGCTGTGCGGTCACGCCAAGGGTGGCGCGGCTGCGTGGGCGCTCAACGGAGTGATGCAGTCGCTGCACACTTCGATCGTCTGCGGCAACCGCAACGCCGACGACATCTCGCCCGAGCTGCAGAAGTTCGACATGCTGCTGTACAACTCGACGTCGATCCACCGCACGCCGCACCACGTCAACGCGGCTGCCGTGTCTTCGTTCGGTTTCGGTCAGGTGGGCGGTATCATCCTCGTGCTGCACGCCGCTCACATCCTGGGCCGTCTCTCGCCCAAGGTGTTCGAGGGCTACGTCGAGCGCCGCAAGGCTCGCCAGCACCACACGTACACGCGCATGCACTCTGCGCTCACCAAGGAGGACCTGGTGCGCATCAAGGACAACCGCCCTTGGCCCGCCGAAATGGAGGACCAGGTGCTGATGAACCTCAACGCGCGTGCGGTCGAGATGGGCGACAGCTACGGCTTCAAGGCGCCGCTGCCGCCCATGCCCGCGCTCGCCACGACCGAGGACGTGATCGTGCCTGCAAAGTCGGCCGAGGTGGCCGCGCAGCAGGAGTCGCTGCAGAAGATGATGGGCCACGTTGCTGGCGTCGGCATCGACTGCGAGAAGATCTCGACCTTCCCTTCGGACAACGACAGCTTTGTTTCGCGCAACTTCACCGATGTCGAGATCGAGTACTGCCGAGCGCAGCCGGACGCCAAGGCGTCGTTCTGCGGCCGCTTCTGCGCTGCCGAGGCTGTGTTCAAGTCGCTGGGCGTGCGCAGCCAGGGCTCGGGCGCGTCGCTCAAGGATGTCGAGATTGTGCCCACTCCCGAGGGCCCTCAGGTCAAGCTGTACGGCGAGGCGCTCAAGGCCGCCCACGGCTCTCGCTTCTTGGTCTCGATCTCGCACGGCGACGACACGGCCATGGCGATCGTCCACCGCCTGCCCAGCGCCTAAAGCGTGGTTGTCAGCGATTCGGCACGGGTGCATCGTCTTGTTTCCTTTCTCTCTTTTCTCTCTCCCTTTCTTCCTCACTCTCGAGCCGGCTGACTCGGCTCATCCACACCTCCATCGTCACCTCGACACACTGGGTCCACAGCTGGACGGGTGCGCGCGGATGTGAACCAGGGCGGAGTCGTCAACCGACCCTGGCTTCGCTTCCTTTCGCCGCCTGGTCCAGCCTCAGTTGCCACGCTCTACTTTGTAGCTGGCGTCAAGGTGGTTGCACACTGCGATGAGGTTGGGTGGTCGAGTACAATCGTGCTCTGCGAGTGCTCTCTCTCTCTACCATGGCGCGGCTTGGTCTTTGGTCCGGCTTATCGAAGCACACCAGTTGCGGCGACTCGTCACCGCTTGCGACTCTTGGCTGCTGCTTTGAGGCTGGACGCCAAGTCGCGGCCGCCGCCTGTGTGCGGTGGTTCCGCTGCTACATAGAAGTCCCCTACGATGCGATGTTACCTTTTGCTCCGTTCAGAGTTTTCGAATGTCATGAATGATTCCCTTGATTGATGTCGGGTGACGACGAAAGCGAGTGTGTTTGAGAGCAGCGAGGAGCGGCAAAGCGACAGCCAGAGCGAGTGTGATGCTGTGCGTTGTGGGAAAGTGGAAAAATGTTAGGTTGTGGAGGTTTAAGGACTGACGACACAGCCTTCTTGGCGGCGGCTTGCAGGGCCGAGGAGGCTTGGCACACGGCGCGGAGCTGCGTGGCCGTGCAGCAGAAGAAGCTTGGCTCCACATTTGTGACGCAGGCGTCCGGCGCCACTTGGCTGAAGGGACCTGGCAGCGACACGTCAACGACGCCGCTCGCGACCCTTCCGCAACCGTTCTGCTCCGGCAGCCCGCGCGCTCCAGCTTGATTCTCGACCAAACCCCACAACCTCTGCACTGCTGTTCGGCTGCTGCGTATTGCACGGCAAGAGGGTCGGGCAGCGCAGCTGATTGTTGCAGCCGGTTGGTATCGGCGTCTCCGAAGCGGCACGAAAGGCTCAGTCGGCGTCTCACCGGGTCATTCCTTCGCTCCGCGGCATTTCGCAGTGCCGACTCGAGTCCACACCGCCGCCGCACGGCGACCTCGCCTCCCACTACCACCCCATCACGCCCTGGCTCGCCATCGCGTCTACGGCATGTCCACCAACGCAGAGCCAATACCCACTGCACTCGAACCTCGAGCGTCGGGAAACGAAGCCCTTCGCATCAATGCTGATGGGGCGCAACACCGCGAGGCTGCGGCGCCTTCGCTCACAGAGGCGCTCAGGCTGCGTCGCAACCTGCTGCAGTCGCTGTGGGTTGGCGTGCGACAGCTTCCGCGTGGAAGGCGCATGGTGCTGCTGATCCGCATCTGCGTCTCTCTCGCCCAGATCATCGCCTTCATCCCCATACTTTCGCTGCCTGGTTCGCATCGCGTCTCCCCCTCGCACGAGGACGGCAGAGTGTGCAACCCAGACAGCCTCTTCAAGTATCTCGTCGTCCACATGGTTCGCCTCGCCCTCGACATCCCCGTCGAGCTCTATCTCGGTCTGAGTCCGCACCGCACGCGGCAAGGTCGCCGAGCCGGGCCAGAGGCGCGTGCCATCGCCGAGCGCGACCGTCCACTGGGCTCCGAGTACCTCGACGTCAAGGTGGGCAAGATCAGCACGCTGCTCGGCATCGCATCGCTCGTCATCTTCTTTGTGGGCAACGCGATCGTGTACAGCAGCACCGAGTGCTCGCGCAAGCCCGCAGAGGCAGTGCCGCTCTTCTGGTCCGCACTCGCCTCGCTCATCGTCGTGTACATCTTTATCGTCGAGATCGCCGTGCTGGCCTTCTTGATCGTGTGCGCGCTGCCGCTGCTCATCGTCATCATGCGCGCGCTCGGCCTCAACCACCGACTGCCGCAGCGCGAGCTGCATCCCGAGACGGGAAAGATCGACCAGCAAGAAGTCGATAAGCGCGTCAAGCTCGTCTACTACACTCCGGCCGAAGCGGATGATGAGGATCAGCCGGCGCATCAGATGTCTGCACAGGACGCCAGCACATCTGATGTAGGCGCGGACGCCGACGCTAATGCGACACCTGCAACGCAGCAATCACGAGCCGGGATGGGATCGCGGCAGGCCACGCAGGACTCGCTGGCGAGCGCCTCGCATCCTATGCTTGGACGTCTGAGCCGTCTCACTCGGCTCATTGTTGCACGGCGGCGCTCGGCACCCTCCGTCAACGAGCCGATCAAGTCCGCTGCATCGATACCGGCCACTGCCACCGGCACACCGGCAGCAGAGGGCCGGTCCGCAGCGCCTTGTGGGGTCCCATCTGGTCAGCGATCGGGGCTCAAGTATCCGCTGCATCCGCTGCCTGCGCATCGCGCAACATGTCCTATCTGCCTGTGCGACTTTGAAGAGCCCGAGGCTGGGCAGGAGCCGGAGCCGGAGCCGCTGCGGCTGCTGGCGTGCGGCCATGTGATGCACCGCTCGTGTGTCGACCAGTGGCTCACCACCGTCTCGGGCCGGTGTCCCGTGTGTCAGAAGGCGGTCATTCCCGATGCCGACGAAGAAGCTGCTCCCACTGCGCCCGCCAACGAGGCGGTGGAGATGCAACCACTGCCCGCTACAACGCACTGACACCGATGACGTGCAAACACAGTCGTGAAGAAAAGCCGTTGTTGACAGAGATTGTGAATGATTGAAAGAGAGTGGGATGCGGCATGCGAGCGAAGAGGGACGGGGAGCTTATGCGGGTGGGTGGAGGTCGGGGGTATCGTCGATGTCCCAGCTGTGAACGAGTGGTTTGGAGCCGGCGATTTGGGCGAGGTTGTTGTACGTCTGCTGCTCCACAGCGGCTGGATCGTCGGGCCGGGCGTTGGATGTCGAGGGGAATCTTTTCGCCTTCTTCTTGGCGCCACGCTTCAGTGCTGCCGAATACGACAATCTCGCCCCTGCTGTCGAGTTTACGGATGCTGCATCTTCGGTATCTTTTGGCCAGATATCGACCAGCTTGGAAGTAGGTTCAGCTGGTGTTGATGGACTGCGCACTGATAGTCGAAGTGTGTGAACGGGCGTGACGAACTTTGCGCCCGTCCCCGATCCTGGCTTGTCTGTTGATTCCTCAGGGGTGGCAAGAGGTGGGGATGTGAGGATGGATTGCTTGTCTGCGTGTGTTTTTGCCGATTCCACATCGACCAGCCGAGCAGATAGGTCGTCGAGGATGTTGCGCAGGGTATGTTCGTCGTACGCCGGGGTGGGGAGGATGGATTGGGGTTTGCGTTTGCGCTTCGCCTGTGCTGCTGAGCTGTCTGCAATCGACCCGGATCCAGACGCTATCGACTGCGATCCGTCGGCGAGCAGAGGCGTGCGCTCGTTTGCGTCTGCCGCAGACCGAGCTGGTGACCGCACATGCCGTCTGCCAAAACAGCACGGTAGCAGGATACTCAGGATCTGCTCCATAGTTCAACCCCCAATCCGCCCCAGCAAGCCCGTAGAGATGTTTTGAGCTGCGGCCAGTCGACGAGCGAGCGTTGGGTGGATGCCTTCGTGCTAGGCTGTGAGGAGAGGATGCGAAAGACGTGAGCGGTGACGGTGGCAGGATGGTGTTCGAGACGCAGGGTGGTCGAGACAAAGAATCACGTCGCGGGCTGGAAATTTCGGCGGCGCAACGCACAGGCCGGCTGACTCGCGGAAGGGCGGCTGCAGCTTATCCACCCAACCGCATCCGCTCGCCCGCCAACCCCGTCGTCCGCCCCGCAGCTCCACATGCAGCTCAGGTTCGAGCCGAATTTGTTAGACCGCCCGCCGGAGCCCCACCATCTCGAGCGCTCGTTTGCCGATGACGCCTTTCGATCAAGCAAAGGCGGTCCGCGGCGAGGATGCAGATGCGGATGCGGACGTGGATGCAGGCGGGTCGGCCGGCGATGCACGGGTGGTTGGTTGATTCTTCTTCGGCGGGAAGCTTTAATGAAGTCTCACTCAAGAGTCAGGAACGGGAATCTCTTCGCTGTCGCTGTCACAAGCACGGTCTTTGGCAGGCAGCAACCTTCCGCTGCTCTACTTTCCATTTCGATCGAGCGTACAGAGGCGATCCAACTATCCATTGTCCGGGACTGGCACGTTGGTCTAAGCATTCGCTGCAGCGCTGGGGGCGACGGCGATTTCAGCGGCGTCGAGGTGCTTGTCCTTGGCCTCGTGCTCGATGAAGCGGGCCTGTTCGATCTTGCTCTTCTTGATGTCGAGGGGCCAGAGCAGGAAGCAACTGGAGAGCGAGAGCGCGAGCAAAAAGTAGAACGGCGACGACGCATTGCCCGTGTCGTCGGCGATGGCCTGCGTGACGAACGGGCCGATGAACGCACTCGTCTTGCCGACCAGCGAAAAGAGACTGAAGAAGAGGAACTCGTACGACTTGGGCGTCACCTCGGCGATCATGGTCTGAGAGTATGCATACCACGGACATACAAACAGCCCGTAGAAAGCCTGATAGCAGTAGATCTCCCACACGTGGTGGAAACCGAACCGCTGGGTGAAGATGCCGATGAATCCCCAGCCCTGCAGGAGCAAGGTGAAGAAGATGACCCACCCGAACATGAAGAGCGTGGACAATTGCCATCGCTTTTGGATGAGCCAGAAACCGTAGATGCCAACCGCTTGCGCTGCAATGCCGACGATGAGGAGCAGGTTGAGCTTGGTGGTGCTGAAGCTGACCACCTGGTTCTGAATGGTCGAGATGACGGTGACCGAGGTGTTGAGGGCGTCGGAGAAGAGAAAGTAAAAGACGAGGTAGATGAGTGTCTGGCGGAGGTGGCGCAGATGCTTCGCCGCGAGATACGCCTGCTTGGCTGCGGCGGTGACATAGTTGGTGCCGGGCGGGAGGGGTTGTCCGGGCCTTCGCTTTTCGAGCACGAACCAGGGGATGGCGCAGAGCACCCATACACCGGCGCCGAAAGCGACGACGGCGGAAAGCGCCTTGGTGTTGGAGATGGTGTCTCGGTCGGCGTGAATGCCGTAGAGCATGCCCTGGATCACGGCGAGCACCACGAGTTCGCCCACAGAGCACACGGCAAACGCGATGTTTGAGATGCGGTTGATCGCCATGGTCTCGAGCAGGCTGTACTTGTCTGCTGTCATGCGGCCGTCGTTCGAGTGGGCACCTGCCTTTGCTTCGGTCTCTGCCGCGTGTTCTGCTGCCGGAGTTTCGCCCTTGTCATCGGCCGAATCGGCATCCGCCTTTGGAGAAGCAGCGTTCGAGTCGTTGAGGAGCCGTGCTCTTGCGTCGCGCATGTGCGGCAGATCCCTCGCAAGACCTGGGAATGCGGCGGTCCAGTAGCTCAGGCAGAGCTGGTAAGTGATGATTCCGACCATATACAGTCCAATAGCCGTCTGCCACTGTTCCGGATCCGTGACTCCGAGCCAAGCGAAGCTGACGGCGATAGCGACGACGGTGCTTGCAACGAGGATGTAAGGTCGGTTCCGTCCATAATCGGCAAAGCTTCCGATGACCAGGAAAAGCACGGCCTGGATGGCGAAAGAGAGGCCGTTGCACAGAAGCACGATGCTCTCCACCGTGCGCTCTTTGCCGGCAAATCGGAGACGGCAGTCGGGCTGACCGTCGTTGCCACACATGCCGGCGCCGAGGTTGGTGGCCTGCAGATACAGCAGGTTCTGAAACTGCGAGGGCGCGAAATTAAAGGGTGCGAGGCCCGAGTTGCCGATGTAGTAGATGTAGAAGGCCCACAGCTCGGTGCGGCTGGTGACGAAACGTGATTCGGAGGCGTCAGCTTCTTGTCCGTTGGCGAGTAGCGCTTCCGCATATTGCTTGCTTCCTGTGCTGCCGCTCCGTTGGCTCGAGGCGCCATCCGAGAGGCGAGGCAGCGAGATTCGATCATCGTCGGCTGTGGCTGAGGGGGCAGTGGGCGCTTCACCCTGTGCTGTCGGTGTACTCGACATGGTCAGGAGCAGTAGAAAAGATGAAAGGAGTTGGTGGCGAGAAGAAAAAAGGCGCCGCACGGGTGGAAGATGAACGGAACGGGAGTGCTGCAGGGTGGGATCGCCACGGACCGCAAGTGCAGCTGGCTTGCAGGGGCATTTCGCTAATCCACTGCTCGACTGTGTGAGAGGATGTTCAGGCACGGCATGGAGGCGCATGGGCAGCCCCACGAGGCGGGCTGGTTGGGTGTGGCGAGCATACGCCGCGCGCTCCTTGAAAGTGGCGGCAGTGGCAGCCGCAGGGACGCCGTGCCGTCGGCCAAGGGCGGCGAGGCGAGAAATGCGTCAAATTTCGCCATGAACCCGGGGGCGCAGAGCGAGAGGCCTCGCTTGAGAGGCTGCATTACTGTGAAGAAACTTTTTGCTCTCCGCCTTTCCCCGTCGGCAATGGCTAGCATGGCTGGGACGTCAAGGGATCAGATCGATGCGCAGCATCTTGTACAAGGCGGCTCAAGAAAATGGTGCTCGAGGGTTTGACGCATGCCAGAGTGGCACCGTTGCTTCGCACAAAGCCCAGCCGGGGACCCTGCAGTTTGGTTTCAGAGACCCTGCGGAAAGGGTCGCGCAGCAACATCTTTGCCAAGCGCCGGAAAAATCGGTCAAAATGTTACATCCTGGCAACGTTCGGTCGCAGTCTGAGGATTTTTTTGGTCGCCGCACCCAATTCGCCGAAGGACACCGTGTTGACTGTGCTAGCGTGGCCGCCACTCCAGGTGCAGACAATGGCATCAGACGCGATGCGACTGCCTCAGTGTGCATTTTCAAGAAAGAAGCGTTGTACAGTTGATCTCAGCAAGTCAAACGGACCCGTCTGGGAGTCAGACACAATCGCAGGGTCATGAAGAGTTGGTTGTGAGGACAGTTGCGGGCGCTGAGAGAGACGGCTGCTCAGCGGCAGGTGCTCATGCGGGCTGTGCAGACTGGCAAACAAATTCACGAAGGGGAAAAAAAGGCAAAATCGAGGCAGCTGCAGCAGGCAGGCAGGCAGGCAGGCAGGCAGGC
>AWNI01000012.1:374341-389675 GCA_000517465.1 Moesziomyces aphidis | reverse complement strand
GCAGGCAGGCAGGCAGGCAGGCAGGCAGGCGTGTCGACAGCAGCTGCCGACTCGACTCCACACGCACCAGGCAGGCAAGCGCGAACCTGTGACGAAAGCCCCAAGTCGGATTCATGCAGCTCAAAATGAAGATCCAGGGGCCAGATCGACTGGCCTGGCTGGCTGGTTGGGAACCGCGTGCAAGCCAACCCGCCAACCCATCATCCCGAGCGCCGTGGTCCGGGCCCATCGTCGCTCGCCACCATCGCCTCGTTTCGCTTCGCATCGTGGGACCAGACATCCTCATCGCTGCACATTGCTGGATCTTCTTCCTGGACTTCACGCACTGCACCTCCTACTTGCCTACACTGATCTAGACGAGCACCCGTACAAGACCAATCTACATCGCCTCCACATCCGCTACACCTCCTACCGAAACAAGCTCATCGGTCGACGACGAATTCAATCTCGAAGCTCGCTTGCCAGGACAATCGACGCCACCCATCTCCGAGACAGATCCGCCTCTTTCTCTTCGGCACAGCCTATCCCTGGACCCATTCAACCACACAAGATCAAACTCAAGCTCGTTGCAGCTGAGCCTAACATGCGTAAGTAAGATGCCGACTCTCCGAGAATCGAAGTGCCCGCACACAGACGTGCATCGACTCCTATCTCTGGACTGGCCGGCCAGGAAACGTGGCTTGTCTCGGCCGCTCAGGTCCGGGCTTCGTGCCTCGTTACCGTCCGCTTCCGAAGCGCTGCAGGTCAATCAAGGGCGGGTGTCAGTGCTGCTTGGGATCGATGGCTTCGGCCGACGTTCTGCTCGCAGCAGCGCCTCGCCGATCTTGCGCTTCTTGGCTTGCAGCATGCGGCTTCCGCCACGCCTAGCTGAGACTGCAGGTAAAAACCCGAGCGAGAGGCTGCAGAGATATGGCCGCGGACGTGGCTGCGGCTACGGCTGCAACTCGGCGTGCTAGCGGATAGCTTGGCTTCGGTCCGGCGTGGTAGAAAGGCTCAGCCAGAAGCGCTTCAGCTAGCGTAGCGGCAACGCCAAGCCAGCCGACGCAGCCAAGCCCTGTCCTGCTCCGAGCACCAGCAGCCGCCACGTTCAAATGGCTGCGTCGGCCGCCTCGCCTTACTGCCTATGCACGTCCCGCCGATCGAGCATTGTTAGGCCCAGCGTCGTCGCAATTTTAGCGAGGGATTCTGGGTGGTGCGCGTTGGCACGCGTGCGCGCGCAGTCCAGAGTCCAAACAGGCGTGGCAGTGTGAGAGTGCCTCCCCTCGAATTCGAGCTCCCTCACTGCTCACGCGCGCCACTTGGGTCTCAGCTCCCCAAAATCTGTGCAACGCTCGCTCTTGCTGCGCCTGCATAGCCCCTGTACCACTGTCGCCCTCGCCCTCAAAGCCAAGTAAGTCAGCCTCTCGCAGCTGCGCCAGTCGTCCAGTGCCCATCCCTGGCCCACATGCACACTGCCTGCATCAGCGCGCCCTGTTTTGCTGCCAACTTGGCCTCGCCTGCCCTCGCCCTGCCTCGCCTCTCCGGTCGCAGTCCCCCGCTCGCTCTACGCGACCTGCGCGGTGCATCTGTTGTGTGCGCACAAATTACACCTGCACCAGCTGCCCGCGATCGCGCGCCCCTTCCCGGTCTTATACAGCACCGCTGCGCCATCGTCGGTCCACTCTCCTCGTCCCCGGCTCCCCTGCGCTCGTTCCGATCCTGATCCTCGCACCACCATCACCTCTGCACTCCGAACCTACGACCTTGATCGTTTGCTGACCGCCCGCTGCCGCCGCTTGCATCTGTCCTCCGTTCGCGTTGCTCGCGCGATTTCGCTCTACCAGCCTACCCATCGTCCGACCGCCAGGCGGTGCTTGCTGCCCTCTCCGACGTGGTCACCGTCAGTCCCAACCCAGACAACCAGCGCAACGCAGGCTTCTCCCGCCACGCCCATCACCCTTCCTACGACCCGGAATCCTCCTACACCGGCCTCCAGCCGCTTCCCATTACAGAACCGCCACCCATGGTCCCCGCAAAGAGCCCCTTCGAGGACCGCAGCCTCCCTCCGCCCCCAGAGGTGCCTGCCAAAGCCTCCGGCACCAGCATGGCCAACAAATTCGCCAACGCCTTCCGCAGGACCAACGCGGACGACAAGGCAAAGAAGCGCGCAAAGGACAAGCGTATGAACGATGAGATCAACAAGACCGCCGCCAGGACCAGCCGCATGGACATCATCGACCGCCTCGATCTCTCCGGTATCAACGGCTCCAGCATGTTCCATCACGACTCGCCATACGACGCCTGCGCTCCGCACATGAACAAGGGCAAGCGCGCCCCCGTCGGCGCCTTCGATCCCAACGTCGACCCCATGACCGGCCTACCCCGGAATGCGGCGGGCGCCAAGGCTGGTCGCACCGGCCGCGCCGGTGCAGGCGATGCGCTCGCGGCCGACGCCAGCCCGGCTGACGAGAAGGCAGGCGCACGACCCGGTGCCAACGCCGCCGGCGGTCGAACACGAAGCTCCACCGCCCCACTCGTCCCGTCGCTCTCCATGCACGCCGAGGGCTCGACCACCGAGCTCCCCATCGACGAGGACATCGACGCAGACCGCGACGCCGAAGCAGAACGCATCTGGCGAAGTCGTCAAGGCTATCACACCCAGCCGTCCAACGTGCCCGACAGCCGCTACGACGTCTCGAATCCCAACGCAGACGTGTGGGGCGTGAGTGCAGAGCCATGGCAGGATTTTGCGCAGCCCAAGCAGCGAACCCGATCCACGCTCAGCCCCTACTCGGCCGCAGGAGACCGCAGCGGCACCACCAGCGCCGCCAGCAGCGTGCTCGACATGGAGGCCATCATGACGGGCAAGAAGAAGCCTNACGCTCAGCCCCTACTCGGCCGCAGGAGACCGCAGCGGCACCACCAGCGCCGCCAGCAGCGTGCTCGACATGGAGGCCATCATGACGGGCAAGAAGAAGCCTTCGCGTGCCCAGCAGGACCTCGACGTCGGCAGCGCAAGCCCCTTCCCCGAGCCCAACTGGGACGAGCGAGCGCCCGCGGGTGCCGACGTGCCCAAGCGCAGCAAGAGTCTCATCAAGCGCATTCGCAGCATGCGCGAGAACCCCAACGTGCCTCCTCCCGAGGATGGCGCCGTCGAGATGCGCGACCGCCGTCGTCGCGCGGCGCAGCACAAGCACTCGCCCAGCACACCGCCGACTGCCGTGGGCGGCCAATCGTCGTACGATTCGCGCGATTCGCGCGCTGCCGCCGATGCGGCTGTATCGAGCGGCAGCTACGGCCGTCGCACCAACCGCACCGTCGTCACGCCCAACGAGAGGGACGTCGTGACGCCCCGAGCGCAGCACGACGATGACGTCTCCTACTTTGCCGCCAACGCCGACTCGAGGAGCGGCGCACCACGCTCGCCAGCCGCCGAAGGATCCGGCCTCACCCGCAACGGCAGTCTCTTCAACAAGCTCCGCCGCGGCCAAAAGTCGTCGCCTAAATCCGCCGAACGTCCAGCTGCCTATGCTTGATCTGTGTATCTGCCTGGATCATACTTGTTGCTACTTTGTAATCTTGTGCTTTTGTTTTCGACGCTTCGTTTAAAACCCGCAGTACGCGCGGCTATCGTACCCATAACTGCCACCTTTCCTTGTGTTGTTGATCTCCACTCTGATCGCTTCCACACGCTTGCAATACGGACGCTCCTTTTTTTTTCCCTTTCGCATGCCAAAGCATGTGCACGTCTTTCGAGTACAGTAGGCTGGAATCAAGCTCGTAAACCGTCTGGGTCTGGAAAGGGCTCGAGATCGCAACTCCATACTGACGACGCTGATCCGGAGAATGTTTCTCTGCTCGTTTGAATGGATCAGGTCATTCTGTTCGACCATCTTAATCGAGACAAATCATGTGCACCATGTTGCCTTGGACGGTCCACACTTACAACAGTCTTGATCATCTGTCCGAACCCAGAGAAGCTCGTGCATGTTGAGCCCCACCCTGTTGATGCAACCCCACCGGCCAATGGTCTTGCGAACACTGCCTTACGACCGCAAAAGAAGCAGACAGAGATTCAGTGTAAGCTTCAGCTGAAACGGAGCTTCGAAAGCTCTGCTTCAGTCTGGGATCCTGTGTCGAGCACCCAGAGCCTTGAGGTTGCGCTAGTCTCGTTCAGTCGCCATCGCTCCCGCACACCGTTCGGATCGCCCGGTCGCCATGGGAGCCAAAGCAGAAGTTCGAGTGTTCGCCAGAGTGCGAATGCGGACACTAGCCGACTTGGACGGCGGACCGAGTGCCCTCGCATCTTCCTGTGGGGATAGTGTCGCAAGCTCCGGCCCGATAGAATCTCCACTGCTCGTCAAGCAGTCCTCCCATCTCTCTCCCTGTCCATTTCTTTCTCGCAGCTTCGTCGTCCGCAAGCGTTGCCGCAACAGAACTCTGCCCGCACTCTTGCCTTCCCCCATTTGCGAACTGCTCGAACTCAGACTTTGCTCCGACTCACAGCGGTCGCGCATCTCTCAGCTCAGCCGCACAGTCCTCGCAGCTCGGTTCGACAAGAGTGGCATTGCATCTGAGCCGCGCTTTGCACGCCTAGGCGGCTGCATCCGTCTGGATCTCATCCGCAGGCGCGCTCGACTTGGGCGGTACGTCCGCCTGGAGCAGATCCTGGCGGAGCTGTTCTCCGCTCTCGTCCTGCGCACTGTCGCCCGCGCGTGCGTCGTCGTCCTCATCAAGTCCGAGGCTGCGTGCCTTTCGGAACAGCTCGGCTTCTTCGCTGAGCTGGCCTTTGGCACGGTCTTCGCCCGGCGACCTGGCCAGCACGGCACATCCGTCGTCCTCCGGCACCTCGCGGTCGGCTGCGGTCGTATCGATTCGCAGCCCATGCAGCCGGCCCACAACCTCATCTTTCGCCTCCGCCTGGGACCGGACCGCGCGCTTGGCGGGAGCGGAACCCGCGCCGTCGTCCGAGTCCGACTCGTCCGAGTCTGCAATCGAAAACGCAGGCGACGACAGACCCGATTCCATCTGCGCCTGGTCGGGCGTGGTGAGATGCTGCATAGACGCTGCGCTCGCGCTGGTGCCAACCACACCGCTGGCTTGCAGACCCGCATCTACGGCGCGCACGTCAATCGCTGGTGCAGAGCCGTACCGATAAAACTCCTCGAGCCGCTTCGACACGTCGCCCAGCTCGTCGTGCACTGCCAGAATCCGCGCCAGCACCGTCTCGTCCTCCACCGTGCCCGCCAGCTCCGCCAGCCGTCGACGCAGCTTGGAACTCTGCCGCGTGAGGTCCTCGACAAACTCGCCGGGCGGCGTCACCTTTTGCTCGGGCNCCCCCCCGTGCCCGCCAGCTCCGCCAGCCGTCGACGCAGCTTGGAACTCTGCCGCGTGAGGTCCTCGACAAACTCGCCGGGCGGCGTCACCTTTTGCTCGGGCGCCTCGCGCTGCCGTTTCTCCTCGCCCGTCAACAGATCGCGCAGAACGTTCTGACACTCGACCGATGCACTCAGCAGACCCTCCACTGCCGCGCGATCCTTGGCTGCTGCCGCTTCCTTGGCCGTCGCCCGTGCCGTCTCGATCGCCTTGATGCGCTCGTCGTTCTCCCTCGCCGCGCGCGCCACGACCGACTTGTAGATCGGCGCCGCAATCGGCTGTTTGAGCCCCTTCTGCGTGGCGCGCTGCTGCGCCAACTCTGTATTGCGCACACAGCTCTGCAGGATCTCCTGCGAGAGCCGCGCAAAGTCCGGATTGTTGGGCGGGATGTTGAGGTCCAAGCAGCGCAGACTGCGATTCATCCGCAGCGACACCGCCAGCGCCATGACCCCGGCAATGTCAATCTCAAAGTTCTCGGCAAGATCCAGGTGGATCAGACTGCGCGCCTCGGGCAGGAACTCGGCGAGCGCAATCGCCGCCTCGGACGACAGATCCGTGTCGTTGAGAAAGAGCCGCTTCAGGTTCGAGTTGAGCGCAAACGCAGTACGCAGCGTCGTGATCCCCTCCAGCCCGGGGCCCGAACACGGATTGTGGCTCATATCCAGCGTCTCGAGCGTCGAGTTGTACTTGAGCGCCTCGGCAATCGCCACTAGTCCGGGCATCTCGATGTTGTTGTCGCTCAGATTGAGCACGCGCAGCGTGCGGTTCTTCTTGAGCACCTGCGCCAGGTACACCACACCGCCACGGATGTCGTTCGACTTGAGGTCGAGCGTCAGCAGGTTGCCCACGCGCGGCAGTTCCGCCAGGATGCGCCTCGCCCGTTTCGCCTGGTAGATCGACACGGCTTCCTCTTCGCTCATGCCGGGAGCCAATTTGCGACGGATCTCGAGCGCTTCTTGCGGCGTGATCTGCGAGTCGAGCTCGCGTCCGGGGCCCGCAATGCTGGTCTGCATGGCGTCCTGCAGCTGTTCCGTATGGGCTCCGTAGAATGTGGTGGATTGGTGTCCGCCTGCTCCTCCATTCGCGTACATCTGGCTCGGCATCTTGCGCGAGGTGATGCCGCCGCCTGGACTCGAGACGATCACGGGCACCTCCGGCAGGCCGGGAGAGTAGCTGCGCGTGCGTCGTTCCGGGCTCGACTGAGCATCCGTCGGCCTTGGTGTGCGTCCGCTGCGATCGAAAGCGTCCACCTGTGATTTGGAAGGTGTAGCCGGAGCGCCGTTCGCATCAAAGTACGACTTGCCCTCTCGCTGCGGCGTGCCGGTGGAAGTCGGGTCGTGTGGCGGCATATCCGGGTAGTCCTTGAGCATGATGGCGAGTGCCACGGAGGCCAGCTGGCCGATCTTGTTGCGGCGGAGTGACAGATGTCGGATGTCAGAGAAGCGAACCGATTGAGAGAGCATCTCGAGCGAGGCAGCCTTGAGGCCGCAGTTCTCCAGACGCAACGAGATCACCGCGGACGAAGGCGGGTCTGGGTCGTCCGAGACCTCCCTCAGCAATGGCGCAGTGGGCATGAGTGGCTCGCCCGAGTTGTCGAAGAACTCGTCGTCGTCGTCTTCATCGGCTTCGCTGTCACCCCCATTGAATACGATTCCGGCCTCTTGGCCGTTGGTCTTGGTCCCTGTTGCTGCGGCTGCCTCTCCGCCTTTTGCACCATGACCCTCGCCCGTGGAAGCTGCTTTTCCAGTTGGAACCTGCTTTGACGCGCGCTCCTGCGTCACCGCTGCCGCAGGCTTTGTAATCACGGCGAGGAGGTGCTCTAGCGAGGCCCTGTCGATGGAGTTCTCCGAGAGATCGAGATAGCGGAGTGCACGAGCCCTGCGCATGAAGATGGCGAGGTAGCGCCAGCCACGGAAGCGGATCTTGCGGTTGCTGGCGATGCTGAGGTTGGGCAAGGTGCCCGAGACGAGAAGCGCATGGAGGATGGATTTGAGGCTGTCGTCGGTGAGCGCACAGTTTTCGAGGACGAGCTTGTTGAGACCAAAGTCGATGCTGAGCAAGTCGGCGATAGGCTCGACAGCTTGACGATCGAGAGGCACAAAGGAGAGGTCGAGCGTCTTGAGTGCGGGCGGCGATGACTGCGCGGCCTCCTGGAAGACGAGACGCATCTTTTTGAGCGGATGCTCTTCGCGGGTGCGACAGCATTCGCGGTAGAGCGCCTCGAGCTCTTCGGGCGTCCATGGCTTGTCGCGACGAGCCTTGAGCATGCGACGATGTTGCCTCTCGATGCGGAGACGGGTGAGATCTTCATCTTCTGGCGTGCCAGCTCCGACGATTGGGTATGTGACGGCCATGTGGGACACCTGGAATTGGACCTTTTTGAGCGGAGCGGCGGACGTGGTGGCGGCAGCGATGTTGCTCTTGATCAAGGTCGACGAGGAGGATGAGGAGGCTTCGGATTCGACCGTCTGCGACGAAGCCATTGCAAAGCCTGAAGATGAGCCAAAGGTGGTGGTGCTGGCGCTTCTGTTGGACGTTGCGGAAGCAGCGTTTGGCTTGGAGGGAGAGTCGTTGGAAAGCAGACCGCCTACAGAGGTGGCATTGGCACCGCCGACGTTAGCCGCGGCACCGGCAGCAATGCCACCGATCCTTCGAAACATGCCGCCGATGTAGGAGGCGGTGGCCTGCGCCGTGCTGCCTTGGGGCAGAGGCACCTGCATGTTGACGCCCTGCTGTGCGAGACGCGAATTGATGTTCTCGAGGATGTCTCTGCGGAAGGAGAAGCCTTTCTGCGGAGGCGGTGCGGGTTTGAGGATGCCCTTTGGCTTGGAGCTCATCTTGCGCTTGTATACGGATCTGCGCACGGGGCTGATGGTGGTGATGATGGACGATGTGAGCTGTGGCTCGGGCGGTGAGGGAGCCAGGGATGGTTGCTCTGGCGGTATGTGCGTGCCAGCATCTGAAGAGCTGGCCTCATCATGCGAGATGGAAGGCAGTGGCTTGTCGTGGTCGGAATGCTGGGATGAAGTCGAGGATGGCGTGTTTGCGGAAGCGTCGGCAGATGAAGCCGGGGGCGTGGAAGCGTGGGGAGCCGATGCTATCGATGAGCCAAATGCGCCGGGCACGACCGGGCTTTCGATGTCCGTGGGGGACTCTGTAGACACTTGGGATGGTGACGGCTCCGAGACGGGTGTGGGCGCGGGTGGGGATGAGGAAGATGGCTCTGCTTGTGTTTGGATGGTCGTTGGTGGGCCCAAGGGGCTCGAGTCGGTCGGAGCGGACATTGTGGGAGAAGCGAGCGAAGTGCTGGTCGTAGCTCAAACGAGTCGAGCTTGAGCGACCAAGGGCGGATCAGGTGGATCGAGACGTCCAGGGGCAGAGCATCCGGCGTGTGTTCATGTGGACCGATCCGACCGGCGTCGCGGATGAAGAGAGAGGCGTGGGTGTATGCTGGGTGGGAATGTGGACGGAAGGATGAGTGCGGCGGCGACGGCGGCGGAAGGAAGGAAGGAAGGCTGGTGGTGGATGCAGCCTATGCACGCCGTTGGTAGGCGGGGTTGTGCTTGGAGAGGCAGCCACGAGCAAGCAGCAGCAGCAGGTGTTGGACCGCGGATGTGGAATGCGAAAGGGGCCCTCTGCGTTGTTGGTGTGTGCACTGACTGGTGCATGAAGAGCCGAGTTGTCGCCAACACTCACTCACACACACATACACACATACACACATACACACACGCGCACTGTGCCGTGTTGTGCTGTGTTGCGTTGTGCTTTTCAGTTGGACCGCGTGGCGGGTGTCGGGTTGGCTGAGCCGTCGAGTGGTTGTTCTGCTGAGCTGCACTGCCAGATCGCGCGAGTAGGCCGCAAAAGCAGACAACCTAACAATCGCAGCTTTCGCACTTTTCGCTCGAGGCTCGGATTTCGGACAAATTTGCAGCTCGAGAGAGGCAGGACCAAGAGCTGGAAGTTAGCTGCTTCCCTATCAACCGGCCTCCATCCGCCACCGCCTCTCCTCCTTGCAAGCATGAGCGAAGCTTCCGAGCAGAGCCTCGATGCTGCTTCGGCACAGGTCGCATCGACCTCGTACCAGCCGCGCCCCGCTCGTAAGCAGGTTTCCGTCGCCAAGTTCAACGACATTCGAGAGGCGTTCAGCGCACGTCCCGAATCGGCAGGCACGTTCAACATCTGGTACGAGAACTACGCCGGCGTCGACCGAGAGGAGAACGAAGCACAAAAGGCAAAGCGCGAGACCCGATGCGACATTGCACGCGATGCCGGCTACACCAAGGCCGACGTGCTGCTGCGAACACAAGCGGCACGCACGCAGCAAGGCGCTGCGATTGCGCCGGACGAGGCTGTCTACTGCTGCATCCACTTTGCGCGCGGATGCTGCCCACACGGCGTCGACTGCAATTTCCTGCATCGCTTGCCGCGTCCCAACGACTTTCCAAGCCAGGGCCGCGACTGCTTTGGTCGCGAGAAGCTCGGCAACTACAAGGACGACATGAGCGGAACCGGCTCCTTGTCCCGGGTCAACCGCACCCTCTACGTCGGCCGCATTCACGAAGAGCACGGCGTCTCATCTCCGACCGTCCAGAACGCTGCCTGGCGCGACGGCGGCAAGACGCTCAAGGGCGGTCGCAGCGTCAACGAAGCAAGAGGCAACAACGGGCCGCGTGCCAAGCAGGATGCCAAGACGTATCGCCCGCAGCACAACTCGGTGCGGCCCGAGACGGACAATGCAACCGAGCGCGTCGTACGTCGCCACTTTAGCGAGTGGGGCGAGATCGACCGTCTGCGCGTGCTCAATGGGCGCTCGTGTGCCTTCGTCACATACAAGTACGAGGCCAGCGCGCAGTTTGCCAAAGAGGCCATGCTCAACCAGTCGCTCGACCACGACGAGATCATCAATGTGCGCTGGGCGTCGGACGATCCCAACCCTGCGGCACAGAAGCGCAATCAGGAGCAGCTGCGTCGGGCCGGCGAGCGTACCATCATGGCCGGCATGTCGACGCAGGCCATCGAGGCGCAGCAGGCCCTGCGTGCACTCGAGGCACTCGATGGTCCCGATGCCGATGCCAACGCCAAGCGACGCCGTACCACACATTCGAGTCAAGAGGAGGAGGAGGAGGAGCTGCGAAGACTCGACGAGGAAAATGCACGCGAGTGGGCCGAGATCCTGCGCGAGCGCCAGGCTGCCGCACAAGCCAGCCAAACTGTGCCACCAGTCGCTGCCGTCCCTGCATCGGAAAGCAAGAGCACAGCTGGAGCAGGCCTGCTCAATGCCGAAACCATGTCGAATCTGGCATCGCTGCACAACCAGCGTCAGAAGGATGCGCCTGCTACAAACGGTCTTGGCAGCTTGGCCGCCTACGGCAGCGACAGCGAGGACGACGCATGACCTAGCTCCATCCGCTCCGTGATTGCCGCATTCGAACCTTAGCGCTGCACTGTTGTATTTGTACCCTCACATCAAGGATACCATCATGATCTTTCTTGAGCCCAACATGCGGCTCCCAATGAGCCCTGTGACACGACGTGGGGGCGCTCTGCTTGCTGGAGGAGGGCTAGGGGTTGCTTCGGGTGGGACCGAATATGAATGCGGAAATTTTTGAGTGTTCGACTTGCCGATCACACATGCTCCCGTTTTTTCCTCGGCTGAAGTGCTGCCGAAGGCTGGTCCGTGCAAGCCAAGCCGCCTTCGCAGAGTGGAGGCAGAAGGTGGCCGGCCTAGCCGCACAGCAGCTGTACGGCCGTCAAGCAAGGCGAACGCTCGCAAGGTGAGCTTCCGCCGAGTGCAAAACGTTGAGCAAGCCAAAATGCGGATCGGCTGGGTCGTGCGACCTCGTCGTCGTTGTCTAGAGTGAGCTTGCGGCCGGTGCGGTCCTGGCTAGAGGGTTTCGGCCTCCACAACCCGCAACCCTGCACGTAGCCATCGGTGCTGCAGCGGAGCAACACTTCTGCACTGCCTTTCACCATCCAACGCACTATCTTTCTCTCCACCACCATCTTTTGGCTCAAGACAGTACACCAAAGATGAGCGACGCAACGCCTGTTAAGCGCGCTGGCTCCACCGCCGACACTGAAGAAGACTTCTCGACGGTGCCCACCACCACCGCTCCGTCCGAGAGCGGCTTCGAGGACCTGAGCATCTCTGAAACCGACTCCAACGTGCGAGTCGCCGCAAGCGATACTTCCTCCACCCCGGCTGCCGCTTCCGAGGGCGTCAATGCAGCGGTGCCAGCCGCAGCACCCGCACGCCAAGCGGACGAGCCTGCTGCGCATCCCACGCGCGCCGATAGCACCTCGCTCACCTCGAGCACGTCCGGTCTGGTGCTCTTTGACCTCACCGACAAGCCTGGAGGCAAGGCGTGCTTCTCGCCCCACACCATCAAGACCATCCTCGACCTCAAGCTGCTCAACGTCGGCTACGAGCGTCAGCGCCTCACGTTTGTCCAGATCCGCAACGAGCTCTCGGAGCGCATCGCCGACAACGTCACCGTGCCTGCTCTCGAGCTCAGCGACGGCTCGCACATCGTCGACTCTTGGGCCATCGCCGAATACCTCGAGCGTCGTCACCAAGATGGGCATCGTCTCTTTGGCAGTTCGGCCACCAAGCGTCTCGCCGCCATGCTCAACCAGTTTGGCAAGACCGTGCTCGCGCCTCACATCGGTCCGCTCGCCCAGCGTGGTGTCCACGCCATGCTCGATGCCGAGTCGGCCGACTACTTTGCCAACGTCAAGATCGGCAAGCCGCGCTGGGCCAAGGTCTCGTCCATGTCGCAGGCCGATGTGCAGAACCACGTGCAGCAGGCCATCGCAAAGCTCGAAGTGGTCAATGCAATGCTCACCTGCGAAGGCGGCACCGACTCGACCAATGGAGCTGTCTCGTACTCGACCCACAGCGCTACGACTCCACAGCCACGTTCGAGCAAACCCGTGTGGTTTGCAGGCGGTCAGGACCCGACCCATGCCGACTTTGTCCTGTTTGGCTGGTACGTCTTTTCGCGCGCTGCGGGCGCCAAGATCGCAAACGAGATCTGGACCGCACACAAACCCATCCAGCGCTGGCTCGACGCAATGCTCGAATGGTCCGGTGACCTCGCGGATGACTTTGTCTAGTCTCAGTCCCTCAAGCCAGCTGACACTGCACAATCGAATGTCGTTTCTTCTGCATCCTAGAATGTGACTGAAAGAACCGTGCGTCCTACTCCGCGCGTGACGGTGTGTATGGAAGCCACTTGGGCCGAGGGCGCGAGCTGGGCTAGTGTCTGTTTGAACGCTTCCACACCACCGCCTACGCCAAAGTAGATGACTTTGGCAGCTACCAGCACCGCCGCATCTGCAGCGGCGTACGTGTGCAGCAGTCGCACCAGCGGCGACAACGAGGGCAAAGCATACACGGTCTCGGAGGTAAGAATGAGGTCCATCCCGCGTGCGGGTGGTGGGAAATTCGTCCAGGCGCCCGCGATGAAGTTGACCTGCACACCGTGTGCGGCTAGCGAGGTGCGGAAGGCCGACACCAGTTCCGGCGTGATGGCAAGTTCGCCGTGCCCGTCGACGTCGTGTGGAGCGGTGTCGAAATGGTCCTGTCCGCGCCGTGCGAGTTCATGTCGTTCAAGCGCCGTCTGCTGGGCCCCTGCACCCGCCCTGAACGCGGCAGCAGCTGCAGACGACCACCAAGCGAGCAGCACGTTGGGCAGCGTCACGAGCTGCAGCACCTGCGCATTGTAATCCGCCAGATTCAGCGTCATCCCCACCCCGGCTCGGTCGTTCAGCACCTGCGTCAGCATGAAGAGCGACGGCAGCGCCGTCCCGCAGCCGAGTTCGAGGATGTATTTGCCGCTAAAGTGCTCCGACCACCGGCCGGAATGCAGCCCATCGAGCGTCTCGACGAGATCCAGCGCGCACTCCCACGTCTTGAGCCCGCCCTCGTACACGCCAGGTATCAAGTCCGACTGCGCGTCCACCTGCGCATCCATGCCTGCCGCATTGGAGGTTTTGTCGTCCTCGTCCTCGTCGAGCAGCATCTGAAAGCGCGCATCGAACAGGTCGCGCCGCAGCATCTGGACTGAAGTGCCGCGCGAGGCGAGCGGGATGCTGATCGATGAATACGATATGCGTGAGGGCAGATGATCGAGCATATCATCGAGCGAATACGACTGGTACGGCGCTTGTGGCACCGAGGAGGAGTCGCCATTCGAGGTCGATGGCGTCGCAGTCGGCGCCGGTGCCGACGCGAGAGAGACGTACTCGTCGTCCAGCTCCGAGTCGTCGAACTGAAACCCGAACGACATGGTCGGGATCTAAAGCCACAGCGCGAATCGTTCGTCGAAGGAGAGAAGAGGAGCAAGACGTGAGCGACGTGGTGGTAAAAGTGATGAAGGTGACGTGGGCGATGTGGGTGATGAGCGCGAGGACGTAGGCTTGGCAGGACCGAAAGAAGCTCAAATTTCCCTTTTGCGCCGGCCAAAATAGTTAGGCTCAAACCTCGGATCTCGGCCTGCACCTGGCCTCCACCTGTCAACCCCGCACAAACCAAATGAACGCCATACCTGATTGAGGTCCTGCATTGCGGAAGCTTGATAACGAACATGGCACAACCAACTCAGAACAGGTCGCGGTCGGTGATGCAGCCTTCCGAGGCGTTCTGCACGTCGCGCGCAAATTTGTACAGCCATCCGCTCTTCACCTTGAGCGTCTTGCCCTTCTTCTCCTTGACCCAGGTGTCCATCCTACGCTTGAGCTCGTCGGCGTCGACGTGCAGGTTGATCTCGCGCGTGTTGGCGTCGATAGTAATGCGGTCGCCGTCGTGCACCAGCGCGATCGGTCCGCCCTCTGCAGCTTCGGGGACGACGTGGCCGGTGCAGAAACCGTGCGAGGCACCCGAGAAGCGACCATCGGTGATGAGGGCGACGGTCTTGCCCAGGCCAGCACCCATGATCGCGCCGGTGGGGCCAAGCATCTCGGGCATACCCGGCCCGCCCTTGGGGCCGACGTAGCGGATGATGACGACGTTGCCATCCTTGACGCGGCCCTCTGCAATGGCCTCGGTGATGCCCTCTTCGGAGTCGAAGACGACGGCCGTACCGTCGAACGTCAGACCTTCTTTGCCAGTGAGCTTCGAGACGGCGCCGCCGGGGCAGAGCGAGCCACGCATGATGGTGAGGTGTCCCGTGGCCTTGATGGGGTTCGAGAGCGGACGGATGATGTCTTGCGACTCAAAGTCGAGCGGCTCCACGTCGGCGAGGTTCTCGCGCAGCGTCTTGCCCGTGCAAGTCATGACATCGCCGTGCAATAGGTCTGTGTTGTCGAGGACGTATCGCATGATCGGCGGCAGGCCCCCGATTTTGTGAATGTCCTCCATGTAGTAGGCCCCTGATGGCTTCATGTCTGCCAGCATGGGCGTCTTGTCGCCGATGCGCTGGAAGTCGTCGATGGTAATGTCGACGTCGGCGGCACGCGCGACGGCGATCAGGTGGAGCACGGCGTTGGTCGAGCCGCCCATGATGTGTGTCATGGTGATGGCGTTCTCGAACGCCTGCCTGGTCATGATGTCGCGCGGCTTGATGTCCTTGGCCAGCAGGTTCTTCATGTAGCCGCCGACACGGAGGCACTCCTGCATCTTCTCGGGGTAGACAGCGGGGGTGCTACTGGTCAAAGGCAGGCCCATGCCCATCACCTCGATGGCGGTGGACAGCGTGTTGGCCGTGTACATGCCACCGCACGCGCCGGGGCCGGGGCAGGCATTACGGATGAGGTCCGCACGCTGCTCGGCGGTGATCAAGCCCTTGCTGTACGCGCCCGTCGCCTCGAAGTTGTCCGCCACATTGCACGGGTCGCCCTTCTTCCTGCCAAGGCCAGGCATGTCCATACCATGCTTACCCGGCTGGATCGTTCCGCCGTATACGATAATCGTAGGTCTGTTGTGTCGAAGCGCCGCAATCATACAGCCAGGCATGTTCTTGTCACAACCGGGGAT
>AWNI01000012.1:355399-366020 GCA_000517465.1 Moesziomyces aphidis | reverse complement strand
AGAGAGAGAGAGAGAGAGAGAGGAAGCACAGCCCAAGCCACTTTACCGTTCGGGAGTTGAAAGCAGCCGAGAGCACAAAATTGGACGTGCATTGCATCCGTGCGTGCATCCGAGCGAACCCTTTTTTTGTTCGGGTGGAGCATGCTTGCCATCGCCCGATAAGGCCAAGGCCGACCCGATGCTCATGGAAGTCGGCTTGAAGGTCCGTTGGAATTTTTGGGATGGAGGTCCTCTTTTTCTTGATTTCCTGCAAAAAAGCCTTCCTCCGCTCCCTCTGCGAAACCACATTCACCTCCTCCCTTCGCTTTCACTCCATCTCGCCACTGTCAAAGATGTTTAAGCGCGTGGCCAAGGCCACCGGTAGAAAGGGCGACGTGGACGAGCTCAAGCTTGCCACCGGTGACGACACCGCCATTGGCGTCGACAAGCTCATCGACGAGTCCTCCAGCTCCGAAGGCGAAGACGACGATAGCGAGGATGACGAAAGTGAGGAAGAAGGCGACGAGAAAGATGGCAGCGGAGACTCTGAAGGAGAGTCCTCGGACGCAGATGCCAAATCGAAAGCCGGCTCGAAACGAAAGCGCACCGAGGCCGACGAGGCCGACGCGGCCAAGGTAGAGGGGGCCGCTGTGCAGGTCTCGATTCGCGAGGCGATCCAAGACCCGATCTACGTTCCGACCGAAGGCGAGAAGAAGCACGGCGTGCTTGCATCGCGCTGCATCGTCTGCGAGGCGGCTGTGCTCAAAACGCCCCATCTCGTCGCCGAGCATCTGGAGGGCAAGGGCCACAAGCGCCGCTTCGAGCGCTTCCAGAGCTTCGTCCAGGACCAGCTCTCGGAAGGCCAGCGCAAGAACCTCGATGCGAGAGATGCCGTCGACCAGATGGACGCCTGGAAGACTGAGCAGGATGCTCTCGACAAGCAGAAGCTCGCCGACGCCGCACCCAGCAAGAGGAAGCTCGCCAGGAAGAAGAAGGCAGCCGAGTACCGCAAGAAGAAGAAGGAGCTGGCCCTGCAGCGCAAGGTGAAGAAGAAGGATGACAAGAGGGGCAAGAAGGACGCCAAGTCCACGAGTCAGCAGGAGAAGACGGACAACACCGACGTCGGTCCGGAACAGAAGGCAGAAACTGCTAGCCCAGCGAAGAAGGCCAAGACTGCCTACGCAGACAAGAGGGCCAAGAAAAAGGCATGATGCTCACGTCCGCTCGGCACTACCTTCACAACCACTTGCATCACTATACCCGCTCGCCCGCTGCTGCCAGCTGCACCGGCATTTCCTCTCATCTCATGCTGCAACTCTGTATTCTAGCCATCTTCGCCACACGGCATCTTTCGGCCTCGAAGCCAAGCATACGACTTTTTTTCCATTTCGGCATAGGGAGCAGCGAGTCATCACTGGGAGCGAGAACAGGGGACGAGGTACGGACGCAGGGCACTTAGGTGTACCAGGTCGGGGTGGGCCAACCGTCCTTGCCGGGGCCGTGGAGGGTGAAGCGGCCGACCTCTGCGCGCTTGTGTGCGATGGGGTCGTGGAGCGAGTGCGTCCTGAGATCCCTAAAGGCGACGTCGAAGCCGTACTTGCCGGCGACGGCCCTTGCGCCGGTGAGCTCGTAGATCTGGCTGGTGACGGCGAGACCCACATCGACGGCGTTGATCTTGGCGGCGGCGACGCGCACGGCGAACTTGGCGCGCTGCTCCTCGGTGACCTGCTGGCGCGGAGCCGTGTGAAGGATGGCCGAGGCCTCGGCAAAGACGGATTCGATGAACGAGGCGGTGGCCCAGAGCTTGGCCTGCAGATCGCCGTAGCCAATCTGGATGTAGGCTTCGTCCGTGCCGCGTGCGACGGGGTTGGGCTGGTACGGCCATCCGCGCGTGTTGGCTTTGGTGTAGGCCGCAGCCCTCGCGAGTGCTCCCTCGGCGATACCCAGGTAGAACGAGGTAAAGACGAGCTGGATCTGGGGCAGGTTGAGCGTGTTGTACGCTCCGATAGGCTGGAACTGCTTGTTGACAAAGCCGAGTGCATCGGACCACGATACGACAACATTCGTGATGCTGATACCGCCACTCTGCGTACCGCGCATGCCGAGCGTGTCGACCCACTCATCGCCATACACGATACCCGCCTGCTTGCTAAGCACAGCCGCAAAGACGTGGCCACCCTCGGGCAGCGAGCCCTCGAGAATCGTCACGTCCGAAATCTTGCTTCCGGTCGAGAAGGTCTTTTTGCCATTGAACACGAGCTTGTCGGCATCGTTGGGGTCCTGCTGCACCTTGAGGTCGGCGTCGCGAGGGTTGACGGCGCCGCCGACAAAGTACTTGTTCTTGGTGATCCACTCCTCGAACCTGGTGCGCTGCTCGTCGGTTCCCACCAGTGCACCGGCCCACGACCACAGATAGTGGTAGCCGATCAGCTGGCCGAGCGAGCCATCGCCGCGTGCAATGATGCGGATCACCTCGTACGCCTCCTTCCACGTCAGACCCGCACCTCCCGCCGACTTGGGGCCAAGAATGGTCACCAGACCGGCATCCTTGAGCAGCTGCACCTGACGGTAGGGGACGACGTTGCCGCGGTCACGGATCGCCTCGTCCTCATGCAGCAGCTCGGACACTTGAGCAGCTCGCGCGAAGACTTCCTCGGGCGTCACAGGGTCCTTGTTGAACTTGGGGTACTGCACCACCTCGGGGTCGGGCTGGATGCGAGAGGCGCCCTTGACGGCAGCGGGTGCCGCGTTGGTGTCGCCCGAAGCTACGGTTGCGGTCGGAGCCATGGTGTCTATCGAAGCGGAGTTGGCGGGGGAGCTATATGAAATGAGGCGGTCGAGTACTGTTTCTCAGGGGGCAGTTTGTAGCGGTTTCGGGTCGCAGCAACGATGGGCAGACGAGGTTTGGCGCCGATATATACCCCCATGTCAAGACCTCGCAGACGGACGGGTCCAGAGGGCCAGGGGTCCTTCGCCCGGGGACATGCGCTCGGGGCAACCTGCACGCTTTGCTTGCAAGCTCTATTCATTTGCACCACGCCCACAGCCAGGGTCAATCTCAGAAGATTGCAGCGCACCATTGTTCCGCATGAGCCGCCTGGTGCAGCGTGCTAGGGCATGCCAGGGCTTGCCACGGCGGTCGTGAGCCGCGAGTTGGGCATCTGTGCCTGGACGGTGCTGGCAGAGCCCCAGTCGCGCGATCCGACACTGTTCCCGCTCTGTGACTGTGTTGATGAGATTGGCAGCGCGATGGATGGTACAATGGAGACGGGGAAGGGCGAGCATGATTCCTTAGCGTCGTATCGGATGGCGTGAGATGGCGGCGAGATCTGGGCGAGCGCACGTTTTAGCGCCGAGTCCAACGGGCGCGCGCGCATTTGGGCACTTTTCTGACAGCCCAAGCCGCGCTGACGTGCTCGCTCGCCATCCACCCTCCGCGCTCCGCAATCCGCAAGCCGCGCCCCGTCCATCAGCTCGCTTCCGCAATCACGCTCCCCACACCGCGCAATCCGACATGCTCTGCAACTCTTTGCGTATCGGGCCCCAATCCGCGTCGCTTGGGGGGCTGTCACGCGATCGCATCTGTGCGCCCCTCAGAGTAGAGTGTGCCACTGGCCCCAATGCCGTGTTGGGAGAAGAAGCCTACTGATGTCACAGCGAGCTGCTAGCGTGAAAAAGTCGACGGCAGAAACGGCCCACTGGTCGGTCGTATACTCGAGTCGGGGAAAGATAGAGAACTGCTCGCCGCTTGTGCCTGCCGAGCGACTCTTTGCTCCACTTCTCGTCTGCGCATATCCTTCTTGCACGATCAACATCCGCTTTGGTTGTAGCCACCATCTTTATCGACATGGCGGCGCTCGAGATCATCGACGCAGAGCTGGTGCGCTCGCCGTACGCGGGCACTGTGCACTCAAAGCACTCGGACACGGATCTCAACTCTCTGTACCCTATCCACACCCCGGCAGAGCGAGCAGCAGCACTGCTCCTCCTCTCACCCTCGACGCACGACGTATGCCTCGGAGCTGGGTGGATCGACACGGACGCATCTCCGCCTCTGCGACCATCCTCCTGCTCTTCCTCCTCTTCATCTCCCTCGACGCCGGGGGAGCCGGCGGAGGGCGAGGAGAGTGAGGCGCTGCTCGTGCGTTCGTGCTCGCAAGGCTGGAGTTTGTCGTTCGAGCTTTCTGCGCACCGCCTCCCCACGCCCAACGCCGACGAGGCCGTGGTGCGCAATAGCGCCGTCGGCCTCAATCCCGTAGACTGGAAATCGGTCTCGTACAACTTTGGCATCCCCGCCTTCCCCTGGATTCTCGGCCGCGATATCGCCGCTGAGATCGTCCAGCCTCCGCAGAACAATGCGGCGGGCTGGAAGGTGGGCGATCGCGTCTGGACCTGTGCTGATTCCAGACACATGCGCGCCGGAGGATACCAGAGGTTCTCGGTGCACAACACGCAGACACTCGCCAAACTGCCCGAGCACATCCCGGATCAGGAGGCGGCTACGCTCGGCACCGGGCTTATCACCGCTGCTGTAGCCTTGTTCGCGTTCTTCAAGCTGCGGTTCAGCCCCAAAGCGACATTGGAGGACCAGCTGGACTCGCTGCAGATCGGCCAAGATGAGTGGATCTTGTAAGTCACCTCCTCTTGCCATACCAGAAAGCGGACGAAGATGGCTGACGATTTTGAGTAGGATTTACGGAGGGGGGGCGGTGACGGGGTTGTATGCTGCACAGCTGGCGCGCGCGAGCGGTGTGCGCGTCGTGGCGGTAGCATCGCAGGGCAACTTTGAGTACCTTCGCTCGCTGGGCGTGAGCGTATGCGTCGACCGCCACCAGCCCGCGTCGGCGATCCTGGACAACATTTCCGCCGAGATCTCGGCGCGAGGAGGCAAGTTGCGCTATGCCATGGACTGCGTTTCGTCCTCCACGGCCGACGTATGTCTGCGCGCGCTTGCCAGCGCCGGCACGCCGGCACAGCTGATCGCACTGGCCGGAAACCCAAAGGCGACAGCGGAGGGTGTGACGGTACATCGCATCTCCTTTTCCACCACCTTCTACCATCCCGACGGCGTATTCGCCGCACACGTCCTCGAGTATCTCACGCGCCTGCTCGAGACGAAGAAGCTACAGCCGTGTCGTCCGCATGTGCTTCCCGACGGTCTCGCTGGCATCAGGTACGTCTTTCCCCTCCGAATCAATGCGAAAGGAAGGTGAGAAGCTGACGGTCTTTGCGTGTCTGCATAGGACGGGTCTGGAGATGCTCAGGGAGGGCAAGGCGCCGCGGGCCCACAAACTTGTAGTGCGCATCGACGACACGCCCGCTGCGGACGTCACGCACCTCGGAGTGCGCACGGAGCTCGGCTGGAACGGCGTGTAGCGCGTGTATCATTGTAAATCTGGTTGTGCGCTATCCTGGTCGCGCTGTTGCTGTTCTAGCGCTGCGAGTTCGGCGCCCTGGGCCGCGACCATCCACTCGAGATCAAGTTCCTGCATGAAACTGCGCATGGCCTTCTGTCTTCGATCGGCCTCGATGCGCGCCGCCTGTGTGTAGAGTCGATCGTCCTTGATGTTGAGCAGCTTCTCGTAAAAGTGCGCGATGGCCGATCCGTTGTATCCCTCTGCCTGCTCAGCGGGGGGCTTTGGGTCCATCTGCGCGTTGTTGGGCGGCACATACAACGGGCGGTTGCACTTGGCACTGTAAGCTGCGCAGCGCATCACCCCGATACTGCCAATCGAATCCAGACGGTCCGCATCCGAGACGCACCAGAACTCTTTGCACGACGAAAGCCACTCGCGCAGCGCAAGGTCGGCTGCACTCAGGTGCTCCACCGCCTGGGCCCGGCGCCGGACGTCTTTGCTCCACGATACGTTGCCCACGATCTTTTCGACAAGCGCAATTTGCTCGGGGCTGGGACGCAAGGGGAGTGACGACCAGAATGGCGCAAGCACCGAAGAGGGCGTGGTGGAGGAGGAGGTGTACTTGGCATCGGTCAGGTCGTGGAACAGCGCCCCGAGCTCGACGACAAGCATGTCGAGGGGTGGGAGCTCGGGTGAGCGCGTGAGGGCGAGTGCGAGCAGGTGCACGCGGTTGATATGGTGGTAGTCGTGCGACGGATCGTGTGCGGCAAATGCGCGCTGCACAAAGGTCTGCGCGGCCGAAACGATCTCCTGACGCTGCAAAGGCGTGAGTGGCAAGGTCCCCGACGATGCCGACACCGTGGCTGATCGGTACAGCTCCTCCGGAAGCGAATCCATCGACATGTTGCGCCTGTGAGAACTCGAGCAATGATGATGGTCTGGCTGCAAGCTGGATTGTCTTGCGCCGAGAAGAAGTGCGTGCGTGACGGCACGAGGCCGTGCGCTGATCAGCTTAACATCGTACCGCATTTTTTCCTCGCCTTTACCGATCCTCAATGCAGACTGCCACACGACGATGCCTTGCACACACGATCTGAGCAGAGAATGATGATTGCAACGGCTAGGCGAAGAGCGAGGCGTCGATACCTTTGCCGCCGAAATGCGTGATGCAGATAAGATGGTCCTCGCTGGCCGACACGATACGCGTCGTATTGAAGTCGACGTCAAAGATCCGCGCGCGATGACATCGGAAGTCTCTCAAACACGTGCCCAGCGCCGCATCCCTCGGCGGTCCGTTCTGCTCTCCCTCTGGCTCATCTTGCGTACCGTCTTGAGCTTGTGCTGAGATGTCATCTCGCATGGTGTCGGCGTTGGATGGCTCGGCGGGGGTCGATGGATGGCCGATGTGCCAGAGCTTGATCATGCGGTCGTAGCCGCCCGAGACGACGAGGTTGCGGACGGGACAATAGGCGACGGTGCGCACGAGCATGTGGTGTTCGCCGAGCACATGCGTACAGGCGCCACTGACCGTATCCCACACCCTGATCGTCTGGTCGTTCGATCCGCTCACGAGCGTGTTGCCCTTGAACACGATGCACGCCAGCCCCTTTGTGTGGCCGCTGAACGTATGCACCTTGTCGCCCGACTCGAGATCCCACAAAAACATCGAGCCCTCTCCGGACGCCGACACCACACGGTTCCCCTGCAGGTCCACCGCATTCACGGGTCCCGTGTGCGAGAACTTTCGATACGCCACCGGCGCCTGTTCGCGCGCAACTACATCGCATCGACGCCATACGCGCACCGTGGTGTCTTTCGAGCCGGTCACGATCCAGTCATTGCTGAAGACGACGTCGAGCACGGCGGATGTGTGGTCGCGCAGCACGCAGTGGAGCCGCTCGCGCTTGTCGTGCACCAGCGCCTCGGCCTCGGCCGTCTCGGTGGGCGATGGTGCAGGCGTGGCGAGGATGGCGGCAAAGTCCCATACGAACACCTGTGCGTCTGAGCTGACCGACACGAGGATCGCATCGTCGTACTGCAGCGATAGCACCGACGCTGTGTGGCCCTGCAGCACATGCTTGCACGTGCCGCTCTCGACGTCCCACACGCGGATCGTCCTGTCCCTCGAGCCCGAGACGAGCTTGCCGGCCGTGCCTGTGCCGACGCCGTCGTCCTGGCGGATGCAGTACACCGAGTCATGGTGCCCGCGCAAGAACCGCTTGCTCGGCTCAAACATCTTGGTGACTCGCGTTGTAGAGTCGACCGTCGCATCGCTGCGCGACGGCTCGTGACCGCGCAGCCAACGCTGCTCCAGCACATACCGATCGCGGTACAGCCGCGTCCAGTTGAGCGATGCCGCAAAGAACTCCTCGGCCTCGGCGACTTCGGCGAAGTTCGAGTCGAGCGAGTGGCGTCGCGAGCTGGGCGCATCGGTACCCGCGGCAGTGGAGCTTGCGCTAGGTTGGCGGGACATCGGGGTGTCTTGTGCAAAGTACGATGCGCCCGCAGCGGCTTCCTGTGCCCGCCTTGCACCCGCCGGAGTCGAAGGCGCCGGCCTTGCGGGGCTGAGGAACAGCCCGAACCTGCCCGTTGCGGCCGTGGGCGAGCGCAGCGGACTCATGGGTGCTGCCACACTGCTGGGCGAGACCGCCTCGCCTCGCCTCCTGCTGGATTCTTCGGTGCTGGCGAGGCTGAGGCCGGCCAGCGGGAACGACGGAATGTGCAGCGTCTCTCGCCAGCTCTTGAGTGCCGACAGTCTGTCGAGGTAGGGACTGGACGTTGATGCGGCTTTGCGCTGCTCCTGTAACCTACGTAGGCGTTCTGCCTCTTCGCGCGCTGCGGTGCGTCTGGCATGTGCCTCGATCCGCTTGAGCTCCGCCTGGTGCTGCAACACCAAGGGTGCATCTTCGCGAATCGCCCATCCGGGCCGACTGAAGAACAGGTTGCGCCAGACGGCCTGGTCCATTGCGATCGCACGCCAGCGCTTCGACACCCCCGCTGCCGCCAGCAAGTCCACGTGCGAATCGAGCATGAACAGGATACACAGCGCGAGCTCGGGCGGGAGACACGAGAGAAAGTCGACGCCAGTGCGACTGGCTTGTGCGGCCTTGTCGGTGGGCGAGAGCGGGTCTCCATCCACGTAGCACGCCTCATCGTCGAGGGTGAGCGTTGTTGATGCTGCTGCGAGGTCGACGCCAATGGGGTCCGGGTGGATCGAGGAAGAGCACGTGGCGTATGAACGCCCGCTCCACGAGACGCGCTCGCGCCTCAACGCACTCCTCGTCCGTGCGAGCGCAATGAGATCACCTGCATCGGAGGGGGAGCCTGGCCGTGCGGTAAAATATCCATCTGCGTCCGAGGCGGCGCTCTGCTGCGACGGCGAGCGAAACATCCCTTCCATCGGCGTAGCCACGACCAACAGCGCATCGGTGCGCGACGATGTCGAGACCTCCGTAGCACGGCGGTTGGTGCTCGCAGAAGCTGCAGCATGGGAGGTGGGTGCGGGTGTGGTCATGGCAGTGGGGCTGGGGGAGGGATCTGGGCTGGTGGCGGACAGAGGGGTGATGGAGCCACTAGTGCCCGACCGCAACAGGTTCCTGCGTCCGCCTCGGTGCAGTTCGGTCTCGTCGGCGGGTGAGCTGAGCGGCGAGGTGGCGGTGACGCTGCGAAGCGAGTCGGCAGGACTGAGCGATGCGCGGCGGTAGCAGCCAGAGGCGACCGCATCGTCGGCGATCAGCGCGGCCTCGTTGGGCGCAGGCGAGCGCAGCAGCTCCACCGCATCGTCGACGGGAGAGTCAGCGCGCGACATGGTCCAACAGCACTTTCCTGAGCAAGAAATGTCGGTTAGACTGCTGCCATGGTGCGGTGCCGACGAGAGGTATCGTACAAAGTGGGCGGGGTGGCGGGGTGGCGACCGGAAATAGCCGCTATCTGAGCCGTCGGAGTAGAGCGCTGCTGATGGGTCCAAAGCGTCGCCACTTGACGCCGTGTGCTGGTGAGATTGCGGCCCGGCCTCCAAGTTGGTGGGTCTGGCTGTTGTCGAGTGGTGGGGAGACGGTGGGAAGCAGGTGTTGCTCCGATCTCGACATGTGGGGTTGGCTTGAAATTCCCACCCACTCACCTCGTTTCCATTTCACAAAATACACCCTCATTTCCGCGACTCGCACAGAATATGCAGTCGACATTCAAGGTGACAAAAGATGCATTGCGACGACAGCGCGCACGATTACAGCAAGCGAGAGGATGGAACTACAAGATCTGTCTTGCGGCAGCATGTGAGCTTGCTTCCATGCCTCGACCCAGGCCTGCGCCTAGTGGAGCTGCGGGTGCAAAGGAGCTGGGCGACGACATCTGGGTGGTG
Source organism: Moesziomyces aphidis (assembly GCA_000517465.1). Lineage (NCBI taxonomy): Eukaryota > Fungi > Basidiomycota > Ustilaginomycetes > Ustilaginales > Ustilaginaceae > Moesziomyces > Moesziomyces aphidis. Next base: position 356,324 of record AWNI01000012.1, on the reverse strand, counting down.
GCCATGGCTGGCCTGGGCATGGGTGCGCCGAATCCAGCGCCGTAGGGCATCATGCGCACACCGCCGCCTGGCTGATGCGGTATGGGGTCGTGCGGGCCCAACGGCCCCAACGGACTGGTGGAGCCGTTGGAGCTGCCACCATACGGCGACCTCCTGCCGCCACTCCACCCCATACCCTCCGCCGCAGAGAGGTAGTCACCGCCGGTGGCTGGGAGGCCGTCCCTGTATCCAGTGGGACTGGTGGGCGAGAGTGCGTCGTGGTCATCTGCCATCATGATCGAGTGCATGCGGCTCGTGCGGTTGTTGGCCTGGAACCTGCTTGTTCTGCGCGCGTCGCCCTTGCCTACGCTGTCCACCCGGCGCAGCTGCCTCGGCGCGCCGGCACCGGCTCGGTCCGTGTTGTTGGACGTGGTGCGGCGCATGTTGGACCCACCTGCGTACTCGCTGCCCGGCATGGCGTCTTGATCCTGCTGCAGGAACATGGATTTCCTGTAGGTGCCTGGACCGATACTGTCGATGCGACTGCGTCGCGATGCGGCGGTGTCGTTCGAGGAGCCGAGATGCGGTTGGCCATAGCGCGAGCGTCGATTCTTGGAGGTGGCTGGTGGAGGCCCGCGTGCCAAGGACCTCTGCTGCGGATTGTGCTGCGCCAGGCTAGCGCGTCTGGGCAAGACTCCGGCGGGCGGTCCTGCGAGATAGCTGTTGCGAGCCTCGCGCATTTCGGAAGGTCCTTGTGGTGCGCCGCCGTTGATGGCGTTGTGGTCGAAGATCTGGCCGGGTGTGAATCCGGAACCGTCTGGCATGACGGACGACGCAGGGATGAGCGCGTTGGCCGAGTGGGGCGCGTCGTAGGAGTCGTCGCCCGTGGCGTGGAGTGGAGGATGCGAGCCGCTGACGTTGCGTCGGAATGCAGCGGAGGCGGCGG
>AWNI01000012.1:341141-355299 GCA_000517465.1 Moesziomyces aphidis | reverse complement strand
GAGCCGCTGACGTTGCGTCGGAATGCAGCGGAGGCGGCGGGACCGGGCAGCTCGATGCCGCTGCTGGCGCCGCGGGCATGGCCGTTCCTGGGAGCGCCGAAACGGTGCGAGTCGTCTCCACTGAAGCTGCCAGCGCTGTTGCTCGGGATCATGCCGAATCCGCCGTTGGGCCCCGGTGTGCCGTTGCCGTAGCCATTGGAGCTGCCGAGGGAGCTGTCGGCCTCTTCGTAACGACCGCCTCTGCCCATGGGCTGCGCCGAGTCGAGAAGGCCAGCTTTTGGATTGGAGACGTCGTGCATGGATTCGTTGCCGCGGTAGTTGGCGCCGAGCGCGGCAGCGGCGGAGCCGTAGCCCGCAGCGGAAGGCTGGAACATGGCCTTTGGGTGGTTCTGGGGACGTGGATCGGCGCGTGGACGGTTGACGAATTTGCAGGTGATGCCGATGAGGACAAAGAGAAGGAAGGTGCCTAGGAAACCGCCGAGGATGATGGCGACTACGGGCGCCTCGAGACTCGAGGTCTGCTCTGCAATGTAGCTGGTCTTCTTTGGGTCTGCGGAGCCGGCCTTGGTGGCGCCGCTGGCGAGGGACTGTGTGGCGGAGGTGGTGGCCCTGGCAGCGAGATTGGCGCGACGGACAACATGCTTGACGAAGCCTTTTGGCATGTCGTCGTGGAACGCCATGACGGGGGTGTGACGGCGCCGAGCACCGGGATCTGCCTGTGCCGCCTAGGAAGCGCGCGTGTTGGACGGATCAGTGCTGATTTGGCGTTGCTGGTACGGGACAACGCTGAACGGCGTAGGTTGGCGGACGGCTGCTGGCGATCTAGACTGAGCAACTGGCGCGCAGTAAAAGGACGAAGGCGCGAGGATCTGAGCTGGTCTCGGCCTGCCAAGTGTAAAGGTAGGACACAAAGCACGCTATGTGGGGTATGCTGGGCGGGCTGCTGGCTGCGTATGCTTGGGGGTGGATATAGTATTTGAAACGTCCAGCGATCTGTGGATGCGATTGGGGTTGTAAACGAATGTGGGCACTGCCGAAAGAAAGGAGCGAGCGGGGAATGGGTAGCTTGGAAGGAAGCTGCGATCCGATGCGAAGGTGATGGGGGCCGAAGCTGCGAGGGATGAGGAGGGAGCTTGGTGGAGTGACGGAAGAAAGAGGCGCAGGGATGATGGTGGTGTCGAACGCGCCAAAATTGCAACAGCGAGACACCCAAGAAGCGTCGGAGGCGCGGGCATGAGAGCGAGCGAGCCGAGCGAGCCAGCAGAGAGACAGAGAGAGGGAGAGGGAGAGAGCGCAGCAGCTTCAGTAAAAGGCAAAGCGGCTCGCGGCATGCCAAATTGAATCGACCTGACAGCGTGGGTTCGCGCTCATGCATTGGAGCTGCGTTGGAGCTGCATTCGAGCTGCATTTCGAGCTGCAGCGTCGCCCTGCTGGCCATCCAACGCAGGCCGAGGCGACGCGCCGAGCTGCCGCCCTCTCGCAGCGCAACGCATGGCGTCTTGGGCACCTGCAGCGGTTGCAACCCACCCTTCCACCCACCCTCTTGTCTTTCCCTGTGACTCTTCCACAGTCGGCACATCGGCTTGGCCCCTCATTCCAAACAAAAGGTGGGTATTTGCGCATGGCTTCATCAAACGCTCGGCTTTTGTCTTTCATGCTGCCATGAGGAGAAGGATGCCCCTGTGATCACGACGAGGGCGATGCAAGCGGGTGCGGCCAAGCTGCGTTGGCAACGTTAAAAAGTGAAAAAAAATAAAAGAAAAACACGTCGAGATTTGGCTTTCTGCTCTGCTGTCACGCCGAGTGCATGCCTCCCAAACGCGTGGACGCTCGGCAACTCGTCCACGCCCTCTCGGACTTGGCTCACGCCCGCCTCGGCTTCGGCTTCGTCCCTTTGAATCCATGCGCCGCCTCACATGCATACATCGCCGATCGCACTCCTGCACCCGTACCAAATCGCCGATATCACTCTTCGCATTCACCCCCTCTCCGACTGCTGCTCAAAGATACGTCACCTGCGTACCCCTGCATCCGATCCAAAGGACACATGTCAGCATATACTACTCGTCTTGCCTCGGTAGCGAACGCACTTACATCTTGATGGTGGCGAGCACCTTGTTCCACACGAGCAGGATCCAGTTGAAGCCCAGCACGCCGCTGCCGGCCGATGCACCGCCCGAAGTACGCCCGACGAGCTTGTTGCGCGTCTCGCGCACCGCTGCGTTTCGTCGTGGGGTGGCTGCGCTCGAACCTGCAGCACTCACCGATGCGGGCGTCCTGCGCACCACGCGATAAAACACCAGCATCAAGACGATCGCCGACATGAGCCACGTGCGCGGCTGACTCGACTTGCGCCAGTCAAACATGGCCGTGAGGGTGGAGAGCAGCGACGGCGAGCGCGACGCCCCACCGCGCACGGGGTCGCGCCGGGACGATGACGCACCCGCCTGTCTATGGTCGCCCTCGATGTAGCGCGACAGGTGCGCGCGCGTCGAGGCGTAGCCGGCGTCGTCCTCGAAGCGCGTCTCCTTGGTCTCGCGTGCCTCGCGCGCCTCTTTGCGCACCGATCGGCGCGAGTGGTTCGACGCCGCCGACGTGCTGCTCTCGTTGCCCGCGTCCGAGGAGCGCGACGAGCTGGATCGACGCATCGACCGACGTGCCGCCTTGGCCTCTTCCACATCTTGGCCCGATGCAGTCGACGTCGCCTTGCTCGAGCCCTCGGCACTGCGAGTTGAACCAGGCGAAATGGCGGGGCTCGTCGACGACGAAGAGCTCGATTCGCCCGCACCGTTGCGCGGCGAAAAGTACGTGGGCGACTGGCTTCGCTTTCGATGCGACGATCCGCCTGCCTCCGCCACCGTGCTCGACGCCAGCGGCGAGGACTGAGCCGAATCCTGAGCGCCCGAGTCGGTCTTGCTGGACAGGAAGTTGCCGATGCCCGATGCGATATCGCGTGCCTTGCTGGCGGCCTTACTCGCGCCTTTGCTGGTCGTGTTTGCGGCAGCCGCAGCCGCCGCCGCCTGCTTTGCCTGCTTCTCTTCCTCGGCACGCTTGGCCTTTTCTTCGGTGTAGGCCTTCTGGGCGCTGGCGATGGCGTCCTGCTCGCGTTGCGTCTGCGCCGTGAGATGCGTCTGCGCTTCGCCGATCTGCTCCAGCAGCCCAAATTTCACCGATTCGGCCAGACTCGAGTAGCCGACAAACTCGCGCGCATACTCCCACTCGTCCAGGCGCGAAGCGAGCACGTGGAGCGAGTAGAGCCCCACGATGTTCTCGTACGCAGCCGCTGCCTTGGGCGTGGGTGACGCGGCGCCAAACGCCGACGAAAACGACGCCAGATACCACTCGGCGATCAGGCGTGCCGCATTGGTGCCGGTGCGCGCGGCGGGCTCGAGTGCGTCCAGCCGCAGCGCTGCCAGCACCGCAGATGACACTACCGACGCCGGAAGTTCGATCGCCAGGTGAATCGTCTCGGGCGTCGGGTCGAGCGAAGGCGCATCCGCGTCGCTGGATGTGTGCGAGCAGAGTCGGAGTGCCTCGAACCACAGGTGGCTGATCAGGCTCAGCGGCTGCTTGGAAAGCAGCAACGCCACCCGATCCATCGCTGCACCGTCCGAGCCGGCTTTCTGCTTGGCCTGCGCGAGGGCGTCGGTGAGGCTAGCCAAGGTGCGCTGATCGGTGTACACCTGCGTGAACACCGTGAGTCGCAGCACGGCGATCTTTTCCACGAGCTTCTGGACGTCCAGGTCGGCATCGCTGAGGAACGACGAGGCGGTCAGGCTACTGCCCAGCTGGTTCGACGCCGAGATGAGGTCGACCGCCAGCTGGCTCTGCACCAGCGCGGTGGGCAAGTCCTTGGCGAGGAAGGCGCGTGCGGCTCGGGCATAGTGCGACTTGGCCGCCTTGGTGCGCGAGAGCGTCTGGCTGTCGTCGAGCGACGATGCGGCCGAAGCGGGTCGTTTGAGCTCCGAGGCCGACGCAGACATGGACTGCGACAGAGAAAGGTCCGTTGGCGCAGCCGCCGCGGTGATGTCCGGTACCGGCATGAACGCAGTTGAGAGCTTGTTGGCAGAATGGAGGATCAGAAGCAAGGTTGAAGCGACCGTGCGTGAGAGTGGAGAGTAGAGAGTGGAGAGTGGAGAGGGTGGGCCAAGCGGGCCGGGCGAGCGAGGCAGACTTTACCGGTCTAGCGAGCCGCCTCTTCAGCCGGAGCCCCACCCAAAAGGCACGGCTGCCACGGCTGCTCTCGCGCGGTAGAAACACGCGCGTCTAGCTTTGTGGAGGAAAAGTTGCATTTCAGGGTCTTGATTCGGCCCCACCCATCCTGCCCACCACCTTGCATCTTGTCATCGGCTCATCACCCCACACGGCGCAGTCGATGGCCATCATCAGCCATGGTCTGATCGTCAACCACCGCATCACACAATGACCGACGATGGGCTCACCGACGACGCTGCGGTCGAGGCGATCGCGTCGGCGTTTCTCTCGGCGCCCACCGCCAAGCAGCAGCTGCTGACGCGGCTCATGAAGAGCACCGACAACCGCCACCAAGAGTTTTGCCTGCACCTCACCCGTGCCGACTGTCCCGATGCTGCCAGCTGTCAGAAGCTGCACTTCAAGCCTATCGTCTACCCGCACACCGATGCGTCGTACGGCCACTGCAGCTACCTCAACACGTGCCACCGCACCGCCTCGTGCAAGTACCTCCACTTTGAGCTCGACACGGATCCACCGCAAGCGCCGTTTGTCTTCTCCACCACCGATGCGCGCCATGCGTACGGGCCGGACTCGGACGAGGCGCGCGAGATCGGGCTCATCCATCCGCGGCGCACGCTGCTCGAGAACGGCTTTGGCAAGTGGGTCCGCGGCGATGGGGCGCAGGAGGAGGCGCAGTGGATCGACTGCGACCTCAAGCAGTTCGACTACGCGATGCTGGGCAAGTTCGATGTTATCCTCGCCGATCCGCCGTGGGACATCCACATGTCGCTGCCGTACGGCACGATGAGCGACGACGACATGCGCGCCATGCCCGTGCCTGTGCTGCAGGACGAGGGGCTCCTGTTTCTGTGGGTGACGGGGCGAGCGATGGAGCTTGGGCGCGAACTGCTCGCGCACTGGGGCTACACACGCATCGACGAGCTCATCTGGGTCAAGGTCGGTCAGACCCAACGACTCATCCGCACCGGCCGCACGGGACACCACCTCAACCACACCAAGGAACACTGTCTCGTGGGCGCCAAATTGCGCTGCGACGATGCGGACGTTGCGAGCGCGCCCATCGCGGGGTCGTCGCAGCGGTATGTCGGGAGTAGGGCGGCGGGTGTGCCGCCTCCGCTGCCCGAGTGGATGCACCGCGGCCTCAATGCGGACGTGATCGTGTCCGAGGTGCGCGATACCTCGCGCAAGCCCGACGAGCTGTACGCCATGATCGAACGGCTCTGTCCGGGCGGGCGCAAGGTGGAGCTGTTTGGCAGGCGGCACAATGTGCGCAGGGGCTGGATGACGCTGGGCAACCAGCTCAAGTCGGACCATGTGCTCGATGCGACGTTGCGCGACCGGCTGCGCGCGTTTCGCGAGGACCAAGCACAGCAGCTGGCGGCTGCGTACTCGCATGCCGCAGCTTACCCGGCAGCAGCGGTTGCACCACATCCCTTCGGCTCGGCCGCACACCACCATCCGGTCCCGGATAATCTGTAATGATGCCGTAGACACGATCCGAGTGCGTCTGTGGTAGGGTGGTGACATGTGCGTTTGAGGCAAGGGTGCAATTTCTACCGAGCCGTGCCATTTCACGAGCCAAAATTCGGGCGCCTCACTGCGCGTCTGCCCGGTCGAGGAGGTGAGCAGGTGAGCAGGTGAGGAGGTGAGCAGGTGGAGTGGGCACCGCTGCTTCAACCGCGGTCGACCGCGCTTGCGGTTCCCACTTGGATCCGGTCCGCTGTGTTGCTTGCGAGCCGAGCCCTTACGGAACACTCAGCGGTGCATTGTTCTTATACCCCGCACTTGCCTCCACTCTCCGCTCCACCAACAATCCTCTCCCTGCCTCTCTCTCATTGATATCAAGCATGGTGGGATCGCTTGCTGGACGTACGGCCTTTATCACGGGCGGTTCGCGCGGGATCGGACTCGAGATCGGCAAGTGCCTCGCCTCGCGCGGTGCCAACGTGGTGATCGCAGCCAAGACGGCAACGCCGCACCCCAAACTGCCTGGAACGATCTACACTGCCTGCGACGAGATTGCTGCCGAAGCGGACAAAGCCGGATCGGGCGCCCAAGCTCACCCCGTGCAACTGGATATTCGCGATGCCTCTGCGGTGGAATCAGCCATCAACGCGGTTGCGGACAAATTCGGAGGACTTGACATGGTGATCAACAACGCCAGCGCGATCAACATGACTCCGACCAAGGATGCGGCTGTGAAGAGCTACGACCTGATGAACGGCATCAACGCACGCGGATCCTGGCTCGTCTCTCGATTCGCCCTACCTCACCTGCTTGAATCCGCAGAAAGAGGCAACAACCCGCACATCCTAACCCTCTCGCCTCCACTCAACTTCAACACGCTCTCAACCACCGTGGGAAAGCAGGATCCCCCAGCCATTTTCCCGTACCAATTTGCCCAGACAGCAAGTGCATACACCATTGCCAAATTTGGAATGTCGCTCCTCACCCTCGCCCTGGCCGCCGAAACCACGGGCAAGGTGGCGGTCAATTCACTCTGGCCCTACACCCTCATCGCCACAAGCGCTATGAAGATCGTCAGCAAAGACGCTAGCGTCCAGGAACGCAAGTGGCGCAACCCCGCCATCGTCGCCCAAGCCGCCGCCAGAATCGTAGAGGAAAACGCCGCCAACTTCACAGCCAAGTTCCTCGTCGACGAACTCTACCTCCGCGAAAAAGGATTCACCAACAACGACCTACACAAGTTCAACGTGGACGAATCCACGCACCTCAACGACCTCGCCGAAGATCTCTACATCAGCCAGGAGCTCAGGGACGCCATCAATGCAGGTCGTCAATCCTAACACCCCCCCTTCCCCTCCTACACAAGTGTACCTTCCCTCCCACCATCAACACGAGTTCGCAAAAGCCATTCACACGTTTGATAAAGTGCGCCAAAAGAACCAGCATCTTGAACGATGCACCTTTTTTTAGTCTGGGGGAAAAATGTCTACTCGAGCTCGAAAATCGCCTCCTCCTCGTCCTCTTCCGCCGTGACGACGGGCAGGGTGAGTGGCGAGTGTGGTGCGGCGGCCGAGCTTCCCGCCCTGAGACGCTGCGTCGCCGGGTGCGGCGCGAACCTCGCCCCGGCCGCAGCCGAGTGTTTCTGCGCGCTGCCTTCGGGGATTGCAATGCCACCCTCGCCATGCGCCTGCTGGCGGTGCGATCCAATCGCCGACAGCGGCGGCGAAAACGGCGAGCCGGCCGCACTCCCCGGCGAACCAACAGCGCCGTTCAACGGACGCTCGGCAAACGACCCGCTCAACCGGCCTGCTGCCCCACCACCCACCGCAAAGCCCAGCGGACTACGGTGTGGCAGCACCGATGAGGGTGCTGTTGGGCCCAAGGCAAACTCGTCCAGACTGCCCGGTACGCGAAGTGCAGGCTGGGAGCTCTGCGAGAATGACGATGCAAAGGCTGACCTTTCGGTCCCTCCCACGGACCCAAACACGCCGCTTCCAAGACCGGTGTCGCTGCTGCCACCGGTGCGCAGATGCATGCGGCTCAGTCCAGCCGCCAGACCCTGTGGCAGACTCTGACCGGGCGCATGGTGCGCCGCCGTCCGGCTGGCCGAGCTCGACAGACTGCCGCCCTCGCGGAAGGCATAGGCATCCAGCCCACCACCGCCCTGTTTCTGCTGCTGGAATCCCGTGGCAATGTTGCTGGCCTTGGCGCGCTCGGCGCCGATTGCCGACCGGCCAAAGCCAAGCGACGACCCGTAAGCGCCCGCGTGCGACGGCATGCTCTGCGCCACCGTCACGCGCTCATCCTTGCCCGCAAACGAGCTCGACAGACCGTGGCTGCGTCGTCGCCGCTCCAGCTCCGCCGGCGTTAGCAGATCTGACAGACTCGACGGCAAAAAGTCCTCGGCATCCTCGATCTCTTCCACGTCGCGCTCGCCGCGCCCGATCGACTGCGACGACGCAGCGCGCATGCCGTTCCACAAACTCGCACCGTCGTCCATACGACCCATACTGCGCGCGCCGAACGTGTCTCGGTTGGAACGCGCAAACGGCCCGGCACCACCCTCCGAGTCCTGGCTGCCGCTGAAGAAGAGCGAGTGCCCGCCAGGGTGGCTGAACGGACTCGAGCCAAACACGCGCGCAGCCGATGCAGACGTTCCAAACGCCGCAGCTGCCGCCGACGAATCCAGGCCACCAAAGGGCTGAGGCGCGGACAAAGACGCACTCAGGCTCTGAGACAGCGAACCAGGTCGTTGGAGCGAGGTGCTTCCCGTGAACGAGGTCGACATGGACGCGTCAGGCACCGCGGCAGACGCGAGTGCACCGCCTTCGAAGCCGGCCCTGTCGGCGCTGGCCACGCCGCTCGTCGGTCCGCCAGGGTGCAGATCCTCGGGCATCCCGAAGGGCAGATCGTGGTCGCGCGATGCGAACGAAGCGTTGCGATTGGATCCTTGCACTGGCAGCTGCGATGGCATCGGTCCCGCCACACCCGCCCTATTCGGCAGTGCCTGCTGAGGGCCATTAGGCCCCTGAGGTTGCGTCTGCGAAAGCTGCGACGAAGCCTGTCGGGGCGCGTTGCTCTTCGCTTGACCAGCCGGCGACAGATGCGGCTGACCCGCCACGTTGGCGCCGGCTGCCATGGCATGCTGGGGCGGCTGCGGGAGAGGCTGCCCATGCTGGGCAGCGCGCTTGTTCTTGCGATCCATGCTCATGGGCTGACCAGGCAGCACGTGGGCAAGCGCGCACTTGTGGCCGAAGCGGCAGTTGCCCTTCAGGAACCACTGGCAAACGGACTTCTGCCCACCATCTCCGGGGAGCGTGTGGGCAAAGGGACAGGATGCGCCGGCCGAACATCCATTACTCCGAAAAAACTTGCAGGGGACCTGGCCGAGCGCCTCCTTCTTCTTGGAACTCAGCTTGGCATTGGCGAGCGCGCTGCCGGAGTCCTTGTCGTCCACCAGCTCGTCGGTGCCAGCAGCGGTGCCGCGCTCGCGCGAGTCCGTTCCGGATCCCGCGGCGTCAGGATCCGAGCTGACACCTTCGTCGGCCGCACGGGGTTTGCGACCTCGAGGATGCGAGTCTTCGTCGGTGGCCTTGGTGGGAGATCCAGACCCTGCAGCGGCAGCGGCAGCCGCGGCCGCAGCAGCCTCCTGCTCGCGTCGTGCCTGTTCGATGCGAAGCTTGCGCCGACCGAGCTCGGTGTTGAGCCCGGACTCGGCGAGAATCTCCCAGTCCTCTTTGACGACCTTGGGCTTGGGTGGCAGCTGGGACGCCCCGGCAGCGGTGTTGACAGTGGCGGCAGTCGCGATGGCGGCGCTGCTGTTGTTCGCGATGGCTGCCGAGGAAGCAGTCGGCGAGGCACGCGAGGCCGTGGCGTTGGATGGCAATGGCGAGGTGGCCTTCTTCTCGGGAGACGCAGCCGAGCGACCGCCGCGTTTCTGGCGCAGAGCCTCCTCGCGAAGCGGGTTGCCCTGAAGCAAAAGACACAGCGCCTTGGCGTTGCAACGGTCCTGCATCTTGTCAATGTCGGCCGAGGTGGGGCGGTTGAGCACACGCACGAGCTGGCGCCGCGAAAAGCCTTGAGCTGGTTCGCTCGCTTCCTGTGGCTTGCTGGGTGCTTCCACATTACCGACGGCCTGATCGAAGGAGTGAATGCGCTGCGAGCCAAAGATGCCTTCGATCTTGACCAGATCGTCGAGCTCGCATCCAGACAGGTCGAGCACAGATAAGCTGGGCAGGGCGTCCTTGAATGCCTCGACTGATCCCTCGGCGGTGAAGACGTCGTCGCCGATGCCACATCCTTGCAAGCCAAGATCTTCCAGTGCAGCCAGGTTGTGGAACAGAGAGACCGAGACCGGACCGCGAATGCTGTTGTAGCCGAGATTGAGCGTCTTGAGACCTGTGGGAAGCAGAACTGCGCCGGTCTGCTCGGCGTCGGCATTCTGGCTGGACTTGCTGCGACGGTTGGCAAGGTCCGGGATGCCGAAAGCGGCGTTGGAGAGGCGGTTGTGGCTGAGGTCGAGCGATCGAAGCGCACGCATGGGTGCGTGGAGGGCATCCGCGTTGGCAGCCAGCGGCTTGCGGTCCTTTTTGGAGGGCGAGAGGCCTGCCCAGACGCCGTTCTCTTGCGTCTGGTTCTCCTTGTCCCAAGCCTGGCGCTGGGTGCGAGCCGACTGGACGTCGCCCTCTTTCCAAAGCGTCCGGATCTTGTTGTGCGATAGGTTGAGCGTGACGAGGTTGTCGAGGGCGAGCAAAGAGTGTGGGAAAGACGTGAGGCCGTTGTTGGAGAGCGTGAGCGTGGTGAGGGCGGAGAGTTGGAAGAAGGTGGGCGGGAGGCTGGGGAGCTTGTTGCTGTGGAGCTCGAGGCGCTTGAGGCCACGGAACTCGGCGAGCTTCTCTGGGAGAGAGGCGAGCTCGTTGTTGCTGAGCTGGAGGGTATGCACTTCCTCGCGCATGTACCACGGCTGGCGATCATCTTCGGGGATCTGGAGGAACCAAGACGGAGGATCGTCGCCGAGGAGGGAGAGGAGCAACGCTGGCACTTGTTGGAGCGATGGGGATCGGGAGGAGAGGTTGACTTTGCCGTTTTGTATGCTGAGACGCACGATGTCCTCTTCGGACTTTTGGTTGAGATTCATGTCGGGCACTGGCGAGGCGGAGGTGCGCTGTGCAGCTGCTGAGCCGGGCCTGGAGGCAGGCTTGGGCGAACCGAAGGGGCTGGCTATGGAAGCATCGAGATCGCGGCCGAAATGCGGCAGGAGGTTGGACTTGGTGAGGGTGTCGCCGCTGTCGTCTCCGTTACGAAGCGGAGTGCTCGGTTTGGACGGCGAGGAGGAGCGCGAACGATGTTCGGCCCTCTTTGCGGCGAGAGCAGCGCGCACCGCCGCCGACATTCGGCGTCAAGACCAAGCTGTTGGGCTGGCTGGCTGGCTGGCTTGATTCGCTGGACGAAGGACGCGCCAGATGCAGAGACGAAGCGATCCGGATCACTGCCTGTGTGACGAGCGCAGAGTGCTGTGAATGCGGCCGTAGCTTGCGGGCGATGCTCGAGCGTGAATGAGAAGGAGCGGGTGGGCTGAAGCTCCTGTCACGGTTGACAACGACGCTGCTGCTCCTTCCGAGATGGAACGGCTTGTGAGCTGCACGAGGCGAGGCGGGCCGGACTGGATCGGGCCTGCACCACAGTCGCTATCCGATGCCGGCTTGGGCAAAGGCGCGCGTGCGAGCTCGGTTGCACGCTCTGACTCGAGCGCCCAGCGAATCACGGCTGCACTTGGCCCTATCCGTGCTCGCCTCAATCTGGCGTCCCTGGCGAGCTGCACGCCTGGCGGGTAACTCGTAGCTGCAGCCTGTGTGCCTTTTTTTTTTCCCTTAGCCGCGCCCCATCCCGACGCAAAGCCAACTTGAACCCAACACACACAACTTCCCAACCGTCCTTCGAGGCGCGTGCGCACACCCGCATCCAATCAACGTGCAGCCCAGCACGACACTGCTTTTGGCTTTTGCACGCGGATTGCCAAAATGGAGTACATCGGCCTAACACGATCAACTTGTTTCTTCGCATCCACGGCAGCACGACATCGCATTCAGACGGTGGTCGCACGCTCGTTAGCCGAAAGGCTGCAGGCACAGTGTCGATGCAGGCTAGTGGTCTCATGGCCAGGCTTTCTGGCGTATGGGCAAAGTAGATGAGCGCATGTCATACGAGTAGTGCGCCTAGTCTACAAGCTGGGAGCCGGCGACCGAGGCGATGTTGGCGAGCAGCACCTTGCGACGCTTGGCGAGGCGATCGCGATCGATGGCCTGCGTGTCTTCGTCGTCGTCTGCACCGGCGGCGTTCGCTCCATCGGGCGCGGCAGTGGGGTCCAGGAAGAGCTGAGAGATGAGTTCCGCGATGCGCCTCTCGCCCACCTCGGCCTCGGCACGGCTTCCCCACCGCCACTCCCACACGGTCGATTCGTCGTCGGCCCCCGCGCGCCCGCCACCGCTGGTGCGGCCTCTCCTCCTGCCTTGCGTCTGTGCCTGGGTGACGGCGGCGTCCATGACATCGGCTACATCTGAGCGCTGACGCTCGAGGTACGACTGCTTGACCATCGAGTTGAGGAAGCCCTCTAGCGTGCCCGGCGCCGACCGACCTCGCGATTGCGTCTGTGTGCTCTGCGATGCGCTCGAGGAGGAGCCGAATGCGGGACCTGTGCCCCGGAGACCACTCGGCAGTGGCGTATCGGGATGGAGGTGGATGCGCCGCAGGTACATGTGCAGCGTGGCTTCTGAAATGGTGCGGCCGTTGACGAGGATGAGGGCCAGGACGATGTAGAGGAGACCCATCTCTCCTGTCTGGTGGTCGGCGGATGACCAGTCGAGCGCCGCCTTGGCATTGTTTGCAGCCGAACGCCTCCTCGACGGCGAGGATGTGGATGACTCGGACGAGGTCGACTGCGCAAAGGCGTTGGATAGCCCTTGATCGACGCTGACGAGCGCCTTGTTGATCGAGGCGGGCAGCGCCGACCTGAGCACCCAGATGTTGCTTCCTAGCGAGCCGTCTCCGGCGGGCTCTGCGGACTCGGCGCGCTGACCACGCGGTCGTAGACCGTTTGCGGAAGATGCTGCAGCGCGTAACACCTGCTCAGCCTGCTTTGCCAGCTCGGCATTGTCAGCGCCCCTGGGCCGCACCTCGACCATGTGAAACCCAAACGTATTGTGGAGCATCTTTTGCGCAGCGTTGAAGACGACGCTGAAGGCGCGCGAGCCGCTCTTTTCGAACACCTTGTTGCGGATGTCGTCCTTGCGGATGAGGACGCGTTGATACTCGCATGCGAGCGCGTAGCGGACGAGCTCGGCCGCCTTCTTTTTCACCTCGGTCTCGCCGAGCTTTTCAGCCTCCCTTCGCGCGCCGTCGCCTACGGTGAGCCTTGTGTACGGCAGCAGGCGCAGTGAGTGCGTCGAGTCATGGTCTTCCGTATCGCTCTGCGGTGGAGGCGAGGTGGAGGCGGAGGCCGAGGGGGAAGCGGGAGCGGGAGCTTCTTCCGCAGCCCGGCGTCGACTGGATGGTGCTGGATGGCAACTGGACGAGGCCGGAGCATCGCGACCGCGCGGATGCCGCGCGCTTCTTCTCTCAGCGTATGTCGACATGGGAGGCGACGGCTCGAGCCGGATGCTATCCAGTCAAAGCAGAGCCCCAGTTGGTGGTGGAAACATCGGAAGCTGCAACTCAGAAGGCGAAATTCCGATTTCAGGGTCTCAGGTGCGTGCGGGTGTTGGTCGAGCCACGCGTGCATCAAAGGGCGAAAAGTGGTGGGGCGTCGCGAAACGCGCGCCCATCGTCGTGTCGCGCAAAGCTTGCGGTCGTCTCTACAGGACAAGACTGGCGATCACCGCACTGCACTCTTTTCGTCAGCTGCTCTGGCAGCCCCCTTTCCAGAGAGAATGTGCAAAAGGGGGAAAGACAATGATCATTGGCATAGGTCTGTTGGAGTTGCAACCAACTTGCTGCACCTGAGACAAAAAGCGGGACGCTTTACGGCGCTCGCCTCCACTCGAGCCTGGATCAGTAGCTGCAGGCAAGAATCTGCTTTGCACGTGGGGGGCGCTTTCGAAGCCAGCATGGGCGCGTTCCCTCCCGTATGCTCGGATCGCCAGCCTTGCAGATGGGCCGTGGAAGCGCACCGACGTGGAGCTCGGCCAGGGCAGAGTCCCGGTCCCGGCTTCGGTCCTGAGTCGGCACAGCATACGGTACTTTGAGCTTGACTCGGCTGGCTCGGATCCTCCCGATGCCTGGCTCTCGTAATGGAGACTGAAGACTGCGGCAGACCCCTCTTCAATACTCAAACTCGTTTGGTACAGACGGGAGCGAGGAGCAGCAGCACGCCCTGCATGGACGCCGGCCGGCCGCACGAAATTCGCACCTCCCCGGCCAGCAGCTTTTGTTGCACCTCCGTCGGCCCCTCCGTGCAGTGCAGTGCAGTGCAGTGCAGTGC
>AWNI01000012.1:325362-335604 GCA_000517465.1 Moesziomyces aphidis | reverse complement strand
CGAAGAGCGAAAGGTGACTGCGCCGACTGCGCTCTTTTCATCATGGCCGCCCGCCCTCTGTGCTTCCCCTTCGCTATACTGTAGCAGCCCATCGTTGTCAACAGATCCGTTCTCCCTCCACCACATCCATCGACATCTCCAGCTGACTGGGTATTCATCTCGAAGCATGGCCCCCGCTTCATCGCACGACGCCACGGCGTTCGAGGGACTGCGCAAGCGCACCACCCAAGCCAGTCCCGCCAACTCGTCGCGCTCCGACCTCACCGAGCGTGCCAGCCCGGCCCTGGACAAGGACCATCCGGAGGCGAAAACGGACGGACCGCAGCAACAGCTTCCAAAGGTGCTCGGAAGGACTCCCGACGGCACAGGTACGTCTCCTACCCCACACAAAACCCCCACATCACTCGCGCATGACACCGGCAAGGCGTCGGCAGTTTTGCCGCGGCTCAACTCGCCACCCCCGGTCTGGCCGCAAGAGTTTCGTCGCTCCCCTGCCTCTGCCCTTGTCCACGCACTGCCCTCTCCGCGCTGGCCTCACAGGCGCCAGTCGCATGTGCGCAGGGTCCGATTCGGTCCCCATTCGCCCACAATGACAGCCGAACCAGATCGACGTTCCCGACTGACACTTGCATTTCCCGAACCGCCGTCTCTGACACCTTCTCTTCCCGAATCACCTTGCCCCTTCCTCACTCCCTCTCCCTTCGCTCCTCCCTTTCCCTACCGCCATCTCGCTTTCCTTCCCCAACAATGTCCGTGACGATGCGCTCATCTCCGTGTCCGATGCATTTGTCGGACTCGCAACAGTCTTTACGGTGCCTCATACCCCGGACATGCTCTCGTCCATCTTTGATCCGCGCCAACCAAAGACGCCGCTCGACATTGTCACCGTCGTTTCCTTGTCCCTCCAGATCATCCTCTACTTTGCCCTCTCGCGTCGTGCCGCACAGATATTCTTCTTCGTCTACTTTGCCTTTTGGCGTGCCTCGTACAACGCAGGCCTCGGCTGGATCCTCAAGCAGCAGAGCGAAAAGGGCTGGATCATCCGCCAGGTCAAACAGAACGGCTGGATGGACCCCAAGCGCCGTCCGCGCATCCACGGCTGGGTCAAGCAGCAGCTCGTCACAAAGATGGACAAGGACTACGTCTTCGACGCCATGCCCATGGACTACAACGTATGGCTCATGTTCCGCAGCATCGTAGACGTCATCCTCCTCAACGACTTTGTCGCCTATTCGCTCTTCGCCTTTTCGTGCACCCGCCTCCCCGAAAACCACTCGCTCGCCATGCACATCCTCCGCTGGATCGCAGGCTGGACACTCATCTTCTTCAACCTCTGGGTCAAGATCGACGCGCACCGCGTCGTCAAAGACTACGCCTGGTACTGGGGCGACTGCTTCTTCCTCTGCCTCCAGAGCCTCGTCTTTGACGGCGTCTACGAGATCGCCCCGGACCCGATGTACTCGATCGGATACGCCGGCTACTACGGCCTCTCGCTCGTCAGCGGCAGCTATGCCGTCCTCTTTGTCTCGTTGGCAGCCCACTTTTCCCAGTTCCTCTTTATGACCTTCTTCGAAGGCCCGCACATCGACCGCACGTACGGCGAGAGAAAGCCGCTTGCGGCTCGCGTCCCGCTGCGCCAGGCGCCTTTCAACGCGGCTTCCCGCAAGGCTGCCAATCCGGTCGACGAGTCTACTGCACAGGCTGATGCCGCCGCCGAGCCGCCTTCCCCGGCTGCTCCCAGCTCGCGCAGCCAGGACTTTGAAGGCCCTACTCCCAGCCAGACCGAGGGCTCCACCGCCCTGACCACCGAGGACGAGGCGTCCGACGACGAGCACCGCAAGCAGTTCAAGCGCAACGCGCTCCGAACCTCGTCGTCCTCCGACGATGCTATCAAGCAGCACCTCTCCGGCATCCAGAGCGGCAAGCAGCAGCGCCCCGTCACCACGCTCCACGACCTTCACCACCGCATCTTCCGCAAGGACACGGTGGCCTTCCGCAACCTCGACCCCATGCGCGCCAACGACTTTCTCCTCGTCGTCGGTGCCAGCTATGCGCTCTTGCCGCTGCTGCTGCCTTCGATGGGCCGCACGGCGCGCCTCGCGCTGCTCTTTGCCAATGCGCTCGCATGGCGCACCTTCCACTCGTTTGGCCTCGGCGTGGCGCTCTCGCGCCAGTCCGAGTCCAAGTGGATCGTGCGCCACTTTCTCAAGCACTACAACTACTCGCAGCCCCAGGACGCCGTGTTCGAGGCGTTTGGCCACTGGAAGGCCATCTACAACACCTCGCTCGTCATGACGTACGTGTCGTTCGGCGCGCTCGCCTGGAACTGCTACACGCCCATCGGTCATCCGGACTGGACCGTGGGGCCGGAGCTGCTGCGCCACACGCTCGGCCTGCTGCTGGTGGCGCTGCACGTGTGGACGGCCAACTCGTCGTACGAGGTGCTCGGGCCCTTTGGCTGGCTCTACGGCGATTTTTTCATCGACGAGTATCCGCACCAGCTCTACTACACGGGCATCTACCGCTTCCTCAACAACCCCGAGCGCAGCATGGGCGGTGCCGCGTTCTTTGGGCTCGCACTCGTCGCCGGCTCCAAGCTGACGCTCGTCATGGCCATCGTGTCGTACGTGGCGCACTGGGGATTCCTGTCGTACGTCGAGGGCCCGCACATGCGCAAGCTGTACGGCGAGGCGGCGCTGCGCAAGGACTCGGGGCTCACAAAGCAGCTCAAGTCGCAGTGGGTCGCAGCCAAGGACTCGGACCTCTTCCGGCTGGCACAGGAGCATCCGACCATCAAGAATGTCCAGGGCACCATCGAAAAGGTGCAGCGCGACGCCGCCGAGGCGTTCGAGGAGTTCTTCCGCCAGTCGCGCCCGCGCTTCGAGGGCATGCTCGAGGAGACCAAGGTGCTGCTCCAGCAGAGCAGGGACCGGCTGCTCATCGTGCGCGTCGAGGACGACCAGAAACTGCAGTCGGACGGCGTCGACCGCTCGCACTATGCGCTCAACGTGCGTCCGGCCGCACAGGGCGGAGCACGACCGTTGCGCTTCCACCTCGGCGAGCCGATTGCGGTCGAGTGGCGCGCGGCGCCCAACCACTCGCGCAGCGACTGGATCGGCGTCTATCTGCTCTCGCGCTTCGGCGGACCGGAGGGTGCGGACGAGGCGTCGCTCGTCACCAAGATCTCGAGCCAGGGCAAGTGGCTCGGTGTGGTGCAGGACGAGTGGGTGGGCGACGTGCATCGTGGCGCCGATTCGGGTGCACAGACGTCGCAAGGAGAGACTGAGCGCGATGGGGCGCACGGCGTGTCGGTGTTCTGCGACGACAAGCTGCCGTGGGCGCCGGGTGTGTACGAGTTCCGCTACCACCACGACGGCAAGCACAATGTGCTGGCGCGCTCGCAGCCAGTCGAGGTGTACGTAGGCGCGCTGGCCGAGCAGTACACGTCGTTGGAGCAAGAGCTGCTACAGACGAGGGAGATCATTGCGAGCATCGTGCGCTTTTCGGCGCCCACGACTCGTCCGTTGCGGCTGTCGATCTCACAGCCCGCACCCGCCAAGCCTGTTGCCACGCGCACCAGCGCAGGTGGTGTGCCCGAGGAGGCGGTGGACACGGCCGAGGCAGGGGCGCCGCTTGTGCCGCTCGCAGGGTCGGATGGCGGCGACGACTTTGTCATCTGGGACCGCAAGCAGGCAGCGCGCATCTCGGCAGCCATCCGGTATGCATTTGGGCTCGAGCTCGCGCCGGAAGTGGTGGTGGCGGAAGCCAACGTGGCGCGTCTGGCGCACGACGTTGTCGAGGGCCGCAAGCTCTTGCGTCCCGCCTTTCAGCCGCTGATGAGCTGAGCCCCCCCGCAACAACACACATACAATGGAATCTGAACAGAAGCCCCGCCTCTCACGGTTGCGATTGGAATTGCGAGGATCAGGGATGCATAAACGTGATGATATACTCTCGAAACACGGCGAGGAGACGACGGATGTCTCTGCGGCGCATCTTGACGCGGTATTCGATTTCGTCGATCGAGTGTTTGCCGTTGAGATAGGGTAGGAGGCGGAAGAAGTTTTTGACGGTCGCGGGGTCTTTGTCGGCGACCATGGTTGCGATGTAGTCGTTTTCGCGTCTGGACGCACGGGCGGGTTCGACGATCAACGACTCGGTGTACTCGTCCACCGCGCGCGAGGGGGCGTATTGCGAGTCGGAATCCGAATCCGACGAAAGTGATAGGTCGGATGCAGATGAGCTGTCGCACGATGAACACGAGCAGTGCGAAGAATGGTCCGTCTCGCTGGGCGGGGGGAGTTCCGGACGTTCGCTTGCGGTTGAAATGCGTCGTCGAGGTTCTTCCACCACCTTGATGGCCGAGGTAGTGTCATCGTCGTTTTCTTCGTCGATTTCCACTTCGGCGCCTAGGCCGAAGCCGCGAACACGCATGCGGGCACGCGAGGGTGATCGGGATCGAGCGATCTTTCGGCCACTCAGCCCACGTGCACGCCGCGGCATGCTACCCTCTGCACTACTCGAAACCGCCGACACCGACCGATCCCTAACATGCGCCGGGACATTGCGCGGCCCGGTGAGGATGCTCGGTGTCGTTGGCCGACTTTGCTGCGACGCGGTGGGCGTCATACTCAGCCCATCACCGCGCGCTCTTGCGCCGCCGGACGACGAGGACGCAGAGGTGTCCGCACGCGCTCGCCGGATCAACTCGCCGCGCTCACTCAGCGTGCTAAAGCTCACCGACAGCCCCGGGGCAGCCGTGGAGGGCGAGCGAGATCGCAGTACGGGCCGACGCTCGAACTTGAGCTCGTCTAAAGGTGCGCCCGATCCGATCGGGATCGCACCGCTCGCACCCGCACCCGCGCCCGACGTCTCGCTAGCACCAGCTGCATCTTTGTGGACCAAACCGTGGCGGTGGCGATGGTGATGATGGTGGTGATGATGCGCATGGCGATGGTCTTGACTGTGGCTGGCATCCGCATCACCGGACGGTGGCAGCGCAGCATGCATGTCCGAGCCAGCGATGGCCGCTGCCAGCGCCGCCGCTTCAGCCACGCTATCCGGGTCCGCCAGGACCGAGGGCCGCGAGACGCTCATGTGCGAGGCGGCCGCAGACAGATCGTCGCCAGCGGCATCGTGCTGCTTTTGCTGGCGGGCATCGACGGAGCGCGATCGGTCGCGTTCGCGGCTCCTGCCCCTGTGCTCGTGCTTGTCGTGCGTCTCTGTGCGCTGGGCCTGCTCGGCCTTTTTGCGCTTCTGCTGTTCTGCGGCCTGCGACCTTTTCATTCGCCTCGCCTCGATCCTCGCGAGCTTTTCCCTCTTGCGCTGCTTCTGCGCCCGGTGCCGCTCGTGCCTCTCGGCGCCCCTCTCGGCGGTGCGGCGCTTGACCGCCTCGGTGGCAAACAGGCGTAAGCGGATGTGCATCTTGACCACCACGTCCCGGCGCAGAAGCCAGATGAGCACCTCGAGCGCCAGCTCCCGCTGGTGGCGTCCGGGGAACAGCGCGCTGAGCGCACGACTCGACGACGACAGCTGCGACAGAAACACGGGCAGCGGCGCCAGCTCGGGGAACGTATGCGCCCACACGCGAGACAATGCGCCGAGGCGGCCAAAGTCAAAAAGTGGCGAGATGGCATACACGTGGCCCGGGCGTGGGATGTCAATGACGCGCGCCTGGCGGTAGTAGATGAGGTGGCGGACCATCGGATACACATCCTCGTACAGGTCCCAGCCGAGCATATCCGCCACCTCGCTAAAGTTGAGCGAGTGCATCAGATCCGGGCGGAAGAGCGAGGTAAAGTTGCGTGCTAGCTGTTCGAATCCGTGCGTCTCGGGCGCCTGCTCTGCGGGCGTGAGGTGGCCTGCAGGACTGGCACTACCTGGCGTCCGACGCCCACGCGCCGCCTCGTCCGGCTGATCATGCAGCAGCAGCAGCGTCTTCCACGGCAGCAGATACGGCCCCGTGGTTCGACACCACTCTTCGAAGCTCAACTGGTGCGGCGCAAGCTCGAGCAGCCGATCGTACGTGCCACCTCCGCCATCCTCGTCGGCACCTTCTTTGCCCAGCCCTGCAAACCCACCGCCCGAGAGGAAGATGGGGTCGTTGGGATCGAGCTCCGTCTCGATGTCGACGGTCTTGGGCAGGTTGACCGGGTCCTGGAGGATGGGTGGGAGTTGAAGATGCACTTCGATGCGGTCGTTGATGGTGAGGAAGGCGTCGGAGGAGGTGCTGATGCTCTTGTGCAGGTCGCGGATGCAGCGCGCGAGCGACGAGACGCCGAGACACTGCGCAGCGTACGCCGAATACGCCTGGCCGTCGTCCATGCAGCGCTCGCGCAGGGCGAGCAGCTTTTCGGTCTCGCGACCGACATAGTCCGACTTGGACTGCTCGGCGAACAGCGCCGCGGTCATCTTGAACACAATGTTGTCGTAAAATAGCTGCAGCCACGACGAGAGATCCATGCCGGACATGGCCGTGGACGGGTCGGGTCGATCGAGCACAAGCACCAGGTGGAACTGCGTGAGAGGCGCTGCGGCCTTGGAGGCTGGCGCTTCCGTGTCGGAGGTCTTGGGCTCGGATTTGCCCTTCTTGGCGGAATCCGCGTCGTGCTCTTTCGCGGGGGTATGGCCGTCGGGCACGTCGTAGGGACGGATCTCCTTGCGTAAGCCTGAGCGGCCTCGGCGCTGAGAGGGCGCTGCAGCGTGAGCATCGTCCGAGTCGGTTGCGCCTGGATGGCCATCGTGGTTGTCAGGCTCGCCCCAGGTGCCCGCCTTGCTGGCAGCGACGGGATGGCCGAGGAAGGCGAGATCGTCTACGATGAGCTCGAACTTCTGGTGTGCGAGCTCGGGGCGCGGGTTGAGGATGCTGGCGAGGATCTCGATGTCGTAGCCGAGATAGGTCTTGTATGCCATGGCGGCCTTTTCTTCGCGCCGGGCCTTTTCCTCTGGCGAGAGCTCCTTGGATGTGCCTGCATCCGAGTCGGGCGCTCGGTCGTTGGCGTCCTGCGTGTCCTTGGCGTTGTGGCGGTCTGCCGAGCGGACGCTGGGGGTGGACTCTTCCAGACCCACCAACGGCCGCCGAGGCTTGGATTTGGATCGATTTGTGGAGGGTGCAGCGGCGGGTCCGCAGCGCCCGTGCGAGGCGACGGTCTCGGCGCGATCGCGGACCGAACGATTCTCGTCGTCGTCTGCGAGCGAGGCGTCCGAGTCTTCGATGTCGGATGACGAAGGGGTATCGCTCTGACCGGCGTCGTCGGAGTGGGCATGGTCGTCGTCATCCTCGTCGTGCCTGTCCCACTTTGCCTTTTGGCGCACGGGATCGAGGTCGTCATCCGGTAGCGGACGCCCTGAAGGTCGCGATTCGGTGTAGTACTTGACTTTGGAGTAGCGCTTGAAGATCTTGGGATTGTTGGGCCAGCGGAATACGACGTGGTCTCCTCGCGATGACGATGTGGCGAGGATGACGCCGAGCAGAGGCTCGGCCATCGTTGCGTCGCGAGCTCGCCGTCCTGATCGATGCGTGTGTGCTACGACGAGATGGCGAGGTCAAGCAGGTGTGGTGGCAAGATAAGAGGCAGCCGAAGCACGCCGCAAGAACACTGCTTCGTGCGCTCAGACCCTGGCTCCTCTTGCGGCGCCGCGACAAGTGGAGAAGGCCTGGAGCGCGAGACCTAACATTCTTGACTTTTAACACTCGCGCCGCCGACGACCAGCCAGCCAGCCAGCTAAGCAACAGCACAGACCCACCGCGCTTCTTCTCGTCGTCGAAAACCACCACCATCACAGCTCGTCTTCACCGCCGCACCGCTGCTGCTGTTGTTGCTGCTGCTGTCACCATGGCGCTCGAGCAGTCCCTCTTCCTCGACAGCGCGATCCGCGACTGGGTGCTCATCCCCATCCTGGTGGTCATGATACTCGTCGGCGTGCTGCGACACAACGTCATCTCGCTCCTCAACTCGCCACCCAAGAGCATCGCCGCCCCCGCGCTGCGTGAACAGTGAGTGTCCACCTCCCACACACCCTTCCGGTCATTGGACACATTCGCTGACGTTTGCTGCCGACGTTTGCTGCCGACCTCTGCTGCCACACAGACGAGTGATGGCGCGATCGAGTGCGCTGCGACAGAACTACTTTCAGCTGCCACCATCGTCGTTCCAGTCGCGCAAGGCGTTCCTCACCGAGGCGCTCTCCAACGGCTCCTACCTGCAGCCCAAGGACAAGGAGGAGAAGGAAGGGCCCAAAAACCCGTTTGAGCCCGCGGGCGGTATGGACGGCATGATGGACGGCATGAAGAAGCAGATGGTCATGATGATCCCACAGACCCTCATCATGGGCTGGATCAACTTTTTCTTCTCCGGCTTTGTTCTGCGTAAGTATTTGTCCCAAATTAGCTTGTCGGCGTGTACTGATCCGTTCATGCTGTTGCTGCTCTTCTCTATGACGCAGTCAAGCTGCCCTTCCCTCTGACGCTGCGGTTCAAGGTGATGCTGCAGAGGGGCATCGAGACGCCCGACCTCGACGTCACCTGGGTTTCGTCGCTCAGCTGGTACTTTCTCACGCTCTTCGGTCTCAACGCCGTCTACCGCCTCGTGCTCGGCGACGACAATGGTGAGTCCACCTTCCCAGTCTTGCCGCGGGTCTTGAGAAACTGACGAATCTCTTTGTGGTTTCTGCGTTGCAGCTGCTGACGGCACGCGCGACATGGCTGCCATGTCGGGTGCCGCGGCGCCGATGCAGGGCATGATGAACCCCACCGCTCCCGGTCAGGCACCCGACTTTGAGAAGCTGCATCTGGCCGAGCGCGACAACCTCGAGCTGGTGGGCCTCGAAGACTCCAAGACGCGCTGGATCGGCGACGGCATCGAAGACCGCGTCCTCGCTCTCTACGCCTAGCTTCACACTGCTTCTCGCCAATCACAACGCAACAAATCCACACATGCTTGTAGAAATGGCAGTCTCGGCACAATGAAAAAGGCATGTGAATTGTACTTTGACTGTCATGTGGATCAGGCTCTTGTGGAAGTAGCCTTGGAGCCTTTCCTCTTCTCGGCACGGCGCACGTTGCGGTGCACACGACCTGCGCCCATGTACGAATCGCCCGACACATTGGTGATGGCGATGGGCGCCCTGCCGGTACGCACGACCTTGCTGGTGCTGTGTGCGTCGTGGTCCGGACCGCCGCTGGGCAGCGCGGCGATCATCGAGGAGCGCTTCAGACGCTCGTCGGCCAGCGCGGGTGCGACGACCGAGGGTGCATCCAGCGGCGCGGCCTCGGAAAACTCTTCGTGCTGGCTGCCGCGCACCGACTTGTCCGTCGACTGCTGCGACGGCTCGGGCTCGGGCGCGCGCTTGCGATCCTGCGCTCCCAACAGTCGGTCCATGTTGGACTGGAATTCGCTCTGAAGCGGCTTGTCCTACGGTGCACGTTGCAAGATGAAGCGTCAGCGGTTTGAACTCGTAGACCGAAATTCGAAGCCGATGCAGCTCCCGACGATGAGGATTCAGTATAGTAAGGATTGTAAAAATTTGGTAACCATGTGGATGTCTTCAAGACTAATCGAATTGTTTTGTTTGCTCATCATTTTGGCGAGCATCGTCGAGGGCTGGCATGCGGGACGGCACAGAGAAACTTACCTGTGATGCCCACTCGACTTCGAGTGCCTTGAGGCGCAAGATGGCCTCCATCCTCTGCAGGCCCACCGAGAACTTGTCCGAGAGCGCACGGATGGTGTAGGTGGCCGGGTCGCTGGTGTGCAAGCGCCAGATCTCCGACTTGGTGCTCTGACGCACGGGCGCTGGCGGGTTGAACGAAGGGTTGAGCGGGAAGGGAGTGTCGCCGATCCAGTTGGGGCCCATGCCTGGCTTGGGCTGCTTGTACGCGCGCGCATCCGACTGGATCCACTCGTCGAAGGGCGCGAGCATCTTGGGCCTGCCCCTGCCTGCCGACTTGCGACCGCGCCCGATGGCGTTGCGCTCTGTGGATCCCTGCGATGCCTCTGCTGCTGCTGTGAAGGGAGGCTTGCGTGCGGTAGCATCTTCTTGGCTCGAAGCGGCAAGCGAGCTCGAAGACGTCGAAAAGGCGGCGGCCGCAACGTTTCGGGAGCTGGATGCAACAGCAGGGCCGGAGCCCAGCTGCCTCAACGCCGAAAGGGAGACGGATCTAGATGCAAATGCCATGACGATTGTGTTGGTGCAGAGAGGGGTGCTGCGGGTATGTGGTGGTGGTGGTGGTGGTGGTGGTGG
>AWNI01000012.1:262741-273549 GCA_000517465.1 Moesziomyces aphidis | reverse complement strand
CCCCCCCCCCCCCCCCCCCCCTGCAACTTGCTCGAAGCACGCTTCTCAAGCTCCTGCTGGTCAGCGTCTCCTTCCTCTGCTATCCTCGTAATTGCTCTGGCAATTCCTTGCTCCAGTGCCGGTCACGTTGCACAGCAGCTTCGAACAATCTGCTCTTCGCGAAGCCGAATTCCCCACCTGCCCCATAAAGCCCGCTCATCCCAACGCCACACGCCACGCTTCGACATGAAGTTCTCCCTCGCCGCTATCTTTGGTCTGGCCATGGTGGTCTCGCACGCTGTGCTGGGCGCGCCGATCCCGAGCCCCAAGCCTATCGAGGATATCCTGCCGTACCAGTTCCCGGACGCAGCCAACGGACAGATCATTGCATCGGGAGACAGCGCCTCGGCCATCCCCGCACTGCTGGCGGCCGGCTTCAACCCCAACGACAACTCGCGTCTCCACGGCAACTGAAGCCCTCGACGCCTGTAACGACCCAGCCCCCCCGCTGTACCATATACGCACATTGGTCCGGTCGTTGATGTGATCGGGCTCACGATTCCTCCGGCGATTTACGAACTTGTCCTGTTTTGCACCGTCCCCTGCTCCTCATGTCTGTCCAGTGGCTCGTTCGCATGTTTCTCTCGAGTGTTGTACGTGTTTCATGTTTTGGAAATGTTGTTGTTGCCAATCTCATGATGTGTTCAAACTTGTGTGTTATGAGCGCGTTGGTAGACCTTTTCGCCTGTGAGCCATGTCTGGAGGATCTTGGTACGGAGGATGGTTTGTTCCTTGTCTCCCTCTCCGTGCTCGCTGAACAGGTCCGTGTCGAGGACGACAAAGTCGGCGCTCTTTCCCTTCTCGAGCGTGCCGGACCACGATTCGGCCTTGCAGCTGTGGGCGGCACCGTACGTTGCAGCAGCGACGGCCATTGCCAGTGGCAGCGCGAATTGCGGCGTCGTCTTTTCGGTCATCTCGGGCTCGCGGCCCGATCGTCTCGTGACGGCAGTGTACAAGTTGGGCAGGATCCAGTGGTGGGCCGTCGGTGCGTCGGAGCCGAGCGCGATGGGTGCGCCGGACTCGACAAACTCTCGAAAGGCGAACGCCCTCGAGCATCGGCCCTCGTTGTACTTGTCGCCGAGGTTCTTGCACCAGCCCTCCATGATGCTCGGGTCGCAGTGCACGCCCTGGATGCTGGCGGTGATGCCGAGCCTGCCGAGCTTCTCCACGTCCTTGGGGTCGGTGAGCTCGAGATGCTCGATGCGATGGCGCCTGTCACGGATCGAGACACCCTTGGCTGCGAGTTGTTCACCCAGCGATGCGATGGCTTCCACAGCCGTGTGGACGGCAAGATCACCAATGGCGTGGATGGCCACCTGCAGATCGAGCGAGTCGGCACACTGGACCGTGGCCGAGAGCAGCGGAAGGGGCCACATGACCTCTGCGTTGGTCTTGTTGTAGTAGGGCTCCTTGAGCGCCGCCGTGCAGCTGTCGATGACGCCGTCGCAGACGAGTTTGATGCCGACTATACGGAACCACTCGTCGTTGTGCTGTTGGCTGAGTTCGTGGGCGTGGCGCACCTGCTTGAGGCACTCTTCCAGGTCGGATTCGGGGCGAACGAGCCAGTGCGCAGCCACGCGGATGGGCAGGCGACCGTTCATCTTCTTCTTGATGCGCAGGATGCAGTCGAGCGAGAGCGGATCGAGAGCCATGTCGATGCCACCCGTGAAGCCGCTCTGGTGGTAGGAATCGCACGCGCGGAGGAAGCTCGTCTCCTGCTCGGCCTTGGTTGCGAGGTTGGCGAGCTTGGGCCAGACAAAGAGGATGTTGGCCATTTCGAGCAGCAGGCCCGATGCTTTGCCTGTGGCTGGGTCGCGGACGATCTCGCCGCCTTCTGGATTGGGCGTGTCGTCGGTGATGCCGAGCTCGCGCAGTGCTGCGGTGTTGCACCAGTGCGAGTGGAGATCGAACGACTCGACGTAGACGGGCCGGTCAGGCACCACCTCGTCGAGCCAGGACGCGAGCGCTTTGCCGTCGGTCGAGTTCTGCATCCACACGCTTGCGAGGATGCGTGGCGCATCGGGCTTGGCTTCTGCCGCTGCTTTGATGGTCTGCTGGATCTGCGCGAGGTTCTTGCACTTGCCCACGTCGATCTTGTCGAGCGAGTTGCCAAAGTTGAGCAGGTGCGTGTGGCCGTCGATGAAGCCGGGCACCACGAGTTTGCCGCCGCCGAGGTCGATGCTCTCTGCGTTCTCGGCGAGCTTTGCGGGGAGGCTGGCAAGGCTGCCGACGTAGGCAAGCTTGCCGTCCTGCACTGCGATGCATTCTGCAAAGCGGTCCTTTATCGCCGAAGCGTCCGAGTAGTCCTGCTTGAGGAGAGAGGCAGGCGCGAGCTCTTCGGCTTGCGCTGTGAAGAAGAGGGCGTTCTTGAAGAGCTTGACTGTCATTGCGAGAAAGTCTTTCTGGTTGCAGCAGCGTAAAGGGGAAAGCGGTTCAGATAAGCTGGGTCATGTCTATATACCTGTGCTGGGTCGGAGGATGACACCAAGGCTGAGCGCTTTCCGCGCCTATCCCGCAGATGTGTGCCTATCTGTGATGCCCAGGCCGAACGAGAGCTCGTCAAGATGCGAGAGCAGGATTGCTAGCCGCGGGCGGAATGTCGCGCGAGCAAGCCAGGCTGGGCTTCAGGGTCCAAGATGAGCTCGTTAAGCGCCACGAAGGCTGGGAGGACGCTTCTTGGAGAGCGCCCGGGCCGCCCTCCTTGACAGCGGCAAGCGCGGCTAAGTTGTCGAGTGAGGCCGCGGAAAAAAGAAGATGTTAGCTGCACGGCCTAACAAAGGTAAAATCTCCGAAAAGAAGTCTGCAAGGACCTGCAAGGACGGGACTCCGGCACTACAGTAGACTGCACAGCCCAAGCCGGCTTGGCTGCAACACCAATTTAAGCGACATCGCCCCGGCCAGTGCCAAATTTGGAGCTTTTGAAGCAGACGTGGTCGGCTCAGCCCGCTCGGACCCCTATCGTGTTGCTAGTCATTCCTCCAGCCTCTCTTCCTCGCCCTCATCTCGTCGCCACCAACAACATCGATCCCTCCGTCGACCGAGCGAGGCAGGAGCCAACGCCCACTCCCACCACACTCTTTCTGACGTCCGTCCGTCGTCGCGCGAGACGCAGCAGCCCGACTGCAACATGGCTCCTCGAGACCACCAGCAGGTCCCCGAACTCTCGTATCTCCCCACCTATACCCAGACCAGGCCGCCTCCGGACGCTGGACCGCCGCCCGCATACGCCAATGTCATCCGCAAGGTCTACCCGTACTCGCTGCGCCCCGTGCTGCTCGTCACGACCTTCTGCACCTTCCTCTACCTCCTTCTCGTCGCCATCTCCAACTTTAAGGACCTCGGCCACTCGGGCAACAATGCCGTCATGAACATCATCGACGCCGTCACTGGCGCGCTCCTCCTGGCTGCCGCCCTCATCGAGGTTGTCGGCTTCATCGCTGCGTTCAAGCTTAACCTCAAGTTCGCCTTGCTCTACTCGCGCCTCGCCGTGCCGGCGTTCCTCATGGTGATCGCATGCGAGATCCTCAGCATCTTCGTCCACTACTCGTACAAGACGCGCGTCATCGACGACTGTATCACCAGGAATACCGGCGCCGTTGCTCCGGGCTCGTCCGGTTGGGGTTGGTTCGGTTCGGGCGGCTCCGGCAATACCACCATGTCGGCCGACGACGCCAAAAACTACTGCAATTCCTCGTGGAGGAACGACTCCACCTGGGAGATCGTCTGGCTTGTCGTCACCATCCTCCTCGGCATCCCTTTTGTCATGTTCAGCTTCGCCTTTGTGCGCCAGCTGCGCAATCCGGACTCGGTGCGCGTACGCGAGTCCGGCGGCGGCTGGTGGGGCCGTCGCACCAACAGCCAGCAGCCATACAGCGCCCAGTACGCCAACCAGTACGCCAGCGGACCGTACGACCCGCAGTCGCAAGCACAGGCCTACTCGTACCCTCCGGCTCCGTACGGTGCCAGCCCGTACGCGCCTCCGAGTGGGCCGCCGCCGCCGCCGCTCAGCACCGATGGTCACCGCGATCTGCCCGGATACGAGCGCGGCGACATGCAGGGCGACTTTGACGACGACCGCAAGAGCCCCATCAGCCCTGCCGCCGACTATGGCTACAACCGTCGCGCCTCGACAAGCAGAGAGCCCGACGCACGCGACGGGCGGCAGCTCGATGCGGCCAAAGACTCGCAAGTCACCGTCAAGCTCGACGACGACGCCGATGCCAAGCCCAAGGGGTTCAGCAGGCACTCGGATGACGACGATGCGCCCAGGATCTGATCTTGTAGCTCGAACGTGGTCGGCACGCTGCGAGCTTCTCCCTTCTTCTGTATCATGCTTCTGTCCTGTTTTGTATCGCACTTGCCACGTAACCCAAGTCGTTGTATCCACTCACACGTTTGTCTGCATTGCCTTTTGATTACGCTGCGACAGTTGGGATTGCAGGCCAGCGTTGCGCTCGAGTGATGAAGTGGGCATGCACGTCGAGCTCAGCCAGGCCGAGGTCACACGGTAGCTGCGGGTCGAGTCAAAGGTGGAGGAGTCAGGTTCGAGCGGGAAATTTCGCGCACGAGCATTCGAGGCTATTCGCGGCTTTGCATGGATTTGCTAAGACTCGACCCCACCCTTCGTCCCGCCATGCATCTATCTTGACTTTGCTCCAATCACTTGACCACAGTCCTGACGAGCACATTGATGCTGTCCATCACACGCACACGGGTCGCAACACTTCCACGAACCGTACCGATCTTTCAACGAGCTTTCACTCCACGCACCTTGTGCTTTAGCGTACGGGTGTCTTCCAACATGGATGCCAAGGTGTCGGGCGATGCGGCTGTTGCCATCACTTCGCACAACCAGTACAAAACCGCAGGCCTGGAGCGCGACGAGCTCTCGCCCAGTCCCATCGTCCAATTCAACACGTGGTTCAAGCATGCTGGTGAGAATGGCGTACCGGAACCGGAAGCCATGACGATCTCCACGGTCGATATGTCGTCGGGTGTTCCTCGGCCATCATCGCGAGTGGTGCTGCTGAAGCAAGTGGACGCGAAAGGATTCCTGTTCTTCTCCAACTACACGTCGCGCAAGGGTCGCGAGCTGGAAGCCAATCCGTATGCTTCATTGGCGTTTTACTGGAAGGAACTCTCAAGGTCCGTTCGCGTATGCGGCCGTGTGGAGAAACTAAGCAAGGAGGAGAGCAAGCAGTACTACGACTCGCGTCCCCTCGGCAGCAGAATCGGCGCATGGGCAAGTCCACAAAGCACATCCATCGAATCAAGGAAGGCCCTCGAGGACAAGGTCAAAGATGTCGAAAACAGGTTCGGCGTGCCTGGTGCCGCTGGTCTCGATCCAGAGTCAAAGTGGCAGGGCGACGATGTGGATGTGCCCCTGCCAGAGTTCTGGGGTGGATACCGCATTGTTCCGGACGAAGTCGAGTTCTGGTGCGGAAGACCAAACCGCCTCCACGACCGCTTCCGCTACACGCGCGACATCAAATCCACAGTTGCGGCAAGCGACGACAAGTGGACCATCAATCGGCTTGCGCCTTGAATTGACCTTGCTATACATGCACTCTGCACCGAAGCGATGAATCCGAACGCTACCACAGCAAGATGGGAGACATGTCTGAATCTCTTGTTGCAATCAAGAAGACGTGAGCGATTACTGTGCGACCTTGCCTACAATGTTGTAGCGCTTAGTGTAGTACGAGTGCTAAATGCACACGAGTCAAGCGAAAGATGGGGTCAGTGCGTGTGTCGTAAGCAGCGTGGTGGAGCTATACATACCCAGTCATCGAGCACCTTGAGCTGCTTGTCGTCGAGCGTGCTGTAGTCTGGCACCGCATCCTCGGGCTTGAGTGACGACATGCCGAGTCCGCGCGAGCCATCCTTGCCCGCAAAGACGTTGTAGCCCTTACCAGGTGCTGTTTCCCCACAAACCATCAGATCGGTCAGCACTGCGTCCCACAACGAGCGAGACAGGAAGAAACGGAAGTCGAACGTACCGTACATCTCGCGCTTGGGAGATACGTCGAACACTGTGCCCTTGACAGCGACGTAGACGGGCTTGGACTCGTCGGTGCCGTCGTACTGCTTCAGATCCTCGACCGAGATCGGGTCGTCCTTGGGAGGGCTGTGTGTGTCCAGTCCAGACGGTTCAGCCACTGCAGTTCCGCATGTTCGGTGTGGTAGGACGGCGGCAGTCACTCACTGGGTCGGCTTGGTCGAAGGCTCCATCATGCTGATCGGTCCTGATGAGTTTGAGATGCTGTCGTGATGTGGTGGCACGCGAGCAAGATCGGCGGGCAAGGCTGGCTGTGGCCCCAGCGCCCCGCACACCTTCTCCACCTTTGGTGGCGCCACCCAAAGTTGAACATTCACATTTGTTAGACCGCAACTGACATGCAGGCTGGCCGAGCGCCAAGACTCCACTGCATATCCGCGGAGGAAGGCCATGTTGGCTGTATGACGGAGTGTGTTCTTACATGAGGTCTGGGCATTGTTCTATGCATACAAGTTTGCGACGCTTCGATAGGGATCCAACCCACCGCGCTATCCGTGGACAAACACCTCCGCCGGAGACTTTCGCACTTCTTCCATATCCTTGTCCGCGGGGGTACCTTGCCCGTCGCGACCTGGTGTCGAGGTTTCGTGGCTGTTCTACCTCCGAACCAACTTCGCAAGGTATGGAGCAAAGCAGTCGGTGCGCGCCAATCATCTTCAGATAGAAGAGATATAAACAGAAGGCGGTGTGAGAAGCTTCGGTCCATCCCTCCTTCAACGCATCCTCCAAAAGCCTGCCCAAACATGGCATCAAGTTTGGCAGCCCAGGGCGGCCTGCGCGTGCTCGTGAGCGGCGCCGGCATTGCGGGTCCCACGCTCGCATGGTTCCTCGCCCGTTCCGGTGCCCGCGTCACCGTGCTCGAGCGAGCGTCGGATCTGCTGGCGCAAGGACAAAACATCGATCTGCGCGGCACGGCGCTCAACGTCGTGCACCAGATGGGCGTGCTCGACGCCATCCGTGCCTGCAACACCACCGAGAAAGGCACCGAGTTCGTCGACGACCGAGGCCGCCCCTTTGCGACATTTGCGCTCGGCGAAGGGGGCGGCGGCGCACTCACGACAGAGTACGAGATCCTGCGCGGCGACCTGGCGCACATCCTCTACAAGGCCGCAGAGTCTCAGCCCGGCGTAGACTTCCGATTCGGAACGACGATCGAGCGCGTCGTTGAGAACGGCGAAAGCGCGGTCCGCGTCGAGCTCAGCAGCGGGGAGGAGGTCGAGTACGACGTGCTCGTGCTGGCCGATGGACAGTGGTCCAAGATGCGCAAGCAAGTATTTGGCACCGAGGGGCTCGAGGTGGTGGACAAGAACTGCTACGTCGGCTACTACACCGTGCCGCGCACGTCCGAGGACGGCGAGATGAGCTGCATCCACATCGCGCCTCGCTCCCGTGTCGTCCTCACGAGACCGGACAATCACGGCACCACGCGCGCATCGTTCAGCATTGTCCCCAACGACGCTGCCCAGAAGGAGGCGTGGGAGCGCGCAAGTCGCAGCCGCGACCGCAAGCTTCAGATGGACCTGCTCCGGAGCGAGTTCGGCGACATCGGATGGAAGGCGCCCCGGCTCTTGCGAGAGATGGACGCCGCAGATGACCTGTACTTCCAGGGGGTCCAGCAGATCCGCCTGGCCAAGTGGTACAAGAATAGGGTGGTCTGCCTCGGAGACACGGCATACGCACCTACACCGCTGACGGGCATGGGCACCTCGCTCGCTATCGATGGCGCCTACCTCCTTGCCGGACACCTGTCGCAGCTGCAACCGGGCCAACATCCTGCCACGGCATTCCAGGCGTACGACGAACAGTTCCGCCCGTTCGTATCCAAGACACAGGCCATCCCTTTCTTCGTGCCTAGGATCCTGCACCCGCAAGCGGCTTGGTCGCGCTGGATCGTTCAGACCTTGATCGCAACTGCGGCTCGTGTGTCCCGCCTCTCGTGGATCACCAAGCTGTTTGCTACCAACAAGCCGACCACGCTCTCCGACGGTCTGGTCGCCGAGCTCGACGCTCCCTTCCCGAGCTTCCCTGCATTCCGGCGATCTTGATTCCCCCGCTCATAAGACGCATCTATAGACGTGCATACTAGACAAGGTAGTAGCAAAAGGAATGACGATAGAGCACGTACAGTACTCCGCGTAAGGACGCACGGCCACGAAGATGAGGTGAAGTGTGAACGTAAATCGGGCTCTTGGTTGCATCGGCGCGGCGCAGTCCAACGTCACTCGACAGGAGCCTTGGGTTTTGAGGCATTTTTTCGTGCGGAAGGTGATCGAAATTTTTCCCGCTCCACCGTACAGCTTCTGAGAGGGATTGATTTGCCTGTCCCACGCGAGCCCGACTCCACACCTGCTTTCTTCGCCATCAACGCCATCGACCGTCTCGACCCCTATACCGCTCCTCTGTCGATCCCTACACTCACTCTTTGCTGCACCACGGCCCCCGACCAGGCTTGGTGCCAACGCGATTGCATACTGGCACACTCGAGTGTCGCAACTCTCATCACCGCCCTTGCATACCCCAACCGCTGCCGGACTGATTCCGAGCCAACCTTGCCGCCACCATGACGACGGTGCAAAAGATCAAGGAGATCGAAGATGAGATGAACAAGACGCAAAAGAACAAGGCGACGTCCTACCATCTCGGTCAGCTGCGTGCCAAGCTGGCCAAGTTGAAACGCGAGCTCATCACGCCGTCGGGAGGCGGCGGCGGTGGGCCGGGTATTGGGTTCGATGTGGCCAAGACGGGTGTGGCGTCGGTGGGATTCGTAGGATTTCCCTCGGTGGGCAAGTCGACGCTCATGTCCGGGCTGACAGGAACGACGTCCGAAGCAGCAGCATACGAGTTCACCACGCTCACCTCGGTGCCCGGTACGATGAAGGTGCACGGTGCGCCGATCCAGATCATCGACTTGCCCGGTATCATCGAGGGCGCCAAGGACGGCAAAGGTCGTGGTCGCCAGGTTATCGCTGTGGCGCGCACGTGCAACCTGATCTTCATCGTGCTCGACGTGGGCAAGCCTTTGCGCGACAAGGCGATCATCGAAAACGAGCTGGAAGGCTTCGGGATCCGGCTGAACAAGAAGCCGCCCAACATTGTGGTGCGCAAGAAGGAGAAGGGCGGAATTGCCATCACCAACACGGTGGCGTTGACCAAGATCGACCACGACGAGATCAAGGCGGTGCTGTCCGAGTACCGCATCAGCAATGCCGACGTGTCGTTCCGCCAAGATGCGGGTATCGAGGAGCTCATCGACGTGATCGAGGGCAACCGCATCTACGTGCCCGCCATCTACGTGCTCAACAAGATCGACTCGATCAGCATCGAGGAGCTCGACCTGCTGTACAAGATCCCCAACTCGGTGCCCATCTCGTCGCAGCACTGGTGGAATGTGGACGACGAGCTGGTGGAAAAGATGTGGCAGGAGCTGTCGCTCGTGCGCGTCTACACCAAGCCACGCAAGGCGACACCGGACTACTCGTCGCCCGTCGTGCTCAAGACCGGAAGGTCGACCGTCGAGGACTTTTGCAACGCCATCCACAAGGAGATCATCAAGCAGTTCAAGTTTGCCATGGTCTGGGGCAAGTCTGCCAAGCACCCGAGGGGTCAGCGTGTAGGCGCCGACCACGTGCTCGAAGACGAAGACTGCGTCACCATCTTCAAGCGCTAGAGCCCCTACGCCTGATGCTATGCTGGGGGGAGGTGGCGTTCAAGTGCTGAACACCAACGTCTTCCCCGCGGCTCCACATTCGCACTCGAAAGCCTCTTTGCATCCAATTTGTACTTTTGTTCACCCTCCGCATTGTCACTCGTAATCGACTTGCATGGTTCGCTCAGCACATTCTTCCTCGCTTGCAGTCGTCGCGTTGGAACCATTTCGACGTCAATGTCAGATACGTACAAGGTAGTCATCTGTCACGATGAGCGCTTCTTGTTGTTCCTGATCGTACTCATCTCAATCAGCACGGATCTGCACAGACCGGGCACTCGGCAGGCACTCGGCACAAAGATCATCCAATGTTCCGATTGATGATGACTGGTCGCGGATATTTTCCCACCAGAAATTTAGGGCTTGGGCAGATACTTGAGAGTAGCGGGGCATGTCGATTTAGTAGTCGACTCGGTAGCCTCGTAATGACCGAAGTTAACTGAGCCTCGCACAAGATTGAAGAACCAAAACTCGTTCATCTCGCCCTTCTTGTTGCAGCCTACGAAAGGTGTAGCGCCATGAGCCTGCTTGAGGGCGGCCTGAACATCGGCGAGTTCGTAGGTCTTGTTAGCGTCCGGGACGATTCCGGCGGCCTTGAGGATGTCATACGTGGGGAGTTCGGCGAACTTGTGTGCGATTTGGCGGAAGTAGTTGAGCACGGCAAAGTCGGCCTGGCTGATCCAGGGCAGCTTGGGCTGGCAGGTGGGACGCATGGTGGTGTAGCACGTGCCGTGCTTGTTGTATTCGTGCTCGAGGAAGCTAGGGGCGTCGCCGTTAAGGTCCTTGAAGTACTTGTCATAGTAAGCCTTGAGTGCCGGGTCGTACTTGGCCATCACATCAACGATCTGTGCGCCCGTGTACTCGGGGATACCGCTGACAGACGAGCAAAAAGATGGATACGAGCCATCGCAGTACTGTAAGAGGTGAAGGCAATCGTTGGTGTATGAGCCAAGGAGAAAAGGTGGTGGATCGTATATGAGCCAAAAAAAAAAAAAAAAAAAAAAA
>AWNI01000012.1:186699-204924 GCA_000517465.1 Moesziomyces aphidis | reverse complement strand
CGTGTTGCCCCACGAGAAGTCGTCCATGTGCCAGAACGAGTAGATGGGCAGGAAGAACGAGAAGACCGGATACGCCAGAATGTAGATGATCAGCCATCCAATGTACTGCCACTGGCGCTTGAGCAGGAACAGGATCGCCTGCAATCCGTACACCGCCGCAATCATCGCAATCGAGATGTACGGGATGGCCGCCGTGCGCGTCGCCACCGTGATGATCAGGTACACCAGATACACCGCCGTCGCCGGCAGGATCACCGTGCCCAGCAGATCGATGAACACGATGAAGCGCATCGAGAACAGGCAGAATCCGCACAGCTCCGGCATGAGCACCAGCTCGGCCAGGTTGTGCACCGTCGAGTTGATCCATCGTCGACGCTGCGACAGCAGCACTCCGAATCGCTCGGGCGCGCTCGTCAGCGCCTTGGCGTCCGCCACAAACTTGGTGCGGAAGGCGGGGAAGTTCTTGAGCACCAGCGTCGTCAGGTATCGATCCTCGCCCAGATGCAGCAGATTCTTCTTGTGCAGCGTGTCCACGCGGTTCTCCGAGTAGTCGTCGATGATGCGGTTCGAGATGAACAGCGGTCGGCCCTTGTCCGAGCTGCGGATGCGGTAGAGCGAGAAACAACCGGGCAGACACGTCACGCTGCCAAACAGCGATTCGAACGCCTTGGCGAGGTGGTGCGAAATGTAGTACTCGTACACCTGGATCATGGTCCACCACGAGCCCTCGGCATTGTCCAGCGTGGTCTCGCCGCAGATGGCGATGATGCGCGAGTCGTCGGCGCAGTTGGCCACGAGACGATTCAGACCGTCGGCCTCGACGCGCGTATCGGCGTCGACCATGAGGATGTACTCGTAAAAGGCGGGGTCGATGCCGATGACGTTCTTCATCTGGTGGTACATTTCGAGCTCGAGCGGGAACATGGGCGCGTCAAAGTGGACGCGGTTGAGGTAGCGCATGAGCAGGATCTGCGAGTCGCGCTTGCCGCGGTTGCCGGGACGCGAGCGCTCGCTGGGACGGCCCACCTTGACGACGACAATGTAAGGGACCACGTGGCCTTCGAACTCGTAGAGACCCGAGTAGACCTTGGCGTAGTTGAGCTGCTTGGAACCTTCGGCGACGGACTTGAACATGAGCGGCTCGGGGTCGATCTTGGGATCGACGCCGAGGATGTCGAGCACGATGCGCGGCGTGGAACGGTCGTTGCCGCTGCCGACGATCATGCCGTCGCAGATGAGGAAGAGGAGCTTGCGCTTGTCGTCGTACTCGAGGCCGGCGAGCGAGTCGATGGTCTTGCGCAGCTCTTCTTCGGATTCGGTGTAGCAAGGCACCTGGCAGATGACAAACTTGTCCTGCTGCTCGGGCGTGCGCTTGGTGCCGAGCTGGAGCGCGGCGATGAACTTGGCGAGCACCGTGGCGACGAGGAGCACCGAGAAGCCAAGCAAGAGGTAGTTCTGCACTTCGCAGCGCGCCGTGTTGCGGAAGTCGGTCTTGCCGACGTAGAATACGTTGTCGAGGCAGGCTTGGGTGGCGCCGCGGTAGGTGGTGTTGAAGCCGGCCATGACCTCGGTAAAGTCGGCGGTGATGTCCTGGCCCGCCTGGCTCTTGAAGAGGGCGACGAGCGAGGAGTCGAGAAAGTCGTAGGCGGCGTTGGTCTGGTAGACGTTGAGGGTGTTGAGGTAGTCCGAGATGTCGTAGACCTTGGAGTTGACCACGGCCCAGTTCCTCCACTGGCCCTGGTCCTCGATCGACTTTTTGGAGTAGACGTAGTAGCCCTTTTTGAGCTTCTTGGTGAAGGGGAGGAAGCGCTCGGGGTACCATTGGATGTCGTGCAGCTTGGAGGAGGCGTCGGACTGGAGCGGGCCCGAGGTGTGGACGGCCTGGGAGATGGCGGGGGTGTTGTTGGCGGTGGGCTGGAGGGCGAGCGAGGTGTCGGAGACGAGCGACTGGCAGCCTACGGTGAGGGGCACGGGGAAGTATTCGGTGAGGTCCTGGCCTGCGAGCTGGAGCATGAGGTCGGAGCTGGTCTGGAGGTTGGTGATGTCCGAGTGGTCGCCCTTGTAGAACTTGGTAAAGTCGTAGACGGTGCCGCGGATGGCGGCGTAGTAGTCGTCCTGACCCGCGTGCTGGCTGAGCTGGCTCTCGTTCCACGCCTTGTCGTAGTCTGGGCAGAGGAGACGGCCGAAGCCGATGATGTAGAAGAGGATGATGGCGCAGAGCCAAAAGATGATGGCGCAGATGGTGAACTTTTCGCGCCAGGCCATCTGGACGTCGGGACGCTTCATGCCGCCGCACTTTGCGAGCGCAAAGGAAGGGATCCACCAGGTGGTGAACCAGGTGAGGCGCACCCACCACTTGCGGACGCTGGTGGTAGGCACCTCTTCGACGGCATCGATGGGACGGTTGGCGATGTCATCCTTTTCGAGCGTGCCGACGAGGCCCGGGTTTGCTTCGCCGTAGGCACGCTTGTCGTAGTCGGCCTTGAGGCCAGCGGTCTCTGCGAGAGGATCGTGGTGGATTGTCTCGAGAGGCGTGGCGAAGGGGTCATGCGCGTTTTTGACCGACATGATGGTAGAGCGGCGCAGTGCCAGGCGAGGCGAGGAAAGAGAAGCGCCTGGCTGTTCTATGCTCTGGGCTGGAATAAGAAGAAGCGGGTGGTCTCTGTGTGTGACGGAAGTGATCCACGGTAGCCTTCCAAGATGGCTGCAGCGCTCGATTCCAATCGAGATGGGAGAGATGTCTAGGTGCGGTGAGTGAGGCCGAGAGGGTGGAGAGGGGTGTGCGTGTGTGCGCGCGTGCTCGACCGGACAAGCAGCGTACACCAGTGACCACGAATTGGCAGAGGTCGGGGCGATGAGGTGCGATGGTGGTGAGTCGTAGAAAGGTCGAGGTGAGGTGGGCGGGAGGAGGAGTGCGTGACAGGGGCGGTCGAACTGCTCGACTGCTGGCCGCCAGCAGAGCACAGCACAGCAGAAGCACAGCACAGCAACACTCGCTTGCTCTCAGTCAAGCAGAGTCGAGCAGTCGAGCATTGGAGCATTGGAGCACTCTGCCAGTCTCACGGCGGGCGCGCGCTGAGGATCGGCTCATTTCACATTTGCAATTCGCATCGACGCGCCTCAAACCAGGGTCCCTCGCCCCCTTTTTTTCCCTCTCTTTTTTCCGCCGTTTCCAGCTGTTTTCCGTACTTCTGCGCGCTGCTGCCTTTTTTCCCGACTTTTCTCGCTCGGTGTTCAAAAAGCACAACATTCCAGCCAGCGCCTTTTTGCTCGTCGCTCATCAGTGCTGCTGTAGAGCGACAGTTTGGATTGCATGTGCAGTGCGGTCAACGGACATTTTGACGCGCGCACGAGCGACAGCCCATCCAACGCCGACGCATGCTTTCAAAGCGGTTGCGATTATGGCTGCACGCCCACACGCCCATCGGCAGCTGAATGCACCGCACTTCCCGCACTGCAGATGAAGGTCGGTGATGGCGCACCACCATCACACCAGGCGCGAGGGAAGCAGCGGGTGCCTGCAGCCCCAAGCAAGCATAGACTTAAGCTTACGAAGCCGTGCATGGCGAACGGTGGAGAGCCAAGGGCGACGCGTCGGTGCTCCGTCGCCGCCGGGGTCTGTGCGACTTGGCAGCAATTTGTCTCAGCCGCGCGCCTCTGTTGGTCTCGAAATTTCACTGGCGCCTCTGCCAACACCAACCAACGCCTCTCGACATCGCGCCGTAAAATCTCAAAATGCAATCGATCGGCACGATTACTAGCCGCTCTAACATAGAAAGCTCAAATTTCGGCTCGGAAGTCGGACTCCACATGCATGTCGCCGCTGATCCTTTTTGTCGGACCTCTTTCCAGCCTCCCTTCTCCAAGATCCACATGGCTTCTACAATGTCTCTTGCTCCAGCGAACGACGGATGGCTGCAGCGCAACGTGCGCGTGCTCGGATCGTACGCATCCACCAGCACACCCTCTTACGCCCTCTCGGCGCTGTTTGCGCTCTCGACGCCCTTTGGCTTTGCCTCTCCCGCCCAGGCCGCCGCCGAAGCCGCGGCGAAACAGCAGCATCAGCAGCAACTGGCCCGCGCCTCGGAAGCCGCCGCCTCTCGTGGCTCGTCGTCGCTCGTCGCACGTCTCGTCGCGAACGTGCAGTCGCAGCGCAGCGCACCCAGCCTTGCACCCGTACGCACGCTGCCGCCCTTCTGGCAGCTAGCCTTCTTCGCGGCAGCGTTCGGCACGGGAGGATACATGATCGACGAGGGCGACCACCTCAATGGCAGCGGCGTAGTCACGGCGTGGTCGCTCACGTATCTGCTCTTCAAGACCGTCCCTGTCGCCAGGCAGTTGCCGCGCAACCCGCTTGCCATGTCGCTGTCGGCAGCCGTGCTGGCGCTAGGGTTGGGCGTACATGGCAGTCACTACTTTGATCAGACCAGCTGGAAAGGCAATGTGCCCTCGTTGGGTGCTCAGGAACTAAAGACGGATGGAACAGTCAAGCGAGCGGTGGAGACAAGACCGACTAGCATCTTTGCCAGCACACAGCCACCACAACCCATTCGAGGCACGGCTCGGGATCACATTGCACGCAAGAGTGGCGGTGGGAGCAACAACAACGACCTCGCTCGAACAGCCGCTTTCCGCTTCCGCCGAGGCGACACACCTTCAACACCCGCTCTCGAACCATGATCATGTGTCATTCGTACATCGAACCTCGAACCTCGAGCTACAAATGTGGACCGCGTGAGGGTCGCCGGTTCAAGTCGACTGGTCGCGCACAGGCATCTCGTTACGTGCCTTGTCTCGCGCTGCATCGATGGACTCCTGGTGCCCCTTCCGATCGAGCACCGCAGCTTGCTTCATCGTCTTGCCGAACGTGCCGACGTGACGAGGCACGGGCACGATTTCCAGCTCCGCCTTTTCCGCCTCGCTCAGATGCGGCAAGACGTACGGAGCGAGTCCGCGTGGCGAGTGTGGTTCGGCATGGTAAGCTGCCTGTCGAGCACCTGGCTGGCTCGAAGCAACGCCGTGGGTGTTGGGCTTAACCGGCGCGTGCAAAGCTTTGCCCACCGGAGTGTCTCGCGCCTTCGACTGGTGGAAGTACAGAAATAGGCCGACGGTTCCGAGTGCTACCAGCGCCCGAGCAAGATGCGATTAGTATCCGATGCAAGACATTGCTGTGGTTTGCAAAGAACTTACTGCTACACGATCGTATCGAATCTCATCAGCACGGCGTTCAGTTGGTTGGAGGACTAGGCGGACTTACAATACAGCAAGAGGTGCGAGCTGGGGATCACGCTTGATGAAGCGCTTGGTCGTATTGGCCATGCGGCTCCAAATCGGCCGTTGATCGTGGCCCGTCGGCTACAAAATCGCCCAGGTAAGATACGAGCTACGACCACAGCGGGGGGTTCGGGGCTCACCTTGGGTGGAACGCTGGCCTGACTCTTTGGATATCCCTGTGTAGGTCCCGACATTTTTTGCGCACTGATGGTGGTGCGAAACGAACAAGGCTCGGGTCAAGACGTCTGTTATATCCTTGCTCAGCCATTGCATCGCCTTTAGCTAGAGTGGCAAAAGTCAAGCTCGGACGGACGAGTCAAGTCTTGCGGCAGGTGGCGCACAGACATGAATATGAATCATCGCAGAACCGGGGCGTAGGTCGCGCTGACTGACAGGTAGCGCTGAAGATGAGTGAGGTTGCCAAGCCGCCAACACGACGGGCTCGACGCACGGCGACACGATGCGTGGCTCCGGTGTAAAAAAATCTGTTAGGGCGTTGACGGTCAGATCGGGCCGATTACGCCATCGCCGACCGTTGCCCCCCACCACGGTTTCATAACCTCAAGACTGCGTGCGGCATGCAGCGGCTGCTTGCGTGCTTCATCTGTGCCGCCACTGCGGTGCAATAGCGACAGGCAAAGATAATGCACCCCGCACCCCACAACCCGCTCTGCTTCCCGACGACGTGTGTTGAAGAACGCGCGCGCAATAAGCCTTACTGCCGGCTATCTTCTCGGGTTGCTCACACAAGGACCGACTTATGCAAGGGCTACAATTCGGTGAGCCGTCAAAACCGACCCACTTCCAACGGCATCAGAGCTCCCTCGAAAGAACAAAGGCTTGGATCGGGGAAAACCACCCTATCAAGAAGGCTGGCGATTACGAGCTCGGGGCACATTGATCCGAACACCCAAAGCTGACCGGAACCCGAGGTTGGGGGAGGGGCCCAGATGGTTCGGCCAAAAAAAAAGGGCTCGCTGGGTTGCATCGGACGAAACACCGCCGGCACGACATGCACGCGCGCCGGCTGGCGAGCACCGGAGTTTGAAACCGACCCTCCCCCCCTTGGGTTCCACCTTCTCCCCTTCACCATCCATGCCACCTTCGCATTTCCAGGTTCAAAGACTATCACCAGCTGTAGCCCATGATATGGAGCTGTACACCATGATATGGATTGGCTACGGGCTTGTGACTTGCTGCGTTGGAGAGAGTGTACGAGCAAGGAGGGAGGGAGCGAGCAAGGGACGGCCGATTCGCCGGAATGAAATTCCAACTACGCAGGTTCATTTTGTTTGGGCCAATGCAAGATGCCGCGTCTGAGTCGTGCAGTCCCTGAGCCATGCCTGCGGTTCAGAGGGCGCTTGATCGGAGCCTCATCGTCATCTTTTTTTATTGCCGCGGCAATCATGCACCGGAAACACCTCGCCGTTTTTTTTTTCCCTCTGCCCTTTTCCCAAGCACCTCGCAAAGCGCTCGTCACATGGTTCCGGTTGGCCTTTGACCGCCGGGCTTTGTGCGGGGATGCAAAGTGGACACAGATACCAACGGTCTGATTGGTTGGAAGCGATTTGGTTCCTGAAAAGACCTGTTCTTCCACCAGTCCCATTGGCCCAATGCTTATCGTGCTCGTTTCGTTATTGGGTGGTCGGGAACAGTTGTCTTGGCCGGCCGCCGAATCAAGATAACGCCTGATGACTGGATCTTTTGCACCGGTTCAACTGCGCCCAATCAGCCTCTTCTCACATCGGCCACAGTGGACCACCTTTGCTACCGGGACAACCGCTCGTGCACCGGACGTGGTGAAAGGGCAGCGCGAGGAGCAAGACACCTGTACGGCGACGAAGAGCGTAAGCGAGGTGGCTGGATGGATGCGCTCGTGTGCCTGACACGGATGGCCGCCTTGGATTTCTGACTCCGCGGCGCTGCGCTGCCAATCCTCACACTCCGCACCGCCGGCAAGGCCATCTCACTCTGCGCCGAACCCCCCCGTGCCGCGAGCCTCTTCTAGCCGAAGAGCCGTCTCGCAAGACCTCGCTGCACATAGGCCCGCATCCATCGTGATTCCCCCCTCGGTTGCTGACCACCCTCGAGCCCCCTTCGCCGGCGGACCTCCCATATATACCGCGACCTCGCCATCTCCATCCTCGTCTCCTCTTCTATCCATTCCCCTCGACCTACCCCTCCCCCCTTCGTCGCCGCCAACATGGGTGTCAAGGACTTCGTTAACCGTGCCAAGAGCACCGAGATTGAGCGCACGGAGCACACCTCCAACAAGCAGGAGACGCACCAGAGCGACATCCCCGGCCAGGGTGCTCCGGGCCTCGTTCCCGTTCCTGCGCTCTACGAAGCCCCTCCTCGCAGCGGTATCTCGATGGAAGAGTACATGTTCTACGCCCAGATCCAGCGCGAGCAGGAGAAGCTGTACGGTGCAGCGGGCGTAGCTGTTGAGGCCAATGCTCCCCACGGTGCTGGCTACATCGAGCACGCTGGCGAGAAGCACAACTCGTCCGAAAAGGTCAGCGAGCACGGCACTGCCGTCGAGGCCGGCGTCGCCAAGCCCACCGTCAACAGCACGGATGCATCCACCTTTGACCAGCTCGAGGGCCTTTCGGACCTCGAAAAGGAGAGCCGCAACGCCCATCGCGCCATCAAGACCGCCTCCTGGGTCGGCGTCTTTTACCTGATCACCACCGATATTCTCGGTCCCTACGGTGCGCCTTACGCCATGTCCCAGAACGGCTGGGTGACGGGTAACGTCATGTACATCGTCATGGGCTTCTGTGCCTGGTGGTGCGGTATCATCCTCTGGAAGCTGTTCATGCAGCTCGACTCGGCCCGTTACCCCGTCAAGACGTACGGCGACATTGGCGAGCGTGTGGTGGGATACCCCATGCGCTGGACATTCAACGCTCTCCAGACGCTTCAGCTCATCATCAACGTCGGTCTCATCTGCCTTACCAACGGCCAGGCTCTCAGTCAGGTCATCAGTGGCGCTCCCGGCAACGCCAACCTCTGCTTCTCCGTCTGC
Organism: Moesziomyces aphidis; assembly: GCA_000517465.1. NCBI lineage: Eukaryota > Fungi > Basidiomycota > Ustilaginomycetes > Ustilaginales > Ustilaginaceae > Moesziomyces > Moesziomyces aphidis. The sequence goes on along the minus strand of AWNI01000012.1, from coordinate 196,622 downwards.
GTCGTCATCTTTGCCCTCATCGGCATGGCTTTCGCACAGGTGCAGACCTTCCGTGGCCTTGGTTTCGCCGCTACCACCGCCGTGTACCAGAACATTGTCATCGTCATCGTTTCCATGGCCGCCATCATCAAGTACGGCCCCTACATTGCCGGTGCCCAGGCTTCTTACGGCACTGACTACCCCTACAACAACCAGCCCGTCATGACCTCTGCGTTTGTCTCCTACGACATCACTCAGAAGGTTAACGGCTTGATGAATATGGTCTTCGCGTATGGTGGTGCGATGATCTTCCCGGAGCTCATGGCCGAGATGCGCCGCCCTATGGACTTCTGGAAGGGCATGATCTCGGCCCAAGCCCTCATCTGCACGGTCTACCTCGTCTACGCCAACGTGATCTACGCCTACCAGGGCCAATACGTTCTGGGTCAGTCGTACAATGGTATTGACAAGTACTCGTTCCAGACGGTCTGCAACATGCTCGCCATTCTTTCGGGCACCATCGCCGCTGCGCTGTATGGCAACGTCGGTCTCAAGGTCATCTACGTCAACACGGTGCAGTCGTTCATGAAGGGTCCCGCTCTCAACACCCCCCGTGGTCGCGTTATCTGGGCTTCCATCTCGGTCGTCTACTGGGCTCTTGCCTTCGTGATCGCTTCCTCGATTCCCCAGGTGCAGACGATTTCGGGTCTCATCGCAGCCATTGCGATCATGAACTTCTCCTACTCGTTCCCTTTCATGCTCGCGCTCATCTTTTACATCAAGCGCGACGCTATGGAGGGCGACACCCCCTACTCGCCCGGATACCCCGCTAAGAGGCAGGACACTTGGGCCCAGTGGAGCAGGTGGCAACGTGGACTGTTTGGCGGACACTACGAATACCCCCTGCTGTTTGGCAAGAACGTCGTCATCCCCGGTATCGTCGTCAAGGCAGTACTGCTCTTCGTCACCCTCGGCGCGTACACTCTCTCGGGGCTCGGCATGTACGGGTCGGGAGAGTCGATCAAGGAGACGTTCGACTCGAGTGCTGCTGCCACCTCGTTCGGTTGCGCCGCCCCCGTCTGAGCAAGATGGCGAACAGGTAGCAAAGGGCTCGAGAGTCCGCCAGTGCAGTGCGCACGCGCGCATCGCCCCACGCTTCCAATAGTCACCCCTGGCTCAGTGTAACTTGGATACCAGAGTTCGTAACCCTATTCGTCTTCGTGTGCGGTCGTCTTTTCGCGCAGTGTTGTGTTCGCGTCGCCGTTTCGTCTGAGTAGTGTAGCGTTGTCGTGATCATGCAGCGTCCGCCACGGCACTTTGGGCCAGGAGAAAAGGCCGGCATCCTGAATAGACGGTGGGGGAAAACAGCGCAGAGTCGTTAGAGCTCCTGCTGAGGATCATAGCAACGGCGCAGCAAGCAAAGATCGGGCTAGCTGCGGTTGCTGCGGCACTGACAGTCCAGAGCCGGCGCCTGACACCAAGCTGTGCAGGTTGTGACCATCCCGCCGAATCGGGGCTCAGCCTCGTCGTAGCCCGACTCGGGAATCAACCCTTTCCTTCTGCCTGCGTCGCCGTTCGTTTCGAGCCACCCCTCGGCGCGTCAGACGCACCTGTTCCTCAACCACCTGCTTGAACACAAGTCGTTGTCGCCCGGGCTCGAGGCGGATTGATCGCGTTCGCTAGATTGGTTCGCACGCTCGATCATGGTCTCGTCCGATACCGGGGCGGACCTCGAAGCCCTGTCGGCTTTGACGATGCACAGCCCCTGGGTATGCCGGGCACTCTCACCCCGAGGCTGAGGTGTAGCGCCTGAGTAGACGCGCCAAATCGTTGGACTGTGCTTTCATCCGGAGGGGCAAGCGAGGGATGAGACGACAGCGTCTATTGACCCACACGGGAGTGTTGAGGTTGCAACGCAGTGATCATACCCTTTCAAAAGTCCAGAGGGCGTCACATCTCGGCCGTGCGCTCGGCGATCATAGCCCCACCGTAAGCGAACACCATATTCATCAAGCTGTTGACCTTTTGAGTGATGTCGTTGGTCGGCCTGGTTGGTGGCAGCTAACACCCATGCTCGCTCCAAGAGTCGGCAGGATCGCCGCAGAGATGAGCCGTGCGTGACCTCACGCGCCTACGCAGTGACGGGCCAGCGCATCACGTCCATGTGATGATTCCGAAAGAGACGGCTTCAAAGGACGCAACCCGTTCGCAGTCGAGTCTCTTTTGTTTGAAGCCGATGGAGGGGGGATCACAACTTCCTAGGACAGTACATCGTTATCCACACAGGGACGCATGGGCACAAAAGGGGCGCACTTTCAGTCTTGTCTTCGAAAGCAGTTTCGTCTCCGCATTGCAATTCGTCTTCGCGTGTAAGGTCCACCAGTGCATTGTGCTATCGATCGCGAGAGGGGGGAATGTCGGCTTTCGACGTCGAACACGCTTGCCTACTCTTGCATGACTTCCTGGCAGGCTGGCGAGCTAGCTCATCGGTGCTTACAGTGGCAGCATTGAGCGCAGTCCCTGACGAGGTGGCGTGGGACCATCCAGCTGCAAGTGTTGCACTCAGCAGGACGCCCGTCGTACAACACAGCCACGCGCTTTGGCCACCCGAGGTTCTTGAAGTCGAGAAAACCTGGAAGCTTGTCGATCTGGACCTTGTCGCCCCTTCCAGCGCCGAGCACATAGACTGTACCCGTGAAGTCGTCACCCGAGCGCACGCTGTCGTCTGAGCGGGGGCGGAACCTCGCCCAATAAGCGATGACGCGCATCAAACCGTGAAGCTCGACTTTAATGCTGTTGATGATCGATACCAGTGCGTTACGCACATCGATACCGTCGATGCGCATGAGGATGTGGTGGCTGGGAAAGGGTGCGCACGACGAGACGAGCTCAAACGGCTTCGAGCGGAAGCCGAGCTGGGCTTTCGCAAGCTGCTCGTAGGCCTTCTGCGTCGTGGTGGCGATGTCCAAGTGCAGTACGTCGTTGCGCACAGTCGGAGTCTGGACAAATACCTCTAGCGGATTGATGTGCGAGTAAGTTTGCCAAATGAAGTGTGCAACCTCATGCGCCATATCGTTGAGGTCCTGCCAAGAAAGATGGCGAAAGGGACCCAGGTAGCGGAATCTGCGCGTACCCCTGGCGAGGTCATCGCGGCTCGTAGGGTCAGGGTACTCCTCAAAGGACCACACCCGGGGATCCTTGGCGGTCCAAATGGCTCGGACCTCGTATCTCGGTTCACTTTCTTTCGTGTCGACGGGGGTCGTCACGTCGCCGACGTCAGGCTCCTCTCCGTCACGCGTCTCGACGTCCTTCACATCGTCGGCTTCCTCGTCGCCTGATTCCGAGGAGCGTGAGCTGTTGGCCTCCTCGCGCTCATCGTCTTCCGAGCCGTTCGCGGAGGTGGACGTTCTCTTTCTCTTTGACATATTGTGACGGCTTGGCCTGCAAAGCACGAGACGCGGTCTGGAGAAGGTCAGCAACTAGACGTTGAAGAAGGTATGGTGACAGTCGATCGACGTATGGGCGGCTCGGCGAGTCTGCAGATGCTCATCTTTTATTCAACAAGCTGTCGTCCGTGACCGCGGCTTTCCGCATCGCTGCGCTTTTTAATGAAATGCACGAATGTGACAACACAAAGTCGGCTTGGTGGGGCCGACCTCTCTTGGCACGGAGCGGAAGTTGTCGGCGGGCGGTTGCGCTCGCAGCCGCTCAAATGAAACTTGGACTTGCCCTATTCAGAGAAGCACCAGAGCGACCTCCTTCATTCTCCATTCTTCAGACGTCTTTTGACGCCGAGATCAGGACCAGGACCTCATCCTTACACATTGGGCTTCTCTCGAAACGTCGGTCACGGGACCCTTTCCCATCATGTCCGAAACGACAGCTCTGCATGCCATGCCATTTCGTACCGTCGCCCGCCTCTGCGGCCTTCCGCTCAGGATATTAGGTCGACGAGTGTATTGAGGCTTGTGATTGTGCTGGTATGGTCGGACTTTTACTTGACATCAGCCCTCTCTCAGCTCGGTACGGTCACACTTACACTCTTACTCATGCACATCAATGCCATCGCCACTCGTAATAGTCATGCAGAATCCTAGCTGAAAGCAGATTTCGCATTCGCATCGTGATGAGAAAGTCATATCTGCAAGCGCAGAAGGACATGGTCTTCAAAGGCCAGCCGCCTTTCTGAGGGCGCCCAGTTCGTCCTCGCCCGTGCTGGTAGCGAGGCGGCAGAACCAGCCGTCGTCGCGCATGAGCAGCTCTCGCGGCGAGCCCTTTTCGACGACCTTGCCGTGATCCAAGACGACGACGGTGTCAAAGTTGATGATCGACCTGAGGCGGTGGGCGATGGCGAGCACGGTGGTGTTGTGTGCGGCAAAGTGCTCGTTGAGCAGCGTCTGGATCTTGGCGTCGGTGGCGTAGTCGATCGACGAGGTAGACTCGTCCAGCACGACGATCGAATTTGCATTTTCGGGGTTCGACGCCGAGAGCAGGATACGCGAGAGCGACAGGAGCTGCTTTTGGCCAGCCGAGAGGTTGGTTCCGCTCTCCTCGATGCGCGCCTCGAGCGAGGTGAGCATCCCGGAGTCGTCGGACGACTCTTCCTGTGCAGCGAGCAACGTCGATGAGCTCGTGCTACCGCCGGCGATGTTTGGGACGGAGCCAGCACCGTTGAAAGTGCCGTATCCTCCGGCGGGAGGGGCCTTTTCCTTGAGCAGGCCAACGCGGACGAGGATTCGGCTGATGTCCACGTCCGAGTACTGCTCGAGCGGATCGACGGCGCTACGCAGCGTGCCTGACAGAATCAGCGGGTCTTGCGGAACGATCTTCATCCTGCTGCGCAGCGTCTTGAGACCCAGCCTGCCAATGTCGACACCGTCGATCACGATGCTGCCGCTGCGGTACTCGAAGAAACGGAAGAGTGCCGAGACGAGTGTCGACTTGCCACTGCCCGTTGCGCCGACGATGCCGACGCGTTCACCCGCGCTGATCGACAGGCTGATTCCATCAAGCACATCCGGCAGGTTGTCGGCATAAGCAAGGTGCAGGTCCTGGATCTCGATGGCACCCTTATCGGGCCAGCTGGGGGCGACCTTGATCTCGTCACCGCCCGTCTGCGGAGGGGCATCGAGTGGCTCGGTGTCAATGTCAAAGTACTCCATCACACGCTCGACGGCCACGAGACCTTGCTCGACGTTGGACATGGAGCGCAGACCGAACTGGAGCATCGAGGTGAGGTTCTGCACGAAGCTGAGCGTGAATCCCGCACGGGCAGCCGACGAGCCGGGCACGAGTGTTACGACGAGCACCGTTGAGATGACAAAGCCCGAGGTGGCGAGCGAGAAGAGCAGGCTCTGCCACTGTCGCACATAGCCCTGCCAGAAGTAGAACATCATGTTTTCATCCAGCCTCTCCATGAGCGTGGCGTAGTACGCTGCCGACGAGCCGAAGGCACGGATGGTCACCACGCCCGTGATCAGGTCCGTAAAGCACGTGATGCGCTTCGACGCCGAGTTCGAGTCGAGCCGCTTGAGGTCGCGCGCAGCGATGGTGAACGTAGACACGAGCACGTAGAAGACCGGAGCCATGAAGAAGAGCATCACAATCAAGATCGGGCCGCCTCCGATCCACGTTGCGACCAGCGCGGCGAGAGCCATGAGGAGCGACTTTGCTGCATCCGTGAGCTCCTCGGCGATGGACGAGTCGATCTGCTCCATGTCTCTGCCGAACCTGTTGAGCAGACGTCCAGACGGTGTCGAGTCGTGGAAGCGCAGCGGTGCACGAAGCACAGTTCGCAGCAGCTGCTTGAAGAGTCGGCTGCCTGCCAGCAGCGAGGCGGTGCAGACGAGAGCGTACCCGGCAGTGAGCACAACCACCTGGACGGACTGGATGAGCATCCAGCGCGAGAGCCACCACTCGGTCGAGTGCTCGGCGCGCTCGATGCCCGCATCGCCATCCGCCGTCGACTGCGCCCACAGCCGCAACCACCAGTTGGCACCCAGATCGGAAAAGGCATTGGCGGCGAACGAGCCCAGCAGCAGCAGCCACACCAGCAGGCCGCCGCCAGCACGGATGTATCCACTGTAGACGGCGAACAAGACACGGCCCTGCTTGCGCGTCTCTTCGGTGACCTGCTTGTGCACATCGCCTTCGGCCTCCTCGCCCTCGGCCGCACCGTCCAGTAGACCCGAGACGTGGCTAAAGGCCGAGACAGAAGTCCTTCGTCGCAGAGTGGTCCTGCCGGCATCCGCGCCAACCGTATGCACCGAAAACTCGGAAGCATTCGGGCCCTTGGCACCGCCGGCTTGGGCAGGGTGGAGAAGCGACTCGTCTTCCTCGTCGCTGTTGGCCGCCGAGTTGGCCGCGGTGGAGGTGCTGGATCCGAAGCTCGGCACGTGTTCCTCGTCGTCCTTGTCGGCCGCGCTCTGCTCGCTCTCTAGCTGGAAGAAGATCGAGTTGATGAACTGGTCGGCGCTGCCAAAGAAAGCCTGTCTGCCTTCCTGCAGCACAAGCACCTTGCTGCACCTGCTCGCCATGAGCTTGACATGGTGCGTAACGAGCACCGTAGTCCTTCCCGCGAGCAAACCCGATTCTCCCCCATCGAACAGCTTTTCGCAAATGTGCTTTGTGGTGTGCGAGTCGAGCGCCGAGAGGCAGTCGTCGATCAACACGGTTCCCGCGTGCGAGTAGACGGCCCTAGCGAGTGAGATCCTCGCCTTCTGTCCGCCGGAGAGGTTGGTGCCGCCCTCTCCGATCTCGGTGCGGTCGCCGTCCTTGAAGATCTTGAGGTCCGGTTTGAGGCCGCACGCAAAGATGACGGCGCGGTAGCGGTGCGCATCGTACTCGAGGCCAAAGATGATGTTGTCGCGCACGGTGGCGTTGAAGAGGAACGGACGTTGCGGCGCATACGCAGCGAGCGACAGGTCGATCCACCACTTGCCGCGACGATGCGAGGTCGCAGAGCGCATAGCGAACAGCGATGCAGCGGGGTGCGAGCGCGGACATTCGATGCTGCCGGACGTCAGCTGGGCCTCGCCAAGCAGCGAAAGCAGAAGCAGCGTCTTGCCCGATCCGATCTTGCCGCACACGAGGTTGGTCTTGCCCACCTCGAACGTCGCCTCGGGGATCGAGAGCGAGAAGCGGCCTGGAGTGGCTGCTCCCGAAGCTGCCGAGGCATCGCCTTCCGAAGGCCACGTGATTTCGGCGTTCTTGAGCGCGATGCGCCCGATCGAGCTAGACGTGCTATCGTTGTGGTCTGCTCCATTCCTGGTGGCCGGCGTGTACTCGCCCGTCTTGAGCTCGACTTCGCCAGTTTCGAGATAGGCAGCAATGCGCTTGAGCGAGACCCAACCCTGGATGATCATGAGGAAGTTGCTGGGCAGATAGCTGACAGCAAACCTAAGCTCCATGAGCACAGCCACGGCGGGGAAGGCTACTGACGCAGTGAGCTGCTGGCCCTCGACGACCGTGTACCAAGCAAAGGCGACGACGATGGTGAGCATGGGCACAAAGGCAAAGAAGCCGCCAAAGAAGGTAAAGACGATCCAGCTCTGTGCCTGGCACTTGAGCTCTGCGCGGCGGGTGTGCATGATGCGTGCGGCCATATCGTCCTCCCATGCCTCGTACTTGATCATGCGGATGGCACGGATGGCTTCGGAGAGCAGCATGACGCGCTTGTCGCGCGACTTTTGCAGCTTGTCGTCGATGCGCTCCGTGATGCGTCCGATGAGAATCGCGATGGGCTGCATAAGTGCTGCAACCAGCAGACCCATGAGCGCACCATTGCCCAGCAGGTAGTACGCCGACCATCCACCCACAAACACCTCGAGCGGACCCATGATGCCAAAGCTGAACATGTCGATGTGCGAAAAGATACGGTTGGCATCCGTGGTGACCAGATTGATCACTTGCGACGACGAACTTGCCGACGCCTCGCCCTCTTCCTTTTCACCCTCCTTTGCATCCTCTGCGTCGTCAGCACCAGACGGAGCCGAGGCCTCTTTCTGGCGCAGCCGCTTCCAGGCGAGGAGCGTTGTGAGCTGGGTCTGCACCTTGGTCTTGAGATAGGTGCCGAGCGGACGGAAGTAGTAGTACACGATGAATCCCTCCCACAGCAGGGTGAGGTAAAAGACTGCCGAGTAGATGAGCGTTGCACGGGCCCTGTTGGGCACGGTATCCTTGATCGCATTGGGGCCCTTGAGAGTTTGATCGTATTGTTCGATGCCGTTGAGCAAGATGCTCATGCCGAGCTTGGGGAAGTAGAACGAAAAGGTGGTGATGACGAGTACGACTGCGGTAGCTTTGAGTTCGGCGGCATTGCAGACGATGAGCGAGCTGAGTAGCACGCGCGCCTTGACTGCATCACTACGTCCCGCCGCTGGGTTCTTGGCGGTCGAGACGGCGAGGAGCTGACGATACTTTCGTATGATCTCTTCTGCTACGTAGGCCGACTTGTAGGTGTAGTCGAGCGCGGGTACGTCGTCCTCCTCGATCCTGCCTTTGGTATGAGCCTGCTTGACGACGGGGAAGGCCTTGAAGCCCCAAGCGTTCTGTGCTACGGATCCACCGCCCACCGTGTTGCGCAGGATCTGGCGTGCGGTGAGGTTCTGCGTTGCATCCACCATCACCTTGGGCCCCGTTGGCGAGATAAAGGCGACGACCAAGCCGATGGTACCGCAGAGCACGTTGAGTGTAAACAGCAGCTGACCTGCGTCGGCGGCGTGAATGGGCAGCCTGAGTCTGTACTCGGACAAGGCGACGAGCAGCTTTACGAGCAGCCAGACGAAGGCGAGCAGCGAGATGTACGTCAGCCTCGTCGCTTCTGCCAGCCCCAAATCGAGCATAGACAGTAGGACCTGCACCGTATGTAGCCCCGCCGATGCAGAGGCCAGGTAGAGCGATGACGGGATCTCATCGCTCAACAGCACAAGCTGAACGATCGCAGCTGCATCCAGGGCGAGGCCGACCACGGCGAGGACGGCGATGGAGATGTGAACAAGCAGTCTGTGGCGTTCGAACTCCTGGGTATCGATTGGAATGCCACGCGCCTTGCGCAACTCGAAGGCGTATCCTTGCACCTCGTTGTCGTCGTTTTCGTCGTCCAGTGTTGGCGGCGATGGTGACTCTGCATCGGTGGCTAGCCTGGTGTATCCATGCTGAGATGGTGACAAAGTCGTGAGGAGTACGAGGCCAAGGATGCCGAGCACGGCCAGACAGACTGCGGCGGCAGCGAGCGAGTAAAAGTCGTCGAGCGCAGGCATGTGCAATGCCGGCCTGGCTGCGAGCCCGTGACCCCACCCGCTCAAGAAGGATATCGAAGGAATCATGTGGGTGCTATGTTTTCGTGTCTAGAGAATTGGTTTTTTTGGGGAAACTTGATCCTGCAGAGTCCCTTTGGAAGCGATTTGAGCCCTTCGTTGAGTTATCGAGTACGGATCGAGGAGCGATACGAGCCGCTGCAGTGTTGTTGCGAAACTATATTGTGTATACGAGACCGAGAAGCGACCGGAACGAGCGGAAAGCCAAGTGAAACCTTTTGTGGACGGAGATGCGTAACGAAGTGTGTCTGTATGTCGGAGAGACGGGTGTGTGGTGCTGAAAGATAGACGAAAGCGATGGTTATAAAGCAACACGCTATCTCCCAGCTCCCAGGCTCGCAGGTTTAAGAAGAGTTGGTGAAGCGTCTGTTTGCCGGCGGGATGACATTGGTTCTTCCGACCGCTTTGCCGGAGTCAGAACTGCATGTCGCCGTGTGCTGTCCCGAAAATTTTGCCAACTGGGCTCGGATGACAGTCGTCCGTGCGTGCCGTTCAAAACTGACTCGCACCGAAACTCAGCCTCCGCACTCCGCGGAGATCCCGCACTGCTACCACCATCGCAACCCAGCCGAGTCAGGTCCGACGTTCCGTGGCAGTGCGAGTCATCCCGAGTCACCCCCCCCCCCT
>AWNI01000012.1:164296-175531 GCA_000517465.1 Moesziomyces aphidis | reverse complement strand
GCGGGCTGTGCGTCTTGTCCTGGAAGTCGTCGAGCGGGCCGACGGAGCCCTCGCTGTCGCTCTCGTCGCTCATGTCGACGCCTGCGATGGGGGCGGGCTTGGACTTTTCGTCGGCGGGGTCGATCTGGCCGGCTGCGAGCTTGGCCTGGCGCTCCTTTTCCTTTGCGAGCAGGAGCTCGCGCTGACGCGCCTCCTCCTCTTCGAACTGGCGCTGCGCCTGTGCGCGCATGCGCTGTTCCTCCTGCTTTTCGCGGTGTGCGTCGTTGGCGAGGTTCTTCTGTGCGTTGGCGGCAAGGGCGGCACGTGCGGCGACGGATCGGCTGGCAAAGTCGTCGGACTCGGCGAGGATGTCGGACTCTGGGTCGGTGCGTTCGCTGGTGAAGGAGGCGCGCGACGAGTCGGCGGCGGGGTTGTTGCCGATGGCGGTGGTGGTGGAAGCGGTGTTGTGGTTGATGCTGGCGGGTTTGCGGTCGCCCTGGAGTTCTGTGAGGGCATTGTCGATGTCGGCCATGGTGGAGTGCATGACGCCGGGCTGGGACGAGGCGATGGCGGCGTTGGGGGTGCCGAGCGCATCCGGGGTTGCGTTGCCGGACTTTGTTGCGGTGAGGGCGAGGGTGCGATCGAGGGTGGTGTAGGTGAAGGGAAAGAGGCCGGTGTGGCCGTGTTCGTTGGTGCCTTGCCACCATCCGTCGCCGTACTCGTCGTCCTTTTCGACGACGAGGATGCACTCGCCCGCCTTGAACGACACCTCGTCCGGGTTCTCGGCCTCGAAATCGTGGAGCGCCCAGACGCGATCGACCGACTTGGGTGAGGCCATGGCTGCGGTGCGATGCGGTGCGGAGGCCTAACGTGGACCGGGGTGGATGATCGTGGGGAAACGGATGCCCGCGGTGGGGATGTGTGTGTGTGGGGGGGGGGGGGGGAGGAAGCGGAACTTCGGGCCCGACTGGGCGAATGGGCGAATGGGCGAATGCAACGGGAAGAGGACAACCGTCTTGGGCCGGGGCTGAGCCTTGGATAGAGCGGCGGCGGCCAATTAGTCGCGCCCATCCGCGCACGGGAAGCACACGCAATCCAACGCACCGCAATCCAACGCAACGCACCGCAACGCACCGCAACGCATGCAGCGCTGAGCTCAGGCCACTTTCGCTTTTCCATATTCCATTTTCGACTTTCGACTTTTGACCCCCCAAAAAGGAAGGAGAGGCAGCGCCCGAGCTTTGGCCACTTTGCCACTGTGCCACTTAGATTCCGGTTCAACGCATCTTGGCAGCGGCATAGCAGCGATCTCACAAATTCCAATCCAATTTTCGAGCATGGCATTGATTGCTACCGAGAGAGATGCTGTTTAGGGCGGTTTAGGCCGCCGCTGCCTTGGCGCGGTTGCTACGCAAGCTCCGCAGCAGGGCGAGGTTGGACTTGGCGCCGGCAGGCTTCTTGGCGGGTGCCATGCCGTGGCGCGGAGTCCAGGGTCCGAGCGAGGTGTCGCTGTAGAAATCCATGGGGTAGTCGCCGTCGAGCGGCAGATGCTTGTCTTCGGCCGGCACCTCTTGCTTGTCGCCATGCCTCTTGGCCGGAGTCCGGCTCATGCCGAGTCCCTCGACGTCCTCTTGCCACCCTTGGATCTTCTTGACGCTCACCGCCGCCTCGTACGGGCTCAGCAGTGGCTTGGCAAACGCCGATCCCCAGTCGATCGACAGCCGAGGACAGCTCGACTGGATGAACGCAGCCAGATGCTCGCCAAACAGTCCCAGCTTCTGCGGCGACAGCTCCGACAGCAGAATCGGCACATCGGGGATCGGTGGCGAGTGCTCCGCCAGCGACGTGCGCAGCGATTCCAGCACGCGCGTGCTGCCCTGTCGGCCCAACGTACCCAGCACCACTCCCCATCCGGACGCCACCACGCGACCAGCTTCCGCGCCCGCCTCCCCGTCTTTCTGCTGTGCTGCCACGGTCGTTTCGGGATCCAGATCGAGTGCGCCCACGCTCTGCTGCGCCAGCCGCACCGCCTCGCCGCGCATCTGGCGCATCTCGGCATGGTCGTACAGCTCGCGCACAAACCGCTTCGTGTACGGATCGTAGCGGAACGCCGGGATGCGAGGATTCGCAATCATGATCGACTCCAAGTGGAAGCGTCCATCGCCAATGTACACGATCGCATCGATGCGCTCCTTGTCCAGCTTGGGCGACGTGCATCCCAGCACCTCGCCAGGACTCAGTGGCTTGACCTGCGGCACCGTCACCCTGTACTCGCCCGAATACCATGCCTTCCACTTGGCACCCTGCTCGATGTGGTCCACCGCGCCGTCCGCAACGCTGCCGCCCGCAAGCATGAGTCGATCCACACGCGGCTGGCCCGTCACCACCTCGCCGTCGGCCATTCGATGTTGCTGCTCTTCCAGTGCTTCGCGCAGTCCGTGGATGGCATTGATGAACTGCACCGTACCCACCAGCGCCAGATGCGTCGGCACCTCCTCCGCCACGCCAGCCCCGCTCTTTACTCCACTCGACCCAGCATCGTCGCTGCCAATCGCGATGCGCGCTCGACCCGCCGACTCGTCCACCTGCCCGCTCTTGCCCGCCGCATTCTGACTGCCGCCGAGGATCTTGGCTCGAAATTCGTGCTTGTCGCTCGGGAAATTGGCGCGGATCGTCGCAGCCAGGTGCGCCGGATCAATCGAGATCTCCACAAACACGTACAGCGTCTTGATCGCCGTCTGATCCACAGGCACCAAGCAGCTGTGGCCGTAGTGCACCAGCATATCGCACCCGAGCGCCATGGCCGTATAGTCGTCCACGCAGCACGCGCCGTACGTTACATCGCCCATGATCACCGTGGTCGCGTCCGTGAAGCGCTCCACAATGTCCGAGATCCCAGTCGCCCACAACGTGAGTCCCTCGGGCATCTGCAGCGCCACGCATGTCGCCGCCGCCTTGCGAATGTGATGGATCGTCTTGTGAATCTCAAAGTTGTAGTTCGCAGGCAGGATCGACGCGATCGCCTGGTTCAGCGACGCATCCTCCAGGATCTCGGCGGGCACAGCATTGGCCATGCGCGGTCGAGAAGGTCCTGCTTCGCTTTCCTTCCCGGCGGTGAACCGCTTTCGTGGATTCTCCGCGTTTGTCTGCATGTCGATTGCCTCGTCGTTGAGATGGGGTCAGGAAGCCAAGATGCACTGGCGAAAAGGGCCAGGGTCCAAAGCCTCAAATCTTCTTGGCCGCCAAATTTGCTGAGCTGCGGGCTGACACATGCTGACGCATTTTTGTTTTGCAAGTCTAACAACCAGTCTCAATCAGAAATCTCGTATGCACGCCGATGCACTGTCCCCGATTCGGCTAGCCGAACGTAGCTGCTCGCAGCTCACGATTATCGCCGCAAGTGCACATGACGTAACGAGGCTCGCCTCGTCAAACTTCGCTTCCCGATCTGACCGCCTTGCCGAACGCCACAGCCTTGCCATTCGGTTGGTTTGGCAACGTCCGGCTTGGCAACCCTGCCCTCTTGCAAGCCGACGCATTGGTGCTTAGAGCGAGCTAGTCTCAGCGTGTGTTTCTAGTGCCCTTTTCGGTCGCTAGGCTTGCATGCTTGCATGCTGCCGAGTCTCGCGAGTTGTTGCGGCGAGTCTTTGCGAGGTGTGCATGGGATCGGCAGACGCTCATTGTGCTCTCGATTCACTCCACACATGGCTGCCAACGAAAAGCATAGGCTGCAGAGGCATGGCCGGGTTACCTTTCGGAAAATTGAATGAAGCCGTACTTGTCAAGCAAGAGGCGAGGTGTAGTGACTCGGTGGCTGACGGCGGGGTGCGAATGCGCATCTCACACGAGCCTTGACACCGCCGCCACCTCGTTCCTGGAGGCACATGAAAGCGTGTTTTTCAAGAACCGATCGGTCAGCTTGGCTTCGCCATACGAACCTAAATGCCACTTGAAGGTCATGCTTGACTGGGAAAAGCTGTCGAGCGCACTCTAATCTTGCCAGACAAAGGAGCGGAGAAATGAGGGCTGATGATCCCATTCAGGCACGCGGGTCGGGAGGCTTATGGCAGCTCATGCGAGAGCGCGCAGAACGAGCTCGGCCACAGGTCCGTGTTTCGCATGGCCGCGCGTGGGCCGCTTCCGTCGGCAAGGCGACGCTCGCAGCTCAGACCCAATCGATAGAGGCTTTCCAGATCGTGCCTGCCCATCGCCTTTTGCAAGGCTATGGGAAAAATGCAAATTCGCCTCTTCCCCTCCCCGCACTTTAGCCTCTTTCGCTCCGCATCACCTCACCCAGAAGACAAGCGGACAGGCCGGGCATCATAGGCTCGTCATACCATGTCGCTTTTACAAGCGCCACTCTTGTATCAGCGCTCGGATGGCGTCCAGCTTACTGTACCAATTCTCAGCGATACCAATGAGAAGTGGCTCTGCACAAATCTGGAACGGCCTTGCTGCACCCAGGCAGCGTCGATGGCCGGAGACGGCGATCCACGGCCGCGTGTGTGAGCTGCTGACTGGTCGTGTTGGCGCAAAGATGCCAGGAATAGAAGCGAACATTGGGGCTCGGCCGAGCCAACTGACTCCCTGCGATACGATGGGCTGGACCTCGGCGACTCGCAGAGGGCCACTTGACAGCTTGCCTGCCGTTCCTGCCGCTCCTGCCGTTCCTGCCGTGGCTCGCCGAAAACGCGCCCTACACTCGACGTCCTCATTGTATTACATTACCCTGTGTAGAAGCCACTCGTGCCCAAAAGCTGGTGGCATTCAAACGGCTTCGAGTGTGAAAGCCGATGCCATTCGTCGGCTATGCAAGCTGTGGCCGGTCCGCCATGCAACGCCGACGAGTCGAACATGACAACGTGGCTCGCAAACACCAAAGCTGCACATTCGGCGAGGGGCGCGCGCGGCAACGGAAACTTTTTCTTTTCGCCTTGCATGCAACCAGGACCTTTTTTTTTGGCGAGACACGACCATTCGCCCCGAAACGTTCCGACCCTGCACACCTTCTGTACGAACGATCAGCGCAGCGGGTCGAATATCGGAGAGTGAGTGGCAAAAGCCCTTCAAAGGAGAAGGAGAGGTTGAGCATCTGCATGTGAGTGGGTGTCGGGGCGGCGGTGAGACGGCATCGCGTGGGTCTGCCGGTGTCTCGCGTAGCCAAAAAATTGAGTTGGCGTTTCGTAGCATCAAACCAACGCAACACGAGCGAGCAAGCCTCAGCTTGGGCTCCAGCGCCGGTATCCAAGGAATCCGAGGCTCACACCGCCTCGTCTCAGCTTCCGGAGAAAGATGAAGGCTGAGCTGCCGTTCCGATACGATTTCCTCCGAAAGGCTTTCGAAAACACATGTTCGAGGCTGCATCCAGAGGCCGACGGCCGGCAGCGCGAAAGGCCGTAAATAAGAACGGCGCGCCAAACAACCAAGTCGAGCGGCGGCGAGAATGGCCAAGGTGGCGAACAACGACCCTTGGGTCATGTGCGCATGTGCGCACCGCGCCGAGAAGGGATCGGCAGCGCTGTTGTGATTTCCAATCGCTTTGCTCTGCTCGTCGAAAGGACGTTGCAATGCACTCGCGCTTGCCAGCAGCCGCGGTTTGGTCGAAACGAATTTCAAAATGTCGTCTGTTGTTTGGCGACAAAGTTGGTGGCGACTTTCTTTTTGGCTGGGCGACTGCGTTTCCGGCTGCAGGGTGCACTGCATTCGCCCGACTCGCAAGAGTGATGGCTGACGATGCGGGGAGGATCGGATGGGCTGCATGCGTTTGCAGATGCTGTACGCAGGCACACCAATGGACGCGGCGCGCGCTTGCCAATCCAGCAGGGCTGATTAGTTCCGGTTAAACCCAATCCCACCCCCGCTTCGCTTCCGCCCCCGCCTCTGTGCTCGTGCTGCAGCGCTCTACTGCCTCGGAGGTTTCCAATGTCAGACCAGCCTCTTGCCCTTGAGACGCCTGCAGATAGATGCACGCTACTGCAGCGCCCCCTTTTTGAGACCCAGCTCAGGCACCGTCGTACACTGTCGACACAGAGGAATGTGAATACAATGCGGCAGTAGCACACCCAATGCTGCACCTCAGCGCAAGGGGCTTGCAGAGCCAAAACAGGCGCCTTGTTCACCTCTCCCCACCCTTCCAGTTGCAGATGGCTACAAGAGGGTGACACAGAAACGCAATTGGATCGATGTAGCGCGTGTGGCATGCACGAGTCAGACGCTTGTCTTGCCCGTTGTTCGCAGCCACCGCCACTGTCGAGTGCGGATATGCCGGATGAGGGCGCACTTCTTGCACTACGGCGCACGTCCAGCTCAGACATCCTAGGGAAGGTGACTTGCAGCGCAGGGAGCAGCGGCAGCGAAAGAGAAAAAAAATCTGATCTAGCCGAGGCGAAATGATGGATGGACGGATCCGACGCTGGTGAGCACGCAATCTGATTGGTCGAGACTCGATCTACGATGCTGAGCTGGACTGGTTTGTACGACGGTACACTGGGCGGGCGACGTGCTTTGCCCACAAATAGACAACGCGCGGCCAGGCCTGGGCAGGGAAGACAGGGGATATACACAAACCACGGCGCCGCAGGGCGGTACCTGTTCCCATGCATCATGCATAATGCAACATGCACCATGCACGAGCGAGTCTGTGACCGAAACTGTGGCCAACCAAACCCCCACGCAATTGTGCTTTGCAGCTCTCTTTTTCTTTGCGGGGGCAGCCATCCAGATTTCGTGCCTACTTCAGCCCGGCTTTTTCACCGCGCTGCCCGAGAGAGCGAGAGAGACGGCTCGGCTAAGCCAAAAACCTCATTTGGTACGCCCAGCCTACATCTGTTTGGCGAGCGCCCATCCATTGCGAAACGGTCCTTGGCTTTGCTTCGCTGCACAACCATTCTCCTGTCGATCCGGCTGCACGCAGGCCACACAGGGCATTGCACGGTAGCACAAAGCCGAACGAGGCCGCACGTTGTCAACCGCTGCTTCCCCAGCTTTGGGGAGCAGGAAAAACCAATCCAAAGAATCAAATCAGAATCCAAGACAAATACAAAAATAAGACGAAATTCCAATTTGAGCGCGATGATTGCTTTTCTAGCGTCGGCTCTCCAAAGCTCAGGCGAGGCTGCCTCGAGGCTGAGGACGACTGGCGACTGCTGGATAGCGCGCGCGCCTCCCCTCATTGTTCTGCTCGCTCGCTCGCTCGCCGCCACCACTACCGCCGTGTCTCTGCTGCGTTTCCCATGCCGAGTCGGGCGGCTCGCCAGCCCCGCAAGCAAGCGTGGCGAGGCGCGGAGGTCGAATCCTTGGCACTCTGGCCGTCACTGCCTTACATCCACCCACTGTAGCTTCCCACATGCGTTCCTCGCCTCGCCTAGTCGATTGTTCAAATCCAGCTCCGGCGTCGTGGCTCATGCTTCTTGCTTCCAACCGCCCTCCCCGCCCTCCCTCCCTTCTGGCTCTCGCTCCGGCTAGACGCTCCCGAAGAGCGGCTGCGCACGAGTCGCCGCCTGCCCTGTAACTAGGGCTCCATTGCCTCGCCGGCTCTGCTGTTCCGCCGCCGATTCTGCTTCCCGTGTTCGAACTAGGTGCGATTCCAGGCCCCGTCCATCTCTACTGTGCCCTCTGTGTGCCCTCGAGCCCACGAGCTGGCGAATTTGAGCTTCCTCACTCGGCCAGCTCGGCGGCCCTTCCTTACAACCCAACTCTGTGCCTGCCGAGGTACAGTAGCTGCGTGTATCGCGCGCCGCCCAGACACACTCTTCCGGTGCCCGTGTCGTCCCCTACAGCTAGACCTCGAGCTACTGTGATTGAAGCGCTCTCAAAGTGGTGTTTCAGCAAGCGTCGTGTCACTCTCCTTACCTGCACCCCGCATTCTAGCGCCAAAAAAAGCTTTCCACCGTTTCGTCTGCCCTCGCTCTCGCCCTCTCCCCCAGTCTCCTCGCTTCGAGCCGGTTGAGCACCAAATGGCTCGGCTCGTTGCCCGCGCCCCGTCAACGATCAGCAATCGTACATTTGCATCGCATCGCATCGCATCGCGTTGCCGCCTTGCTGCCCTTGCTTCACCGGGTTTCGATGGGATGATTCACTGCGCTCCCACTGCGCTCGACTGCTCAAGTCGAATGTTTGCAGTCGCCTTGCCTGTCCGTCGGTTGGTGAACTCCCTCGCAGCATTCTGTACGGCCTCCACGCGACTCGTTCGCTGCAGTCTCTCCACTTTTCGCCCAAGTCTGCCTCGTCGTACTTACGCCCTTGGCCTTGGCTCGCCTCGCTTCGGCGACCGCACCCGGACTTTGGGCCTTGCCTCTCTGCCCTCCCATCCGCCGTATCCTCCCCCTCCTCCCCCTCCCCTCCTTTGTGTGGTCTGCAGATCGACGGCCCACACTCTCCTCACGCCTCAGCTTCCCAGGCTTCGCTGCTCTTCCCTTGTCGGCGTCTCCCTTGGCCAGCTCGAGCTGTCTCAGACGGCACCCTTGCCTGGGTCCGCCCAAGGTGTCACCCGCCAGCCCACTCGCCACTCGCCTCTCTCTCCGGCCTTTCGCTGCCGAACCTTAGCGCCGCCATCTCCTGCTCTGCTGCCGTGGCCCTCGACGCTTCGCTCGTCCCCTCCTGCCACTGACACCGCTCCCAGCCCCAGAGTCGTCTGGCCTCTGCCTCGAACCTCAAGGATACCGGGTGTGACTGTCCTCACTGGCCGCGGCGGCATCCAAAATAGTTTCTCGCGCTCAATTCTTTATAACCCTCCCCGCACTTTGCGCTCTTCGCACACCGGGTCCACGCACTTCTCTGGACACCGTCTCCTCCTCTTCATCATCTTCTTGCCTCCGTCCGCCTCTTCCACCACCTTTAAGGAAGAGCAGTAGCTTCTTCCTCTACACCACAAAAGCACAACAAAACAGCGCATAAAAAACGGATTCCCGTCCTGACTGCCAGCAGCGAGCCTTTCGATCCACGCCACGGGCCCCCATCGAAGCTCAACCGTGCCAAGCTCTCGCTCTTTTTCTATACCCTTGCGTGTCGCCTGGTGCGCTTTGACCTCGTCCAACGCATCGATACCCACACAGCTAGTCTACGCCAGCCTACGCCATCGTATTTTCCTTCCTTACCACCACGCGGTCATCTCACCTCGACCAACATCCTCCCACCCCTTACACCAGTCGAACGAGTTTGGCACAGTCACAAAATCACACCATGAGCTATATCAGCAGCGGAAGTAGCTCTTCGGGAGCCACCTTCTCCACAGGTCCATCCAGCTCAACATCGCGCAGCCCATCTGCGGAGCCCTCGTCGTCCAAGCAGCGCCGACTGACCCTCCAAGACATTCACATCCCCGCAGGCTTCGAGATCGCCAAGGGTCTCGAGGAGCCCGGCTCCGAGTACCCCAGCGAGGAGAACATCCAACGCGCGGCCGAGGTGCTTCAGTCTCTTCGTGGCCGTATGCCCGATGGTTCCGATGGTCAGGTGGCGGCGTGCGACTACTGCCGACGCCGCAAGATCCGGTGCGACCGCATCAAGCCCACTTGCGGCAGCTGCACTGCCTCGGGCCGCAAGTGCACCACCGAAGACATGCTGCGCAAGCGTGGTCCACCGTCCAAGAAGGAGCGCGCCATCTTGGAAGCAGCTGGCATCATCTTCCGCGGTACACGTCCTCACCGACGCCGCAGAACGGCCACTACCTCGTTGGGCTCGGGTGCCGCCAGCAAGCAGCAGGAAGAGATGCTGCGCAAGGTCAAGGAGGTGGCTGGCACACGCACGCGCGCCAACTCGACCAACTCGGGCGAGAACGCCGCTGCCGCCGCCATCGTTGCCGATGCCTTTGACCAGCTCAACGGCGGATCCAAGAGCTCGTGGATGGAGATGCTCAGCATCGCCACCCAGTCGGCCAACCCTTTTGCAGACTCGCCCGCCTCTTCGCCCTCGGACATCTCGGCACACGACACGTTCCACATCGACGCGGGCGCGTGCGACTACGGTCTTGCTACATCCACCGGCTTGGGTGCTGCGCCGCTTCTGGCACGCAACATGGACAGCTTGCCGGGCGCGCCCAACAACAGCGCACAGTGGGACAACATGTGGGCCGCCTTTGGCGCCGACCTGAGGAACAAGCACAGCGCCACCAACCAGGCTATCAGCGAGTTGCCGAACCTGAGCGCCTTTGCATGCAACGCCACCGTCGACAGCAAGGACGGCCTCTTCCGATCGCCGCTTGCCTCGTTCGATGCGGGTGCGCTCGACTGGTCCGCGTCCAACATTTCGCCTTCGCAGTACCAGATGCTGTTCCCTAACGGTGCGGTTCCGCCCATGCAACATGCAAGTCTACCCATGGTACACGTTGACCCCCAAATCATGGCGCCCCAAATGCACCAGGTTGCGGAACAGCCATTCATGAGCTCGCAGTCCAGCATGGCGGCAGAGGCCATTGCATTTCAGTCCGCCATGGGCCACTTCTTCCCCAAGTCCAATCCGCTCTCCTCGTCGCTCTCCCAGTCGTCGTCTACGGCAACCGCAGAGGCAAACACCCCAACCGAGATCGAACAGTTTATCTCCATGGCCGAACCCAACCACATGCACCAACACCAGGAGCAACTGCAGCCCCACCAGCTCCAGTTTTCCATCGACACCCTCTCCGCTTTCTAATGCAGTGTCCTAATCCTTTCGTCGCACAGCCGATGCCTTGTATTCTTTGCCACAGTTGTACAGTTAGTCCTCCCGTTCGCGCTTAATGTCCATCGTGGCTGGTAGTCGTCATTGCGTGTGATCTCGTCGTGATTGGCTCGCACACCGGACGAGGGTCTACGGCAGGTCCAACATGGTGCTGATCGGATTGCGGTGCAATGATAGAGCCCGTCGCTTCACCTCGGTATGACGGTTTGGCGCAAGACACTGCAGACCAGTTTTGTAGACGTGCGTAGACAAAGTAGACGATGAAAGAGCGATGACAGTATGCGGACGCAAGCGCTATTGCGCGGCCTGGTTCCGAACCACCAGACCGCGGCCGCTCACCGGAAAGTCTCACCCTCAACGTGTCGAGCCTGGGTTTGGTGCGGACAGCCGGCATCGTAGCACTCAGAAGCAGTCTCGCTACGAGGGTTTCTGGCATCTCTGGCTTCCGTTGGCGAGCACGTCTCGATGCGCCGCTGTGTCCAGAAAGAAACACGCTTCCAAAGCTCGTACCTTTGTCCAGAACGTATAGACAGCCCATCCCGCCATTCATCACGATGATACCAACAGCACATTTTATCTGCGGCCATAGAACCTTGAAAGCAC
>AWNI01000012.1:146265-159270 GCA_000517465.1 Moesziomyces aphidis | reverse complement strand
TTTTTTTTTTTTCTATCTCCGCCTCGACCTCTTGGCGGCGTTTGGCCGGGCGAGCCTCACAAATTGGCACCGCCGGATTGGACGACGGCTTCTCCTCGCCCTGGCGGGCGTGTACAGAAACCTCGAACGCTGTGGTTTTCTTCAGCAGACCATCACCCATCACGCTAGATGCTGCTCAGGTCGATCTTGCCGTTCCGATCAGCACACGGCCTCTATACGCGCAAGCTCACACGCTCTTCACAAGCTTCCATTGGCGTCCTTTCGCGCCCGACTGCCAGATTCGCCATGTCCACCTCCGCCCCTGGCTCACCGGAGCTTCCGCCAGCCAAGCGCATGCGATCGCGCTCGCCCGAGCAAACGACGTCAGAGCAGGCCGCCTCCACGTCTGCCGCCGCATTGACATCTGCCAACGCATCCATCGCCCAAGAGAAGCAGGCGCGCAAGGCTGATGCACGCCGGTCGCGCCAAAAGCGCAAGGACTACGCCAAGCAGCTCACCAAGACTGGCCGCGAGCCGATCGAGTTCGACATCGAGAATCTGCTCGGCGTGCGCAAGGTGACCGACATCCTCTCGGAAGGTGCAGAGTATCAGAACAAGTTCGAGCGCGGAACTCGCCTGACGCTTCGGATCGAGTGCCTCGACGCTCACGGAGACGGTCTCGCCGTTGCGCCCGGACGCGATTGGGTGGTCGCCGTACCGCACGTGCTTCCCGAGGAGAAGGTGGTCGTCGATATCGTCAGCAACGAGAGGCTCTACTCCAAGGCGAAGCTGATCGAGGTGCTGAAAAAGAGCGACACACGGCAAGACAGCCTGGTGCGCTGCCAGTACTTTGGCGACTGCGGCGGATGCCAGTATCAGATGATGGACTATGCTCGGCAGCTCGAGATCAAGCGTGGAGTGGTGGAGCGAGCGTTCTCGCGCTTCTCGGGCCTCGAGCCTGGGCTGATCCCCGACGTGTTGCCGACGATTCCGTCGCCGAGCCAGTACAATTACCGCACCAAGCTTACGCCGCACTTTGAGCTTCCGTACGAGCTCCGAAGGGGCAGGAGATCTGGCATCCGCAACAACAATGCCAACGGAAACGGTGCCTCGAATGGCGACAAGCCCGAGTACGACGTTCCGATCGGATTCGATTGCATCGGCACCAAGAGGGTGATGGACATCGAAGAGTGCCCGATCGCAACCACGACCATCAACCGGGCCCTTCCCGCCGCCAAGCAAAAGGTGCGCGATGGCATCGAGAGCTTCAAGAACGGCGCCACCCTCTTGCTGCGCGACTCGCTTCGCACGTACGACAGCTTTGCCGAGGATCGTCTGGCGACCGAAACCGCCGAGCTCGCGGTGGAGCGCGAACTGGACACCGAGGTGGTCACCGACCACAAGGCGACGGTCAAGGAGCGCGTGCTCACTACCAAGTTCGAGTCGCCCGCCGGCACGTTCTTTCAGAACAACCGCAGCATCCTTCCGAGCCTGCTGGAATACGTGCGGGAGCAGATCCTCCAAGCGAGCCCGGAAGGCACGAGCGATTCGGAGCGCTACCTGGTGGATGCGTACTGCGGCTCGGGTCTATTCAGCCTGTGCCTCGCGTCGCTGTTCCGCGAAGTGTCGGGCGTGGAGATCTCGTCCGAGTCGATCAAGTACGCCACCAAGAACGCCGAGCTCAACGGCATCACCAACGCCAAGTTCCTCGCGGGCAACGCCGAGGAGATCTTTGCCAAGATCGAGTATCCTGCCGACCAGACCACGGTGATCATCGATCCGCCCAGGAGGGGCTGCGACGAAGAGTTCATCCGACAGCTCGTCAATCTAGGCCCCAAGCATATCGTCTACGTGTCGTGCAACGTGCACACGCAGGCGAGGGACGTCGGACAGCTCGTCACCCGCGATGCGCGCTACAAGGTCAAGAGCGTCCGCGGCGCCGACCTCTTCCCGCAGACCCATCACGTCGAGGGTGTCTGCGTGCTGGAGCGCGTGGATGCATAGCTTTGGCTCAATGATCACATTACTCGAAGCGGATGGCACGCAGTCCACGGTGTTGAGCAGAGCGAACGATTGAAGGTCGACCTACGCGGATGAGATTTCTGAGCTGAGGCGTTGAAAAAGGCCGGAACTCGGGTCTGGGAAGGCGAGCTGTGTGGAGCGGCTGAAAAATGCGGAAGAAAAAAGCCTCGGATTTTGAGCATCCCGAGGGTTCATGCGGCAGAGCCTCCTCTTTCCTCTTCCTCTCCCGACACCCATCACCGCTCACATCACACATTCACACGCTCTGCACCCATAATGGCCTCAGCATTGAGCCGCTCCGCGCGGTACTGGGGCGTGGGTGTATCGGCCCGCCCTACAGCCGCCGTGGGAACATCGTTTGCGACTCAGCGTTACCTTTCGGCAAGCGTCCGACACCTCGACGAGCACAAACCGCCACACACCGGAAGCTCCGACGCGGCCTCGAGCTCATCCTCAACAACAGCCGAAGGCAGCAGTGACAACAGCAGTAGCAGTGGTAGCACTGGCTACAAGCCGCCGTCAAGAGCAACGGGTACCTGGCCATTCGAGAGCAATGCGGAAACCTCCGAATCCAACACGCAGGTGTCTGCTTCCGAGGCGTCGAGCCCAAAGAGCAATCCCTACGCTGGCCTGTTTGATGGCTCGGATCCATTCCCCAAAGTCGGCAGCAGCAGCAGCAGCAGCGGCGGCTCATCCTCGACCGACTCGACTCAAGATGGTGCTGCTCTTCCCAAGACCGGGTCGTGGCTCACCGAGCAGCTCGACTCGCTCTCTTCATCCAGTCGCACCTCGCGCGTCATCGGCCGCTCCGCACAGCTCAATCCCAACCAGAAGATGTCTGAATCGGAGCGCCGCAAACACCTCGTTCCGCGCTCCGTGCTCTTTGCGGACGGAGAGGCAGCGAGGCAGTCGGACGAACTCCGCCCGCGCAAGCCGTCCAACTCTCCACGCAAGCGCCTCGACCGCACGCCGCTGACAAAGCAGGAGGCCAACGCGTTCATGTCGCTGCTCAACCAGGCGCTTGCCGGCACCTCCAGCCCGTCGTCGTCGTCGTCGTCGGCGGCGGCGGCGGCGTCGATGCCGGGTGATGCGGCAGAGGACTCGTCGGCTCTGCCGTTCGGAAGCTACACGTCGCTGATCAGCAATCCAAAGACGCAGACGGGGAGCAAGGCGCTGCTGCAGGCATTCGCAAAGCGGAACAGGCTCCAGCGCTTCGAAGCCGCCAAAGCACAGCGCGCCAGGCGGTTCGCAAGGGAGGGTCTGGCGGCGCAGATCGATCCACTCCTGCTCGAGGCGGGCATCGACGAGGCGCGCGAACACATCGCCATGTGCGAAAACCTCGCCGAGCTGCTCGACTTTGCCAAGCGCGAGGTGTGGGGCATCCGCCCCAACACTCCATCCCCATCCGCCCAAGAGGGCGCCTCCACCTCGGACGCTACTGCCGAGGCCGTTGAATCGGATCCAAGCACGGCCAAGATGGCGGGGCCAAAGTACGGCAAGGATACGCCGTACTATTCGTCCGTGCTGCAGCTGTTGTTTGTGGCGATTCGCGATCGATATAGAGCTCCGCACGTAGCGCTGTCTCTGCCGCGTGTGACGCGCTCGCTCGGCATCGAGAGCTACGTACTCGGCGTCACGGGCCTGCTGTACAACGAGGTGCTCAAGACGCAGTGGGACTGGCTCGGTGATCTGCAGGGCGTAGTCAAGACGCTGCGCCAAGCGCGCGAGACGGGCATCCTCAGCGCACCCCTCAAGCACGCCTCGATCCCACCAGGCTCATCAAGACCACTCTATGCCACCACCGAGGATGAAACAATCCGCGAAACGGTCGACCGCATCGCAAACGAGGTGCGCAAGTTCGTCCTCGACCAGCAGATGGCCGCTCATCCCGCACTCAGACGCGGAAACATGTACGGCGGCGCACTCGATGACGTCCTCGGTGGCGCGGCGCACAACGCACACATGCCCAAGACAGAGCTGACAGAGGATTGGAGCCATACCTGGCTGCTTGCGAATGCGGATGAGGCGTCAGCGCTGGCCGGTCAGCCATTCAGATTGCTACAGCGCCAGGCGGATGATGCAGACACCACCCGAGCAAATGGTCCTCTTCGCGCCTACCCCAAGAAAGCCATCCGCCCCGGACGCGACAACCGCGAACCCCGAGAGAGAACCTCGCCGCGTCAAAGCTCACAGAGGTACTAATGGCCTGGTCACACTGCAATACAAAACTTGTGTCAAGCCGAGGGAAACAATGATTTGGACAATGACAGTGGGACCTCGGCAGTGAGGAGGAAACAACCTGGCGGTGGATCTGCGCACGCCAACTAGGGCGGAGCGATCTCGACACGACCAAACACAAAAACAAAATAACAGAAACGAAGGGCGACAGATTAAGGGAGCGACTTGGCGGTCTTGGAAGCGAGCTGAAGGATGGCCTCGAGCTTGACATCGATAGCCGGGACCTTGACTGTAAGCGAAGAGGCGATGGTGAAGGCCAGGCGCTCGATGAGCGGCAGGATGGACTGCTTAATCTTGCAGACCACCTCGTCGACGTGGATCGAGTCGACAATTTCGGTGAGCTTGCACAGGAGCTCCTTGATGTCGCACAGCAGCGTCTCGACGACCTCCTCGAGCAGGTCGAGCGATACGCGGATGTCGGCCGAGCCAGCAACACCGGCAGAAACCGAGCGCTCGTGAACACCGACATTGGAACCCTTGACGAGGAAGTTGGGCAGCGAAGCATCTGCGTCAGCAATCGCACGCTTGAGGCCAGCCACGATCCTGTCGGCGTCAAGCGACGAAACCACACCCTGAACTGGAGTGAGCAGCTGCGAACGCCTGACGAAAGAGATGCGGTTCAGGTCCACGCTGGACAGGATCGAGCCAGGGATCGTCGTGACACCCGAGGCAGCAGAGTCGGCCGTGTTGAGCACGTCGCGCTTGATCTGGGCCACAGTCGACTCGGCGTCGCCAAGCACACCACCAGCCGTGCCGACGGGCAGGACAGCAAGGATATCGCGCTTGGCGGCGGCGTCGATGGCCGCAATATCGCTGTCCGAAAGGGCAGACAGGGCAGCGATGGAGCGCTTGAGGACGGCGAGCTGAGCCACGTCGAGACCGTTCACCGTCTTCTCGGCGTTGTCCACCGCCTGGGTCTGTGCGGTCTGTTCTACGCCCGAAGCAACACCCGACTGCGGCAGAGCAGCGAGGTGTGCAATGGCGCGCTTGAGCTGAACCAAGCGGTCGACGTCAATACCGTCGACAGTCTCGCCGACGCCCAGAGGAAGGTCGCGCTTGACGTCGGCAGCTCCGGTGACGTCGGCGGCACCTGAGACCGCGCCCGAGAGCGAGGTCACGTCCGAAACAGCCTGCACCGAGGCGATAAACGAGGTGACGCTCGACACAGCGTCCAGGCCGCTGACCAAGCCAGACACGTCCGTGACCGTCTTGAGCGAAGCAAGCAGCTTGAACGAGCCAGACACCTTGATGATGGCCTCGAGCACACCCTCGATGCCGCTGATGCAGAGGATGCGCTTGACGCTCTCGCTGCCAAACTTGGCAACATAGGCGGCGAGCTTGACGCCGCCTTCGACCTTGCCGATAGCATCGATCTCGCCCGAGGCAGCAGCAACGAGCTCGACGACGCTCTTGATCTGAACCATGGCCTGGACAAAGGCCACGGGGTCCTCGAGCTGCTGGAAAGCCTCAAGAACGGTGACCGATTCGCCGATCTTGAGGATGGCCTCGAGAACGCACTCGATGCCGGCAACGTCGTGGAGCGCCGTCACAACGTTGACGTTGCCGAGGATCGAGAACACGTCACCGCCGAGGACGGCGTCGAGGTGCAGGCTGGCAAGGAGCGAGATGAGAGCATCAGCTCCGTCCACCTTGCCGAGGAGGCTGCCGACGATGTTGAGGTCGAGTGAGCCGAGCAGATCGCGACGGCTGAGGACAGACTGGATGGCGGAAGTCTTGACACCGCCGACGCTGGCGACGCCGTGAGCCAGAGTCGAGTGCACATTGCCGAGGATTGTGTTGGCCTTGGCGGTGGCCTTCTTGGTGTCCTTGATCTTGGAAACCTTGGCGGCGGCCTGGATGTGAGCCTCGAGCGAGGCGGTCAGGGTGTGGAGAATGCCGGCGACGTTCTTAACACGGCCAGCTTCGACCAGGGCGCCGGCAGTGCCGAGTGCACTCAGCTCGACGCTGCGCTTGGCGGCCACCGAGGCGAGGTGCTGGAGCTTCTGGATGTCCACGGCGTCGGCCTTGACGTTGGCGGCATCGAGCGCGTTGGCGTGGGCAGCTCCCTTTTGGACGCGAACCAGACGGTGCTTGGGGTTGAGCGCCGAGTCAACCGCAGCAGCGTTGGCAGCGCTGATGGCAGCGAGGATAACGAGGAGGGAGGAGGAGATACGCATGATGAAAGTTGGAGGAGGAAGTGGATCGTGAGGGGAAGTCTTTGCAAAGGACGTGAGATCGAAGAAAGAGATTGAAGAGATGAAAGTTGGACTGGAGCTGGAGAAGGGAAGAGGGAAGGGAGAGGTGAAGATGGAGGAAGGGGAGGTGGACAGGCGCAAGGGAAGGGTATGGAGTGGAGTAGAGTGGAGTGAAAGGATGGGGAGACGAACAGGACGATATCGCCGAGGAGAGGCCATTTATGTACTGTGCTTGCATCGAGGTCCCAACGTGGTCGTGTTTGCATACATCTTTGCTGCCGTCGGAGCACCAGAGTCCAGCCATCTTTGCAATAGGAAGCGAACAGGCACATGTGTCGAGCCGGTCTGTCCGTGAAAGTCGGTCGCGAGCGTGGCTTCTTCCGGGCTCTCGGTTCTGCACGCGAGCAAGCCCCTGTATCCGTGCGGTCTGTGAGTCTTGTCGATGACACTAGAAGCTTTCGCTTGTCCGGGTTGCATCCCTTTGTGATTCTCGCGGAGGACCCAGCTTTGCAGTATGTACGCTTGGCCTTGACTCAAATGTCCGAGCTTCATGCTGCCCTTTAAGGGTGCCGGAACCGGAAGAAGTTCCACTTGAGCCTCGGGGTGTATGGATGCGCGCTTTTCTGAGCCGAAGTAATGCCGCTTTAGCCCAGCAAACCGTCCGCATTGACCTCGTCTCGTGCAGATGCAAGGCGATCGTCACATCACGGGCCGAAGCCGAACGAACAATAAGCTTTGCGAATTGCAGGAGCTCGAGCGGAGAGCGTCGTCGACGTATGCATCCTCGCTTGCAAAAGGCAGCATGGCGAAGTCTTTCGGAGTAGTCTAGCGAGAGCTCGGGCCTCTACTGCACATGCAGAGGCGGTCTGTGGGGATGTTCAAGGAGCCTTGACCTAAAAGCCGGTGTGGCGATCCGAAAATCCTCCGCGCGCTGTCGCCTCAAACCCTTCCAAAGTCACAAGCACGGCCTGTGCGGCCCCCCCAATCCGAGACAAAGACGCTGCGAACAGCATACATCTGCCGCCCGCGATGGTTGTGGGCCAACACGCTCCCCGTGCGCGCCGGCCTAAACGGATCAGCTCCGATACGCGCATCTTGACCCGCGTCAAACTGTGCGCATTGAGCTGTTGCGGAATTTCATGCGGTACACCCGGTGTGCATGACGCATCTCCGATCCGAGCTTGTTCGGCTCGAGCGTTCGAGTTTGGCAGACGTCAGCAGCTGTGCAGGAGCTTAGCGCTGTAGCGTCTGTGGGTCTCGAGGGACCGAGCGGGGACAGCTGCCGTCGGGAAGGTGTCGGAGTACCCCTATCCGTCGCTTCCGGTTGGCGGAACTTTCTTCGTCTCTAGGTACGGTGGTCTTTGCCACGCTGCTTTGGGGACGGTGATAGGTTAGCGTCCGCTCGTCCCCTCTCCCTCGGTTTGGAGGCTAACCGTTGTGCTCTAAGTTTGCCTTGGGCTTTGAGCACTTCAGGCACGAGCCCTGCGAAGAAAGCACATCCATTCAAGACCGTTGAAACGAAAGAAAGAGCGAATGTGATTAAAAAGCATGCATAGTGTGATGGTCCAGAAACGATAGTCAAGATTGAGATAGCAGGAGTGCTCTTCCAGCCCACTCGGATCGCGCTCCGGCGAGGGCGGGGGCGGAGAGCCGTCGACTGCACCTTGCTCTGAAAGCACACACTGCTCGGGGCGGACCTGAGCGGCAGCACGACTAGCGTGCGAGTGGGGGTGGCCCTTCTGTCACGATACAAAGATACGCACAGACTACAAGACGTGAAAGCGGGAGCTTCCGGTGGCAGAAGGGCCACAAGAAAAGTTGGTTCGAAAGCAGCGGCTCACGCGACAAACGAAGAAGTCGTGCTGCCGGAGCCGAGCCCGGCTTTCCACGCCATGATGTCCGGCGTGGTGTAGCCGAGCTTGGATGGTCGCGACTTGCGCCTCGACGAGATCGAGCTGTGGCGTGGACGCCCCGTCAAGAGTTCCGAGTCACGGGCGTGATCTCCTTCGATGGATAGCGAGGCAGCATGATTCACAGAGGCGCTGTTGATGCTGTCAAAGCGTCCGTACTTGCCGGACCTCTCGAGTCGGAGGACCTTTTCGCGCAGCAGCAGAAGCTCCTCGAGCTGGGCGTCGTACCTGCTCGCCTTGTCGGACCGGCTGTTTCGGCTGCGCGATGCGTGGACATCGCTGCGCGACCTCTGCCGAGGATGGTGCATGCGCTCAACAGTGCGCTCCGTCGCAAGCGAAGACTCGCGCTCGTCCATGCCGTACGTCCCACGGCGCGTGTCGATGCTCGATTCGTACAGCATGGACGCAGAATGTAACGATGCTGGCTGGATCGACCGCGAGCCTCCGGTCGCTACCGACGACGGAAATGCCACTCGGGATCCTGCGGGGCCGATCGAGGATGGCACCTGCGACGCGACACGTTCGTGCTTGAGCAGCAGAGCGGGACTCATCGTTGAGGCTGGCGAAGTCACGTTGCTGTTTGGAACGCCTTCGCCTGATACGTCGAGCCGATCCTCGCGACCAGCCGACGGCAATCCGCTTGCAGATGGACCCGGCTGCCCATCGTCTGATGCTGCATGGTGCTGCGAGACGGCAGTCGCATACCTTTCGAGACCAGGTCGATGTTGACGATGCTCGTCGTCAGCACCGGGGTCAGGTGGTGTGAGGGCCACATCGGGAATGTTACTCGACACATCTTGCGCCGGAGGTCGGTTGCCATCGCGAGCGACGCCAGCAAGCTCTTCCCAAGCTTTCCGACGCGAAGCTGGGGACTGCGGGCGTCTCTGACGTCTGCCATCCCTAGTCTGGGGCGCACTCGAGCTTCCGGCTCGTGACCTGGAACGGGCGAGACGGATGGCAGCCAGCGTTGCTCCTTCCGAGTCCGACCGTCCGCTTGTCTCTTCCATGGAGGCACTCGACGCTTCGGCCAAGCCAGTGAAGTTTCTCTGGCGCCTTCTCCTCGCAGCGTGTGCCCGCCCCATGCTGCTGGACGAAAACTCGTCAGAAGAGTAGCGAGAGCTGCCTGGTCGCGCATACGGCGCCGATCGTCTCCTCGGGCGTGGTCCGCTCATCTCGAGCACCTCTGTGTCGTCCCGCAGCATCGATCCGCGCACGATGTCGATCACCGAGGTATCAGGCTCGCCAAACATGCGCTGGCGTGCCAGGATGGTCCGCAAGCTCTCACCTGGCGATTCGAGTGCGCGCAGTGCAGCTAAGCTCGCCTGTACGCCCGTATCCGCATAAGGTGCCGGTTCGACCGGATCAGCACGCACTCCAAACGCTTCGCGAGCAGGCGATGTGAGTTTGCTGCCGGATCTCGACATCTCGAGCCTGCTCAGCTCGGCATCGTCGACGTCGGCGATGCCATCTTCCTGACACAGCCGCTGAGGGTCGACATCTCGCGGCTGGGAAAGCGCTCTGCGTAGGACGTCGGTCCCTTCGGTCGACGTCAGAAGAGGTATCCCTTGGAAGCTGACCACGGCCGGCGATCCGGCGACTTCGGTCGAGTTCCAGCTGGGTCTGGGTCCTGCAGGCGATCTGAGCGGAAGCGGGTTCAAGTTCGACCGTGTCTCGTAGAACGCCGAGGGCGACAAAGGCGGCCCAGTGCCGCCATTGGCCAAAGCGGCAAGCGGTCTTCTGGGTCCCATGGCGTGGAACTTGTTCTGCATCCTCCCTGTCGGGATTGTCGGGAGTGGTCGAGTGTACACGGTGGGCGACGATGCCGAAGCCACGCTAGATTTTGAAGACGACCCGCGGTGGGCAGCTTGAACCGTGGGAGGCGTGTGATCGTGACTACTGCTGGTCCACTGGGTGGGAGAGGCTGCAGCCACCATGCCCATACCCATGAGCACCAAGGGCGAGAGGTGGTCTCGAGGTGGGAGACCGTCGAGCTGCCTCGGTGGCTGCTGTTCGGTGCTGCCATACCGACTGTGCGTCTCAGCAGTGACAAAGGAATCCGCGCCATTCGAAGGATCGCGGCGATCGGACGTGTGGTCTGCCGAGTAGCCTCTCGTGCGGCCAGGAATGCTGGGAAGAGGACGGTAAGGCTTCATGCTACCGTCGCTCGACGACCGGAACGATCGCACGGACCGGAACGACCGACTCGCGTCGGTCAGGCTGAGGTCCTTAAAGTGCGGGCTGGCTGCATGTGATGGCCGAGCACCATGAACAATGGCCGCCGATGGCGAAGACAAATCTGGCACGCCTCCGACACGGCGCGGCGCAGCTGGACCAGCTTCCTCTTCCGACATTGGTGACAGCGGTGAGGTGATGGCCAGCGGTGACACTACCGGTCTCGTGTATGCCGTGCCGGCCGGATAAAACGACTGCAAATCCGGATGCTGCTCGTCCACAGGCCCTCGAAGCGACGAGTCCGAGCTGATCTTGGGCGCTACCACCGACTCGCGGTCCGAAAGCAGGATCTCCTTGGTCCCTGAATCCGACCCGTCCGACAGGCGTCGCGGCACTGCGGGAGGAGGCGAGAGCGCAAATGCGCCCGGTCTTCCAAAGCCAGTCTGGCGGTCGAGTCCGGACACGCTCGTTGGCGCTGTCGATGTCGGATTGTAGGTATGCGAGGCTGCGGTGCTTGCCATGCTGTTCGGCACCGCGGACGCAGTAGCTTCGCTGCGCTCCAGGCTCGCTTCGCTTGCCGATAGTGACTGGGGTGGCAAGTGGTAGCCGGATCCCGTCGAGCTGTCTGCAAACGCCGCTTCGGGATTCGAGCCTGTGGAGTCGGATCTCTCTTTCCCAGGCGTCGTGTTTGGCTTTTGAGAGGGACGACGTGGCCTGCGGAGCGGAGGAACCGGTGCAGGCGGGAGTGGCGGAGCCAGCGAGGTGAACGAGGTCTGGGACGAGTTGCTCGTACTCGGACCTCCATGGCCAGCTCCCATCATGCCCGTCGATGTATCGACCACCATGCCGATGACATCGACCGGCGAGCGTTCAGCTTGGATCGGTGTGCGCCGTGTCGTATCGATAGGGTCGACGTGGCCGGCCGAGGCGGCTTCCGACTGAGACCGGCTGAGTCCGAAGCTAAAGACGCGTGCAGCAGACGGTCGTCGAGGCCAGATCCACAGTCCGCCCGCGTCTTTTGATCTTGACTTGACCATCTCCACTGGAGCATCATGTACCAGCTCCTTGGGCGACGCTGGGACGTTGGCTGTAGACGTTTGCAGCTCAGGTTCAAGATCCACCCAAGCAGCGTCGTCCGTGGCGTGGACGGGAGCCAGGGCTGCTGGACGAACCTGTTTGGGCGCCTGCGCTTCGGCCACGATTCCTTCCGACCCTTTGCGCTTGAGCTGGTTCTGTTTCCACCACGACGTCCCGGCTAGGCTGCTCGGTGCGTTGGCTCTGCCCTTTGCGCTCTTGACGGCGGTCGTCTGTGGTGCCTTGTACCGCGCACGAAGGCTGCCGTTGGAGCTCGTGTAGCTCCTTGCCGAACGGATGCTACGGGCCGTGTGCACAGAGCGTCCGCTCGCTGGACGCGACAAGTCGATAGCATCTCTCGGACTGAGCCGGCTCGACTGTGCCTCGATCCCGGCTGCTCGAGCAGTCGGACTCAAGCCACGAGGACTGTTCGCCTGCGTCTGAGCTTTCGTCGCAAACGACGGGTCCGGAGCACTGCCCGCTTGTGCGGCTGGCTTGGTCGCACGGCTTGCCGGTTGCAATCGAGACGCTTCTGCACCGGATCGACCAGCATGGACCAGCGAGATGCTTCGGAGCCGACTGCGCATGCTTCCCGCGCCCGACGCACCGCTCTGTGGCTGCGCCTGTACGGAGATCGTGTGCGGCGGCGCTGTTGATGCTTCGGCGGTGCGCGTGGCGATGCCACGAAGCCTCCCCATGAGGCTGAGCGCCCTCGGTCTCCTCGCCATGCTAGTCGGCTGCGGATCAAAGACTTGGTCGATCGAGTGCTCGTTCAGCTTGACTTCGGGACCGCGACGCAGCTGTTCGACCTCCCTGCCTAGCGACGAGGTGCCGGATGCGGCTGTATCCGAGTGGATGGAGCGCAGCATGCTTGATCGTCGACTCGGCGCCACTGGCGCACTCGGCTCCTCGTACCGATCGAACGCCCGATGCACGATGACTGTCGAACCTGTTGCCGACTCGCTGCGACCATGTTGCTGCGAGGGATTGACGTTTGCAGGGCTATGATGCGCATGGTCGCGCGACAAGGAGGGATCGCAGTCGGACGAAGCCGCTGCAGCCGAAAGCAAGCTGGTGCTCGACTTTTGGTGCGATGGCGCCGTCTCCTCTCGCCGCTTGACGCTCGCCATGCTCGCAAGATACGAGTCAGCAGCACTGCAAGGCACTTGCAAGCCCTCGTTCGAGGAGAGCGAGTGGCGCGCATTTGGCCAGACGCGCGGCCGTGGTGGTCGGAGCACCGAGACACCCGCGCCGGGCTGGATCGAGTCGCCGCTCTCCGAGGCGGTATAGCTGAAGCGGTGCGGGTCGAGCGGCGTGGCGTAGAGCGAGGATGTGCGACGTGCCGAGTCGGCGCCGCTCTGCGTGCCGCTGCTCGTGGTCGGGTCGCTGCTGCCAAAGGAGAAGCGGCTGGTCTG
>AWNI01000012.1:130192-140507 GCA_000517465.1 Moesziomyces aphidis | reverse complement strand
GGGGGGGGGGGGGGGGGGGGGGGGACTAGATTTTGACGACGAGTTTGCCCGTGGTCTTGCGGCTCTTGATGTCGGCGAAGGCCTGGCGCAGACCGTCGGTGGTAAAGGCGTACTCGTCGTGGATGTTGATCTTGACTTTGCCCGACTGGACCAGCTCGAAGAGTTGCGCCGAGTAGCGCTCGCGCTCCTCGCGCGTGGCGACGTAGTTGAACAGCGTCGGACGACAGACCTTGAGGTTCTTGGGCGAGAGCTTGAGCGGCTCGAATGCGGGTACAGGACCCGAAGCATTGCCAAACGTAGCGATGGTTCCTTTGCGCGCGGCGATCTCAAAGTTGGCTTCCCACGTGTCGGCGCCAACACCGTCGAGGATGGCATCTACGCCGTGGCCGGATGTGATGTCACGGACGGCCGAGATGTAGGCCTCGGGGTTCTCCTTGTTGTACAGCAATGCGTGGTCGGCACCGTGAGCTTTGGCCAGCTGGCACTTGGCCTCGGTCGAGGTGACGGCAATCACGTTGGCGCCGAATGCCTTGCCCATCTGGCAGAGGAGGAGGCCAACGCCGCCCGCGGCGGCAGTGACGAGGATCCAGTCGCCCTGCTTGACGGGGGCCGATTCGGTGAGCAGCGTAAGTGCCGTCAGACCCTGCAAATAGCAGGCGGCAGCAGTGCGCGTGTCGATGGAGTCGGGAAGCTTAATCACGCGCTCGGCATCCAGCAGCTGCTTCTCGATGTACGAGCCTCCGCCGTACTGCACCACGCGATCGCCCACCCGCAGCGAGGTGACGTCCGGATCCACCGCCTCGACCACACCCGCCGCTTCCTGGCCGATGACGATGGGCGTCTGCAGTTTGTACAGGCCGCCAAAGTGGTAGGTGTCGATCATGTTGACGCCGGCGTACTCGTTGCGAACCACCACCTTGCCCGAGCCGGACAGCGTGGGTGCAGGGACGGGAACCACCTGCACTACCTCGGGCCCACCCTGCTGCTCGATCTGGAGCGCGCGAACGGTCGACATGGCGCGAAGGCAGACGTTGGATCGTGTGGCGTTGCTGAGCGAGAGTGAAGAGAGATGGCGGGTGAATAGGCCGAGTCGATGCGACATGACCCAGCGACAAAGTTGATGTGGTCGTAGGTCCCAAAGCAAGCTTACCTCGTTCCGCGCTTCCTTTAGGCGGAGGTGCGGCCCAAACTCGAAACTTCTGTATTCCCGAACAGCGCTCAGTGCGCACTCGAACGAGTCCGCGGCAGTCGCGGAGGTTGGACAAACTGGAGTTGCCCCGTGCGCACGAACTCGTCGCCGCGGACCCTTCCAAGACCCGTTGGAGGTGAGTTCAAGGCGCAACTTCATGCGGGTGCCGTGATTCGCCCGCCGGCAATCTGTGCATTGTCCCTCGGTCGCTCCATCAGCAAGCCACTCTTCAACCTCCGAGCATGATCATCGGCATGAGCATGCATAATTCAAAACGTGTACAATTGGCACAGTACAGCAAAGCAGAGCATCGATAACTCGGGGCCAAGGGGCACCCAGGACACAGCCAAGTCCGAGAGCAGACAAGCGACGCCGCGGAGGGGGGCCACCGTCTACTTCTTGTCAAACGCTTCGGTCTTCTCCTTGATGTGGTCGATGACCGAAGGGTCAGCCAAGGACGACAGGTCGCCGAGGCTGTCGGTCTCGTGCGAGGCGCACTTCCTGAGCAGACGACGCATGATCTTGCCCGACCTCGTCTTGGGCAGGTCCGAGACGATGATGATCTTCTTGGGCGCCGCAAAGGGGCCGATGTTCCTGCGCACCTGGATGACGAGCTCCTTGGTCAGCGCATCCTCCGAGTCGTAGCTGAACTCGGGCTTGAGCGTGACGTAGGCGGCGATCGTCTGGCCCGTCACCTCGTCCGGGATTCCCACCACGGCCGTCTCGGCCACACCGGGGTGCTGGATCAGCGCCGACTCGATCTCGGCCGTCGACAGACGGTGGCCCGACACGTTGATCACGTCGTCCACACGACCCTTGATCCAGATGTAGCCGTCCTTGTCGCGCGCAGCACCGTCGCCGGTGAAGAAGTAGCCCTTGTAGGCGCGCATGTACGTGTCCAGGAATCGCTGGTGGTCGCCGTACACGGTGCGCGCCACCGAAGGCCACGGTTGGCCGATCGCCAGCACACCCTCGACATTGTTGCCCTCGAGCACGTCGCCCGACGTGGGGTCGAGCAGCACGGGCTTGATGCCCCAGAAGGGGAACGTCGCCGAGCCCGGCTTGGTCTTGGTCGCACCGGGCAGCGGCGTGATCATGATGGAGCCCGACTCGGTCATCCAGTACGTGTCGACAATGGCGCACTGCTGGCGGCCGACGTTGTCGTTGTACCAGTGCCAGGCCTCGGGGTTGATGGGCTCACCCACCGAGCCGATGACGCGCAGCGACGACAGGTCGTGCTTCTTGACGTGCTCGTCGCCCAGGCGGCGCAGCAGGCGGATCGAGGTGGGCGCCGTGTAGAACTGCGTGAGCTTGTGCTGGTCCACAATCTCCCAGTAGCGCGACGGTGACGGGTACACGGGCGTCGACTCGAAGATGAGCGTCGTCACGCCGTTCATCAGCGGACCGTAGACGATGTACGAGTGGCCGGTGATCCAGCCGACGTCGGCCATGCAGGCGAAGCGGTCGCCCTTGTCCGGGTGCACGTCAAAGACGTGTCGCAGCGTGAGCGCGGTGCCGAGGAGGTAGCCTGCGGTGGCGTGCACCACACCCTTGGGCTTGCCGGTGGAGCCCGAGGTGTAGAGGATGAAGAGCGGGTCCTCGGAGCTCATCGACTCGGGCGGGCAGTAGGCGCGCTCGCGCGAGCACGCCTCGTGCCACCAGATGTCGCGCTTGTCGTCAAAGCTGACCTGGCCGCCGGTGCGCTTGACGACGACGACGTGCTCGACCTTGGGGCACTCCTTGAGCGCCGCATCGACGATGCTCTTGGTGGCGATGTTGCGCCCACCGCGCTTGCCCTCGTCGGTGGTGATGACGACGCGCGCACCGCAGTCGTTGGTGCGGTCGCGCAGCGAGTCCGCCGAGAAGCCGGCAAAGACGACCGAGTGGATGGCACCAATGCGCGCGCACGCGAGCAAGGCGACGGCCGCCTCGGGAATCATGGGGAGGTAGACGATGACCGTGTCGCCCTTCCTCACGCCGAGCGTCTTGAGCATGTTGGCGGCCTGCGAGACCTGGACGAGCAGCTGCGAGTAGGTGATCTCCTGCGCCTGGCCGGGCTCGTCGGCCTCGTAGATGATGGCGACGCGGTCGGGGTACTTGTGCGCCCATCGGTCGACGCAGTTGTACGTGGCGTTGAGGCGGCCCTCGTTGAACCAGGCGACGTCGCCATTCTCAAAGCCGCCGGATCGGACCGTCTTGAAGGGAACGTCCCAGTCGATGATCTCCTTGGCGATCTGTGTGATTCAAAGGGGGGGAGGGCAAGTCTGAGTCAGTCTCCGGGTCTTTGGCAATCACGCACGGCTCGGATGTGCCGCCGCTGCAAATCTCGCTGATCGGAAGTGCCAGACATCTGCTCAGCTTGCTCCGCGATTCAACGCGCCGTGACTACACGGCGGAGCGTGATACGTCCGGAAGCGCCGATCCGAAAGCTGCGTGGGAATGGACTGTTGACTCACCTTGCCAAAGAACTCGTCGGTGTTGTCGATCGACTGCGGGTAGTCGGTCTGGTACTTTTCAGCGGTGACGTGAGGAGCGGGACGTCCGTCCTTTCCCAGGAGGCGGGAAGGCACGTCGTAGCTCTGCACCTCGGGCACTTCAGCCTCGGCCATGTTGGGCGATGTGTCGGTGGGGCGAGTCAAACGCTGATGCCGCTTCTTGGCGTATTGATGCTGTCGAGTCGAGCGAACGGTCTGTCGGGGAGCGGGACGGACGGTCGCCTGTCTATGGGGTCGGTTTGGAGTGCTGATCCGAAATCTGCTGGTGGGCTTCGTTGTCGTTGAGACGTAGACGAAGGATATACGCAGGAGGACTAGGAGCGAGGTAAGAAGGGGAAAGTCCGGGCCTATATAGTCCGGGCGCTAGGACGGTCGGATCGGAGAGGGAGGCGGCTTGCGGGGGAGGCAGTTGAAGTGGCGCTGGATGGCCGGTCAGCTGGCTCAGACGGCCTTCGACGATGGGTCGTCGACGGTGCGTGCTCGGGCGGAGAAGGCGGCGTCGGCGGCAGCGGCCGCACGAGCACAAGTCCAGCTCGCCAGCACGGGAGCGATCGAAGCGAGGCGCACTATGCGGTGAGCGAGCTCAACTCCACATTGCGAAGAGAGAGCGTAGCGTCAGGGCGCACGTCGGCTCTGGAGCGGCAGAGGAGCGAAATGCCAAGTCCAAGCCGCTGCAGCTGTGGCCCACGAGCCAGTCACTCACTGCTCCACTCTGCCTCTCTCGCTCTCACTTCTCTCTCTTTCGCTCTCTGGGCTGCAGCTCTGCTGTCTCGGCCCCATCGGCCTTCCCCTCCGATGCGTCCGTGGTGGGCTCACGCTGCAGCGAAGAGTGGCGTGCTGAAGCCTTCACTCTCGACTGTTTGCTTCGGACCGACCGACACTGTTCGGTCTGCATTGGCCATTTCATTCTGACCTTGTTTCTTCGTGGCGGTGACTCGAGCATCGCTCACCTCGGTGCCTCCACAGAGCCGGGCGCGGTCACTCGGCGCTGCTCGCGTATGCACTTGGATTTTGGTGTTTTTTTGGGCACGGCGATTCACCGGACGGCGGTGGCCTGAGCGGGGAAAATCTCGTCTTCTCTGCATGCTCGTCATGCGCCTGGTCTCGCTCGCTCGCTCGCTTTTGCCGTCAAGTTAGATCTGACCGTCGAGACACTGCAGCAGCAGTAGCCGGTCGATCCAGACCTTGGGTGCTACGACCGCTCGGCATCCGCTTGGACGTGACGTTGAGTCTCAGCCGGATTGATTCCCCGGCAGTGTGCCGCTGTGGTGCCGAGGTGCGCCTAGCAGCGGCCATGCGTGGCTCGTGCTCAACACCCGCCGCCTCCCAGGTGTCTTCCCCCGCACTGACATGCAAAGTGCCGATAGGCCCGAGAGGAAAAGTCGTCTGGGCGGTCAGATGCAGATGCGGTTGTGGCCGAATAGATCCTAAACCTCCGATGTGCAAACGTGGCAGTTTATGCACCTGCGTGCCTTCGCTT
The DNA here is from genome assembly GCA_000517465.1 of Moesziomyces aphidis. NCBI lineage: Eukaryota > Fungi > Basidiomycota > Ustilaginomycetes > Ustilaginales > Ustilaginaceae > Moesziomyces > Moesziomyces aphidis. The sequence continues at coordinate 135,343 of AWNI01000012.1, read as the reverse complement.
CCGCTGCTCACAATCGTCTTGCCTATTCTCCTGCTTCTGCCCGCTTCCAGGCTGGTGACTGTTCTGGGCTGCAAAGGTTGCGGCATTGGCTGCGGCCCTAGACGGCGTTGCCAGCTCGAGCCGTCTGCTGACAGCCTTCCGCTTTACCCGGCGCTAGAGCCTGTTCTGGCTCCAACGCGCTCGCTTGCGGCATCAGGGATCCGCCATGGCTCTGGCGGTGGAGCGTCGTCAGTGCCAAGCAAGCCTGACTCTCGCTAGCAAGTCTGCAAGCTCGTCGGCTCGGATGGGCATCGTTGGCTGGGGTCGACAGTGGCTTTTTCTCGCGTTCTGGGCGCACGTCATACAGTCCCTCGTCTTGCTATGTTGGGATCCGCTCGTCAATCTCTTCTGCACATCGTCTTTGCTGCTGTTGGAGGCCAAAAGCTGCAGCACCGGCTCTGTCACATCCTTTTGCGTGCAAGGCAAACCGCCGTGACCTGGCTCGTGTGCGTTGCAGCAGGAAAGTGTGGGAAGCGCGCTGCGGACAGCTTTCTCCGACGGCTAATTTTCGGGAGGACGCGAATTGCTGCACTGCAGCTCAGTGCCTGAAGGCGTGCTCGACGCTCAAGCTTGCGAGCCGGACAGATCTGCCGACAATCCCTTCATGCGCAGCGTGCGTCCGTGGAATCAAGCTCGAAGATCTCGGACCAGACGGGTCCTGTGGGTTTGACTGATCAACTTTGATTTCTGCGAGGCCTGCACACGCATGTCCCTTCAGACCGCAAGGCAGATCAGACACGAGCAGTTGCGAACGGATTTGGCTTCCGAAGAGCGGAATGCGGAATGCGGGAGCTGCCGTCTTGGCCACGAGAAGCAAGGTCAGCAAATCGGGAGTATCGGCGTATCTGAAATTCGCATCGGCTTCGAATGTGCGGAAATCGGTCAGAATGCCCCAAAAGTGGACCTCGTCCTGGACGCGTTCGCAGGGTCCAGAGCATCGTGCCTTCACCCGAGACCACGTCCGTTCTCACACCTTCAGCTGAAGCATTCGCCAGCATGGACGGCCAAGCTGAGGGATCGTCGCAGTATCGGCGCGTGCACCTGCCGCCCCGCTCCGAGTTCCGCTTCGAGCTCGAGCCGCACGAACGCATCTCGATCCGCCTCGTCCAGAACCGCACGCCGAGCGGACAAGAGCCCGACGCCGAGATCTTTGGTGCCGAGCTCGTCGGTGGCAGTCAAGAACGATGGTACCCGTTCGGAGACGAGGCCAAAGCTGCAGTCTCCTCGTGGAAAGGCGCCGAACTCGAGATCGCCGGAACGGCGTCCACAGAGTACCTCGCCGACGAACCGTCGCCCGTTTACACCGCCTACTCCAATCTGCATCTCTACCTCGAGCGAAGGCGAATCCAGGCGCGACAAGCGCTGCGTGCGGACGCAAAGCTCTTGACCACCCTCGCCGGCTCCGTCTTGGATCCGAGCTACGTCGCACCGCGCACCACCGATCAGAGCACAGATACCGAGTCCGACCCAACAGGAACCGCTGCCACCACCGTCTACCGACCCGAGGGACAGGGTCCAAGAGTCATGGTGCTGGGCCCAGAGTCGGCGGGAAAGACGAGCCTGATCAAGTTCCTCGCCAACTATGCCTTGCGCTCGCCAGCCGTGGCGAGCCTGGGCAAGGGCGAGGCGGGCAAGGTCGCCGAGAGCCTTCGTCAGGGCGGAGACGGCATCATCTATCCCGACATGGAGAGTCACCTTTCGGAGGAGGCCAGGAAGGCCAAGCGAGAGGAAGAGAAGCGCAGCGATATCACCGGATGGTGGCCGGTCGTGGTCAACCTCGACCCAAGCGACGGCGCACCGCCACTTCCGTGCTGTCTGTCGGCGCTGCCACTCTCGCCGCTGCCGCTGGCATCGCTTCCATCCCCTTCGCCCGCTTTTCCGTTCGGTACAAATACGGCAACGACTGGGGCCATTCCTCCGGGCACATCCACCGCACACGGCGTCGCTCCGCTGTCGCTGTGGCTGGGCAAGGAGAACGTGCGCGAGAACGAGCGCCACTTTCGCCGCGTCGTCGACTGGCTCGCCGAGGGTGTGGAGCGTCGGCTGGCGCGCGACTTTCGCTCGCGCATGTCGGGTCTGCTCATCGACACGCCCGGCGTCATCACCGCCGACGCACGAACCAAGTACGCCTTTATCCAGCACTGCATCAAGGCGTTCAAGGTGGACACGCTCGTCGTGCTCGGCCACGAGAAGCTCAACCTCGAGATGACCAAGATGTTCGGTACGGCTGCAGACACCGCCGAGATCCCAGGCTCGGGCGGACAGAGGCTGCCGAGGGTGAGCGTGATCAAGCTGCCCAAGAGCGGCGGCGTGGTGGAGCTCGACGAGACCTACCGTTCGCGTCTCGAGGCGCTCCAGGTCAAGACGTACTTTTACGGCGGATCGGCGCACAAGGGAGCGGGTCAGGAGGGCGGCGTGCCCAAGGTGGTGCTGCCTGGACATGCGGATCCGCTCGGCGGAGTGCCATCGCTCAGTCCGTACAGCACGACGATCCCCTTCGATCTGCTCGAGATCTACAAGATCGGCCAGGAGTCGCTTGCGCCTTCGTCGGCACTGCCCATTGGCGCATCGAGGACGGTGACAGAGACGCAGCTGGTGAAGCTCGACCCGACCAACTCCGCTGCCGACCAGACGAGCCTTCTGCACAGCGTGCTCGCTCTGATCCAGCCGCCGCGTGGAGGAGGAGGCGCAGGCCAGCCAGACTCGTCTACGAATCCGACCGACGACGAAATCATCGGCGCGCCCATCCTCGGCTTTGTCCATGTGTGAGTCGCTTCTCCTTCTGGCCCTGCTCAAAAGAGAACGCAACGCAAACGCTGACCGATCCCTTTGTTTCTGATCTAGTGCGGATATCGACACGGTGCGCAAGAAGATCACCGTCCTCTCGCCGAGCGCAGGCAGGCTACCGTCCAAGACGGCCATCATCGGTGTAAGTCTGCGTCTGCGCAGCTGTGACCACTCCGACCCGCTTCCGACGCTGACCCTTTTCTCTGCTCTCTGCAGTCGCTCGACTGGCAAGATGTCTAGCTCTAATCACAGCTTCCAGAGATGTGCATGTGACTTTACCGCGATCAATCTCATTGCTCAAACCTTAATCGCGCACCGTGTCCGCGACTGTGTCCCGCAGCTGCTGTGCTCAGCCACTTTCCGCACAAGCTTTGCGCAGTCGCTTTCCGCAGCTACATATGTCCGCTTGCTTTCCTCCAGATCGTTCCTCCGCTCCACCTCCATCTCGCTTTCCTCCTTCCACACTTCTCTTCGACTCTGCTTCCATCGCTCAACCGATCTTCTCCACTCACCATCCTCACGATGCCTGGGGTTATGTTTGCGTGGTCTCCGTCAAGGGGATGGTACGAAGTCTTTGATGGTAAGTCCGGCTCCTCAACGCAGCAGCGATGTGGCAATGCTGGCCATACTGATCCCATCTCGGTGCACATAGACGAAGCCGGCTCATCGCCCGCCTCATCGCCCGCTCAGCCAGCCGATCTGTCGGCCGTTCAGCAGCAGGTCGCGCAGTCCCTTGCCGAGATGTCCCTCGACGATCACGAGGAGATGCTTCAGGATCCTCACAGCTTCGACACTGACGAGAGAATCAAGATGCTTAACTCCGTTCGCCAAGCCGATCACGACTTCGGCATCCACTACCAGATCTGGGCGCCGGCAACACTCTTGAGCAGGTTTTACGCCTTTTCGAAAAGTTTTACCACGAAGCCACTAAGGACATAGGCGAAGGATGCACCTTGTGCTATGACTCGGTAGTGCACCCAGATGGCTGGTTCGCCGATCATTTCAAGAACTTCAACTAGCAGTACCGGTCTCGTGTCGATCGAGAACCTCCTCCCTCTTGTGCGAGGCTGCTTGACAACTCGTCCTAGCTATGCTCTCGCGACTTCAATCAAGTTTTACACAATCCGATGCAAAGTGTGTGCGATTACTCCAGTGACGAAGACCGTAACGTGAGATTGTGCAGCCCGCCGATGTGTATTCGAACGACGATGTGAGCACCTTGTTCGTGTCACGTCGCTATGATGCACGTCAGGCGCCTGATAGCGTGGTCGTACAGATCCAGCCTGGCATCGGCCGATGTCATGAAAATCACCCGATTTGATGGTCTTAACAATTGGATTGACAAAAAAGCGCCTGGGCTGTCCAAAATAAAATCGAACATTAGAAAAATGAAGGCTGGGCTGACGCGGCTGACGGCGGCCCGCCCGAATCGCCTGCACACATTCACTCACACCGTCGGTGACGCTCGTCGGACTCTCTTTCACGCAATTACGCTCCAGTGCGGTGTGGGTCTGTCTGCGATGGGCCTGCGTGTGCGTGCTAGATGTGCGTGCGGGAGCGGGCGAGCGCGAAACAGCGTTGGGCCCGCGCCTGGAAAGCAATTTACGCGCATATACCTCACTACACGCGCGCGCACGTTGGATTAGCGAGAAGAGAGAGCTTGAGCTTGCCGCGTGCGGGTGCAGCCGCGCGCAGGGGCCCATTTTTTTTCGAATCCAATTCTTCCAAGCCTCCACCAGATTCGAGGCGCCGCTCCGCGTGCAGCGTGCAGGTGCAGGCAGGCCCACCACGCTGATTCATCGGAGGGGCCGACGGCGTTGCTGCTGCTGCTGCTCCTCCTCGACCACCACCCTCCCGCTCGTTGTGGCTCGTCGCTCTGGCTCCGCCCGACCGTCCGGATGCCCGCCTGGCGACTCGCTTTCGGCTGACCCGACTCGTTCGGGCCGGGTGCCGCGCCATGCCTCTTTGCGCACGCGCGCGCGCGGCTGGCTGAGCCTGGGCCGAGCTTGGCTAGCATGGGCCGAGCTTGCGACTCGATTGCTCCTGGCTGCGCCCGCCTGCGCCCGCCTGCGACCAGCCTGCGACCAGCTTGGTCACGCTCGATGGGCAGCGTTCGGCGGCGCCGACACGCACGCACGGACGCGGCTGCGGGCGAGCCTTGGCCAGGCGGCCCCCTCCTCGTCGCTGCGTCGCTGTCTCGCGGCGCCGTCTATATAATCGCTCGGCCGCCTGCGCCCCCTCCGCCCCCTCCGCCATCCTCTTCGCCGTCCCCTCCGCCATCCTTGCCCCTTCGACACGACCACCAACGCGGTCTCTTCTTGGCTC